>JACTAT010000273.1:0-558889 GCA_014526335.1 Chrysaora quinquecirrha | reverse complement strand
ATTCTAAAATTTAATTCAAATGAAAACTATAAACTATTTAAAAACCTATTATTATAACTAATTTAACAAAATATCAGAATAAAATCGATCTACCTTTGACTGATTGCAGTGAACACCATGAAATCACTGTGGTTTACTCGAAGTGCGGATCGGTTGCTACCACGTAACTATGCAGGCCGCAAATCAACCAATCACGTTCAACTTAACTTTACAGCCGAATTGTGAGAGTGCAGCAATGACGTGGGGCGATCCGGTTTGCATAAGCTCTTTAAAGAGCATTGAGCTAGGAATGGAATGGCCCTCCCACTTCTGCGGCTTTCAGTTTTAGCATCAGAAGGTTTCGATTTATAGAGTCGTACGCCTTTTGAAAATCAATGAACGTGGTGAAGAGGTGGCCGTTATTATGCTTAATAGTGTCTTCAACCAGACGTTTCAGTACAAAGATATGATCGGAAGTTCTCTTTCCTTTAGAAAGGCCTATCTGGTTATGGGATATTAGGTTGTGTTTGTTAGCATGTGTTTGAAGCCTATTTAGAAGTACATAATTAAATAATTTACTAAGACAAGAGCTAACATCTATACCCCTATAATTATCAGGGTCAAGGGAGTTTCCCTTTTTGTGGATCGCCTTAAGAAGGTCACGTGCCCAAAGCTTTGGAAAGATGGAATTTCGGAAGATGATGTTGAAAAAGTTAAGCAAGGGTTGCATAAAGATATCTTTTCCGGCAATGAGAAATTCATTGATTATATTATCAATTCCTGGAGATTTGTTTTTCTTGAGTTGGCTTATTGCTTTTGTAATTTCTTCTTCCTTAATTGAGAAGTTAAGCTCGATGAAACAGGTGCATTATTGCTTGACTGCATCTCTGATAATTGACCTTCTCTTTGTCCAAATAGCTTATTACAATGGTTTGTCAATTTTTGCAGACTTATTCTATCAGCCAGATCATCTTTGCCCTTCCCCATGACCTCATTTTATTTATCTGATTCCAAAACTCCTTAGGATTATCATTTTCCAAATCTAGAAGGCGATTAGTAAGTCTCACTTTAAACTCATTCTCAGCTCTTTTTAGGCATATCTTGTATTGTTTCCTAATCAATATATAACGTTGTAGGCATGATTGTTCAAAAGGGTTCGACTTAAGTTCTTTCTTGGATCTATTTAGTTTGCTTTTCAAGGACCTGCATTTATTATCAAACCATTTTTGTTTGTTCTAAGCCAAGGGTGCTTTATTTTGTCAAGAGCGGCGCTTTGGAATGGTTTTATCTGCCGCAGAGAGGATAACATCATTAATTTTGGAAATTGCTTGCTCGACCCCTTCTTCACTCTCCGCAATTGCAGAGAGGTCGAGGTCACCTGCATTTACACTGCTTTCTAACACCTTGCGGAAATAACCTAGGGAAATTGAATCTGGCTTTAATTTATCTGGAAATTTAGATAGCCTAACATCCTGTTCTATGGAAACGGGTTTAGTACGAAGTTGAGTGTTTATTGAAGCACTAACTGGGCAATGGTCAGACAGTTCACTTATTTCGCATACTTTGAAGTGTCTTATCTCCGGTAACAGCCTGGAGTCTGCAATGATATAATCAATAACACTAGGGGACTCTTCGGGTCTGGTAGGCTAACAAGTGAAATCGCCATCAGTGTCGTTAAAGCGCCCATTCAAGATCCTTAGCCCTTCTGATCGACAAATGGCAAGTAATCTTTGTCAATGATTGTTACATGGAGCCCTATCCATGTTGGTTCTAGGCAGAGGAATGTTTGTTTGGTAATGGTGTCCGTCACGTATAGGTGAGAAGTTATCCGATTCATATGTTACAAAATCGTTGTCTAGATAAGTACATGCATTGAGATCCCCCGCAATAATCAGATCCCCCATAGTTTTGTAATCACTACATTCCTGCTCCAGCTCATCTAGGCGATCATAAGGAAGGGATTTTGTATAAGCAGATGTAGCAGGGCTTGAGTAGAAAAACATAGAAAAATATCCTTAGCTAGCCCAAAAAAGGCTTTATCAAGCCAAGCCATATTTAGTCCTGCTGTTTTCTTTCAAGGATTTTTATTCCCCTGAAAAGTGAATTCCTAATGAGCAAAAGCATTCCACCAAAATATCTGCTGCTTTTTAGCCTATTGAAGCGCAAAGGCTGGTAGCCTTGAACATTCAATTTAGTGGTATCATTAGAGCCAGAATGTGTTTCTTGGAAACACATGATGTCTACTTTATTTACTTCGCACAGTACATCATCTTCGTCAAGCTTGCAATACTTGGTACCATAACATTTTGGTACAGGCGGTGAATATTCCACACTCCTATGTCAATAAAATTAAGAAATTGCTTACTTTTGAAAAACATTAAGTGTGTTCATCCCACCAAACATAACCAGTAAGATAGGAATAACTGAAACAGTTTAGGACTCTTCTGCGGTTGTTTTGATTATATCTCTGCCTGCCCCATGGTGGTGATCTGCTCCTATTCCTTGAAGTATTGACAACTTGTTGAACACCCAGGCCTTTGCATATGTAGAACTTTAGGTTTGATGCAAAAATTTTGGTGCCCTCTGGTGTCAGGTGTACTCGATCATCCTCATAGAACTTGCCAATCTGCTCCTCACGAGTATTCAAATTAGTATGCAGGCCTAGCGTGACATTTTTGTGGAGCTCTTCTACAGACAGCCTGGTGTTTACCATCTGGGCCTTAAGTCAAAGTTGCTGATCATCATATCTTGGGATTATACTTCCGATGTACACTATATTGGAGAGCTTCTGGGCTTCTTTTGAGAGGTAAACAAGCTTGAAGACAATTTCATTAGGTTGTAGAAACTTGAGGTCATTTGTTCCACAGTGAATGATTATACATTTGTACTTCTGAGTGCAACTTTCTAGAAAATCCTCAACATCAGTAAGTCTTGGGGCAAAGTTGAATACCACAGATACATTTTCCTTTTTCAGAAGCCAGTTTAGCTGAATTCTCTTAAACGTACTGTTTCAGAGAGCTGTGAAAGTCAAATGTAATCTTTTATCAATGAAAATAATCGTATCATGCGAGAAATAGGGGCAAGTATGAATGAAATTTTAAATGATTGTGAAGACATGATGAAAAGTAATATTGCATTACGTGAAAGGTTCAATGATGTTGGCAGTGGACTTCAACACACTGCTTGGCATTTGTACATGTCATTCATGCATATTAGAAGTTCACTGTATGATATAGATTCATATTTGATAATGATACAACTGGAATTAGACTTTTTTCAGAATGTAATGCTTACATAGCTTTGAAGGTTAACTGCAGAAATCACAAGAGGCGACTGGTGTATATTGACACTGATGAAATTGAACACGTCAGCCTACATTGTGAGATACCTATCAAACAAATGATCACCATGAACGATGGTGAAGGGAAAGGTGATATTGTCGAGTTTTACAACTGTTCAAAGATAAAGAAAGACGAAGAAGAACATAAACATGCGGTGAAAGTTTTTGACTTAATTCATAACATGAAAAAAGAATTTAAAACAAACTATTATAATTATGAAAAAATTGATGATATTATCAATAAACTTGATAATAATAATAATAATAATAATAATAATAATAACAATGCAATTATAGAGCGCTAAAATCTATATACATATATTCTAAAGCGCTTAACAACTTAGTGTTAAAAACCTTCATTTACAGAAAGTAAAGCTAGAAATGTCATTCACGTTTTTAATCTTATTTTGGAAGTTTGGATGCTCTGAGATCTTCTAATTTTAACAGGCAGTTTGTTCCAGAGCCTAGGGGCTGCAGTACAAAATGCTCTGTCCCCACGAGATGTAAATTTTGTCTTTGGAACTATTAGTGACACAGATTTTTCTGACCTCAGTCTGTATCTATCACTGGTTTGTAACCTCAACATATCCTTCAGGTAGGCTGGAGCCATGTTGTTAAGTGCCTTGAATGTCAATAACAAAATCTTGAATTATTATTATAAACAATTTTTATACAGGATAAGTTTTTCAATATAAAAACATTGCTATTCATAAACGTCCTGTCTAGCAACTAGTTACGGAACCAAAAGTTAATAAAATACTCTAACTAAGAGGTTTAGCAAAAATAGAAAAATAATAAGAATAGAAATACATGAAAAGTCCTAGGTCAGTAAAAATTTAAAGAAAAACGCTTTAAAATACTATCCATAAATGCTATAAACTTGCTCTCTAAAGCTCCTAAAATTTTCAATTTTTCTTGTCTCAATGGGAAGAGCGTTGTAATGGTTTGCACCCATACAGAAAAAACCTTTTTTCGCATACTTTAGATTAGTCATCGGGATTGTTATTAAAGATCCATTGTTTCGAGTAACACGTTCATGTGATGCTAACTGGAAATAATTTTGGAAATTGCTGCATGTCTGCATGCTGAAGTCAATCCTTTCTTTTACCTGCAGCCAATGCAGTTCTCTTAGTACTGGAGTGATATGATCGTACTTGCGAGTCCCAGTAATAATCCTTGCAGCAGCATTTTGAACATGTTGCAACTATTGCAGCTGAGAATTTGACAGATCAAATAGAAGACTGTTACAGTAGTCAAGTTTACTTGTGATAAGAGCATGCACAATCTTTTCAGTTAGGTTTCGATTGAGATATTTCCTTATGTGCTTAATATTATAGATATGATAGAATGCAGCGCTGCATGTCTTTGTAACATGTTTTCCATGGACAGATTGCTATCTATAAGTACTCCCAGATTTTTGACACTGGTTACTGGCTTTATCTCTGAATCTCCAATTTTAATAGAATCTATCGTGATTTTATTTAATTGATGTTTAGAACCGATAATAAGGAACTCTGTTTTTGAATCATTCATCTTTAGCTTGTTCACTTATCTGTGTAAGGAAGATGATTGCTTTTTAAAAAAGCGTTATGCACTAAAAACAACAAAAGCTTGTCAAAGAGTTAACTTAAAAGAAACACCTAGCGAAAAAGAAACACCTAGTGAACGAGTTGATTCTTCAGTTCAAACATATCTGTTTTAATTAATAGTAGTAGTTTGTATGTAATTGATTATTTACTGATGCTAGAAAGTTAATGGAAAAAGTTTTTGAAAATTTATTGTATTTTCCTGCAAAGCATTGATTGCAATTTACAATAATTTGAGCAATATTATCAGCAAGCACTTCTAATAAAAAGTCAAATGAAGCTCTACTTGCCAGCTATGTAGCGCTATATCTCGTTTTGGTTTTTTTCCTCTTTTAGTTTTTTGCAGATAAGAAAATGTTCATTATCTGCTTGCAGCACAGCCTTTTCTTCTACTTTAATCAATGTACAGTATGTGTCGTCGTCTTTATTGTCTACAGCAGGTTCCCAGATATGTGTGTTGGATTTTGTGTGCTAATATAGAGCAAGCTTTCATGTGAGCTTCCTGTATTGCCCTTGTTGTCTCTAGCATGTACTTTTTCCTAGTTTGATAATGTGTATTTACGTCTACAAATCTGAACATCTGATTATACGGACACGGTAAATTCTTGTATTTTGCATTGAAGAAATCACGGATTGAATGTTCATGGTGTTGTTTGATAATCAGTTCTGATAGTTTAACTTTTTTTCGTATACATAGTTGCACATGTTACGTGAGGTCTTTCGTGTCGGAACACCCCTCCTTATACAGGAGTGTAGGCAAGTCCACAGATTAACAGTCAATAAGTCAGCCAGTCATCAGTCTTCTTTTATACATAAAATTTTATAAAGGTACTAGTAATGTATATTTTATCTGGATAGTATAATTTCGATCTACGTACCTTCGAGAAACCATTCTGATGAAGCTTGCTCGCTATCCTCGAAGAAGCCTAACTTTGCTGAGTAACTACTCGGCTTATATCAACCGAGGGAATCAATGACACCATCGGGGTCACCCTGACGCTATCGCGTCAGGTCATACTCTCTGAACCTTACAAAGTTCATCAGTTACAAATAATGGGTAACAGTTGAGTAACGGTCCTGATTCGATAGAGAACCACGACTTTTGGACCTTCGGCATCCCAGGCATCATGCATCAGATGATGCTAGAGGCCTTTAGCGACCTACGGTCCATTACACAATGTTACCCTTGACCTGATAAACCTGTAACTGACATGGTACTCACTAGGCAGCTTGCCTAAATAAACAATAACAATAGAAATTCATTATTCTGAATACGGCCACAATATTTTGTTTATGCTACGAAAATCTTGTGAATCTGCTTCTTGATTTGCGCCTATAGACTTTTGTATAATCGCAATCTTTATCTAAATATACTTATCAGAATTATTCTTTATCCTGATATCTTTTTCTATTCAGACTTCTTTGTCCAAATATTTATTTTCGCAGATTCTATATATATATATATTTTCTTAATTCTTCTTATTTTCTTTATTTATATCTTGGCCAATTGTAAACTTCTTATTATATTCTCTATTGTTATCCATTGTTCTTATATTGCCTTCATAACACACAATAGCTTTTTTGATCTTTCACATGATGCTTGATAGTCTTCACAAGACATGCCTTCAGCACACTGATTTCTACAATCATCATATGAAGAACACTGAGCTGCTTTTGACAGCATTATTTCTTCTTCTTGTTTAAACGTTTCTAATTTTGTAAAAGTATTACCTGACACTTAACCTACAGCTCAATTCATTCGCTTATACTGTACTGTAGTTGAAAGAGAGCAATAATCATTAATACCAAAAAATTTAGGTTAAATTCCAAAATAATGTTGGGCTTCAATATCAATAGGAGATTGGAGCTTAAAAAGCAAAGAGCAAAGAATGTCGGGCTGAAATAACAAAACAAAAAAATGCTGAGCAAAGAGCAAAAAGCCTATTCTTAGCTCTGTGCTCGCAACAATAACAACCACAACAGCGGCAACAAAAACAACAACAGTTTAAGATGACGTTAGATGGTTTATTTGCACTTTTCCTATCAAAATATGTTTTTGTCATCGAAATGAAACTTTCTGCAAAAGTAATTGCGTATACGTCTGTCATTTTTCAATAACAATTCTTTATATTTCCTTTTCTGTTTTGTTTGGAAAAGAAAAAAGTTTTTATTCAACCAAAAGCTATAGCCATTCATGCTTGGAAATCTGCATCTACAAATATAGTAGAGAAATAGAATTGAATATTCTCCACATACATTGCTGACATTTGATTGAAGTTTAAATGGAAAATAGAAATGTGATGTTGTTGTATCATTGAGTTCTTTTATCTCCTTGGCTACTTTTAGGTTTTTAGCAAGGTCTATGATAAAACACAGACCATGTTGTCTTGATAGACAGTATGATCAACATTTTTAATCTTATCTACTTATGTTGTTAACATAACATATCTTAAAATTCCTCTAACTCTTGATATTAAAAACTTAATAGCAAAATAAAGTAAACTAGGGGGCTGAAATTAAACTCTTGTAAATCTTCAGTAATTAAACGTTTTTTTAACATATATAGACATCTAAACATCTGAAATATACATATAAACATTAAGCAGTTAAACGCTAAATCAATTAAAACAATTAACGGCTAACCACTATAGCTAACCCACCATAGATCAGTTTAAATAATGACGATTTTGACTTATACAGTCTACAATTTGTCAATTATCCATAACAATCACACAAAGACTAAGCGAAATTTTCCTTAAAAATTCCTATTATAGTTTACACAGAAGATTATAAAACAATATACTGAAAATTTGTTTTTATAGATAGTCTTTGTCGATTTGTCCTGATGAAGTTATTGCAAATTTTATCTGATCGAACTTGTGGAGCTGGAATTCTAGATTGGTGTTCAGAACTTTGTTTGGTGGGAGCTGAATATGCAGTCTAATATCAGCCATTCGTTGATCTTCTGCAAGGGAATTGTCTCTCTGAAAAGCTGAGAATGTGATAGTATCAGCATACAACATGTATCCGCATTCTTTAGCCTTGCTTTCATCATTAATCAGAATATCATTTCTCCTAATCAAGGATCGACTAAACCAGGATTGATCGTATCACAAATCATATCGTCAGCTTCAGAATTTCCCTTCCTCTCATGTCTCCACATGGAAGATCCATTGATCAAATAACGCCATTCGGTACCAAGAGGAAGCTTGTGCATTATGTAAGGATTCAGTTTAATGTTTCCAAGTTTTACACGCCTGTCTACCAGTGAAATGCATATTTTGTCGGGCAGTTTGTCATTTGAAATTGTTTGATCATAATTGTTGGCGCCTTGCATTGGCGTAAAATTATAAATCGTATGTTGCGTAAAAAGGTAAGTGCCAGGAGCTGATTCAGTAAATGTTTTGACATAGCAAGCCATCAAATCTTTTGCAAGTTCCATTGAGCAGATCTCAAATGTAAAGCATAATTTTCGAATACTACATGCTGCAGCCTTTTCTCCAAGGTCAGTGATGGTTTGATTATTTTCTCCCGTCAGCAAATAGTAGAAATTTGGATGATGCTCAAATGTATTGTCGATCTTGTTCGCATGGTTTATTGGAGTTTATTGTCTTGTTATAGGACAATTGATTTGGAATTCCAGTTCTGCAATTCTTCCTTTGTAGAAGATGTTAGCAAGTTTCGCTCGTGCTTCATTCATGGTGTTTATTGGAAAATGAGTAGCATCTCCATCGTCACAATCCCATTCTTCTAGATGACCAGCTCTTTCTTTCCAACAGCCTTTTTTCCCCAAATCGCTGTTGTTGTACACTGTTTGTGGAGTGCCCCAAGTGGTGTGAAAGTAATCGATTTCAGAGTAGATATTTTTGCCAGCTCCCAGTTCTTGACCATTCATACGAATAGAGATTGGTTTAAATAGACTAGGCACAATGTTATTGATTGGTGTGATTCTCTTCTGATATTTAAGAGCTGGTGTGGCTGCATTCCTTGGATTATCATGAAAGTACATTTGAGTGCGCATTTTGACCTTAAATCTTCTGCTATCTAAAAATGTACCAGGTGACTGAGGTATTGTCAGAACTATCGTGTCCTCATTCATAGGAGCAGTAGTATGTTCAGGTCTCAAGTCCATGATAAGAGCATTTCGGAAGAGATGATAAATGTTCGTTTGAGGAGAAAAGTTCAGCATTTCCGAACCAGAAGCAGTACCAAGTTTTCTTGCACCGTGTTGGAGGAAACTGTCACTGAAGGCATTACTGAATCTTCCATGTTGTTGATTTATGACATCAATCTGTTTAAATGTATTTAATCTGCTGCCTCCTACGAGTTTTGGTCTTTTGTAGTTTTTATCAATATCTTGATATTTATCTTTCTTTTCTTTTCGATTTTTGAAAATTTAAGTCAATGGCTTTAATGACAGTAGCAAATTTTTTAGTCATGGTTACTAGCCAATCAAACCAACTATCAAACCAACTTGTTGCTCTATTCCAGGTGAAATTTTAATTCCTGCTTTCGCTTTCTAGAATCTGTTTCTGCGACATTTTCTTTGACGGTGTTTTTTGTGTTTGAATTACTTATGTTTAATGCTAGGGATTTTATTTTAGTAGGTGAATTCAATATTTTATTTACTGTTTTATTTTGCAAATTCTTAAATTTGTTTTTGATTGAATTTTCGACTTGACTTTTGGAAGAACTTATCAATTTCAGTGCTTTAACCCTGGCTCTGTGTTTCAACGACTTTGGAACAGTTGTACCCTCTTTTTAGATTATCTTTTTAGATTATGAATAGTTGCTCTTTTGCAGTGATTGATTACTCATTGCGCAGTCCTTCTACTGTGTTTCAATGCTTGTTATTTGACTGTGGAAATTCCTTTTTTAGCAACTTTGATATTGCAAGAGAAAGCATCTTTCCTATTCCTCTTCCAATAGTTGTGCCAATTTGATTTTTGTGCAGTGTTTTATGACGATATTCTTTCCTGACATGTGGCACTGGTTGAATAAATGCTCCATACAGACCTGGTCTGTGATAAGAAACAATACCAGGCGAGATTCCAGTGTCAAAATTATAATTCAAAGGACTGTTATTTGTCATTTCGATTCTGTTCTTTCGAATGCTTATATATGAATTTCAAATCAACAAATTCACCAATATAAACTAGCTGCATAGCTACACATGTATGTTAAATTGAATTTCACATATTGAATAATCTGTTAATTAATAGTACTGATCAGCTACCGGTTCATTATGCTTTTTTACGAATGAGAAATTTGAATCTCAAAATTCCCGAATTAACTTCATCACCATAACTATTTTGCACTAAGAAAAATGTATTTTCCAAGTTTATGTTCCTTTTCAATGTTACAAATACTTTTTGCTGTATTATGTAAGTTTTCGAGATTAGTTTTCCGTCTAGTTGTTGACTAAAAGGATCAATGTGTGGATCGCAAAAGATAAGTGTTGGAGCAGGGATGTGAGCAACGTATGGAGATAAATGATTCCCGATGTGGTAAATTGGTACAACAATATTGGAATACAAGTAGATATCACCAGCAATCAGTGGATTGAAAGGATGTTGAGCAAAAAATATAACAGCTCTGTCGTCTTTAACTGGAGCTTCTAAGAGTTTTTCCATATTCTCTAAGTTCTCTATTATAACTGTTAAGAGCAGGAAGTTTCCAAAGACCATGTGTTACAGTTGTAGTGTCTGCACCACCGTTTTTGTAACAGTATGGAACAACTATTTATGATTTTAGTTTTGCTGACGTAATCTTTGAAACGAAACATGTTGTATTGTAAGAACCATTCTCGAGGGAATTATAGAGAATTGGCAAGCCAGAGGGAACAAGTGTTTTTTCTGTAAAATTGTTGCGATATTCGTAAAGAGGTAGCGAATTGCTTATTTTTTCAAAGCCAAACATGTTGCAAATTATTTCTCCAAAAGCAATGTGTATTGTTGAAAATTGAGATAATAATTGGAAATGATAATGTTGATTTGGATTGAGTTCAGTTTTTCTATTTGATTAAAAGATTAAAGCGGATTTCTCTGAAATGTGTATAAGACAAGAATGGTCTGAGTTGGATCTTGATCAGGTGAATAAAAAAATCTTCAAAAATTCATGTGGTTTAAAGGATATGAATTTCCTACTTGATAAGCAGGAACATTACAGCAGGAAAAGTTATGTTCGGCTTTTTGGTGTTGCAGAGGAAAAAAAACGAAAAGTGTGAAGATCTATGCATTAAAGTCTTGAAAGAAGAAATTGATCTTGAGATCAAGCCTGATGATATTGATGTTGTTCACAGGGTTGGTAGGAAGAAGGAAAATGAAAGTCATGGCATCTTGATCAAATTTATGTCACACAAGACAAAGGAGCAGATAATGAGGAAGAAGAAAAATGCAAAGAACATCAAGATCAAGGAGGACCTAGCCCCAGGAATTATGAAGATGGTGAGCCACATCTACACTAATAGGGATGATTTAAATGTAGAAAAGGTTTGGACCATAGATGGTAAAATAAAATACAAAATGTTGGGTAATTCTCGTGTTTATGAGATATTTTGCAGACTTTGATAGACTTTGTAATCATTTTGAGGATACATACTAGGAGTTTGGCCCAGATGGCAAAAAGGGTGAAGAAATATGAACTAGGAGAAGCTTTCCTGTCCAAAAGATTTTGAATGAAACAACTTGCAACAAAAATCCCAAATCCTTGAAAATATGCTCATGGAATTTCAATGGCTTCAGGAGCGCCAGGGTTCAACATATTAAGCAAATTGGCTGCGATCTCTTTTCAAATATTCTAGCAAATAATGATCTGGTTTGTTTTTCTGAGACTTGGACAGACAAAAATTATTCGCTACTTTCGATTTTGATAATGATTTTGCCGAATTTCATGAATTAGGATACAGAAATCATTTGTCTGGAAGGTCGTCTGAGGGTCTCTCTCAACTTGTCATTAAGTCAGTGCTTCGAAATGTTTCTGTGTGGCTTTCTGATAGCCATCATATTTGGTGTAAGGTAAAAAAGGATGATCATGGTTGGGAATCAAACTTATTTATTTGCTTTGTCTATATTCCACCAAATACTTCAACATTACTTAGGTCCGGTCAATCTCTTTCTTTTGAAAAATAACAGTCTGAATGTGCTTTTTATGAAAGAGATGGGTGGGTCCTTATTTGCGGGGATTTTAATGCAAGAACAAATACTGTTAATCATTTTATCGAGAATGACAAGGTTGATGAATTTTTACTTCTTGACATCAGTTACGGACCAGATCATCAGCTGGAAAAAGGATTAACAAATACGTTTGTCCCATTAACACAAACGGCACCGCTTTTAACGAATTTTATAAAACATCTGGATACCGTATTCTTAATGGACGTCTTGATAAAGAAATTTCTAGCATCTTCACTTGTTTCACGACTATTGGCAATAGTGTGGTTGATTATGACCTTCTAAGAGAAGAGAATTTCAAAATTGTTGACTCGTTACGCATAACAGAAGTGTGTGAGCTGTCCTATCATAGTGCCATTAAGTTATCGTTGAAATGTACAGCAAATAGAAATCTCATAGCCCAAAAACAATGTGTTTATGCTGATTCTTTATGTCCATCTCAAAATGATAAACTTATAAAAAACTATAATAAGCAATTCTTTATTAATGAAGAAATTTTGTTAGAAAATTTAGCTATTCAACTAAAGGAGAAGATATTAAGCTTTTTTTAGAATATGTAAGTGCGCAACTTGATAATGATGACGTTAATGTTGAAAGAGTTGAAAATGACCCAGGTTCTAATATGATTAAACTATCAGAAAACCATCTAAAATCATGTAAGCTTTTGTCGAAAAAGCTCTAAAACCTCGCACAAATGTCCCTGGTTTGATCAAGAATATAAAATCGCTAAATCGTCAATAAACAAGGCAAGAAAATCCTATCAAGCTGCTCTAAAACACTCGAGTGATTTCTCTACTTCCAGAATTAATGAATTAAAATCAGCATATTTCGAGAACGAAAATCTTATAAGAATATATTAAAGTCCAAGCGTAGACAGTTTCTCAATGTTGAAAAATTAAACTTTGCAAATTAAAAGGCAAAGAACCAAAAATATTTTGGAAAAAATTAAAAAATAAGAATGTAAGAACAAAACTTGATTTTACTAACAATGAACTTCATGATTACTTTGCCAACCTTTTGGATTTTAATTCAGCTGCAGACACTAACACTAATGCCATTACAAACAGTTAAATTGTACATCCTGCTTTCTCTCCTGATAGCCTAACACAGGAAATGATTGACGAATCCCTGAATCGTTATATTACTATCAAAGAAACATGTGCAAAAAGCTTAGAAAAGGAAAGGCGGCTGGGATTGATATTTTGAGAGCTGAACTTCTAAAGAATCCTAACGGTACATTCCTAAAGGTTTTTTCCAAACTTTTCAACAGAATCTTACAATCTGGAAAATTTCCAGAGGAATGGTCAGTGGAAATCATTGTATTGCTTTTCAAAGAAGGTCGGATTTAAATAATTACCGTGGCATCACACTGTTGAGTATATTTGGCAAGTTCTTTCTTTAAATTCTTTTAGAAAGGTTAAACACTGTGATATCCAATAACTCAATTCTGGAGAAAACCAAATCGGGTTCAGAAAAGAATACCACACTTCAGACCATATTTTCACTCTTCGAGCTTTAATCGATACAGCATTTGAAAAAAGAAAAGGGTCCCTATACCTATGTTTCGTGGATTTGAAAAAAGCTTTCGACTTTGTTAACTATAAGCAGCTATTACGTAAAATAGCTACTTATGGAATTAGAGGTAACGTTTTGAAAGTTATAGCCTCTCTTTATGATTAAGTAAAATGATGCGTCACAGGTAACAATGGGCTAACAGAAAATGTTCTCTTGTACGCGTACATATATACATTCATTCATTCATTACAATATGCCCCATACATTATTTACTATATGCAGACGACCTTGTTGTAGTAGCTATAGACAAACGTGATCTCCAATTCCAACTTGAAAATCTCCAAATCTTCACAAAATCCGTTAAAATGGATGTTAACATTGATGATCCTTAGAAAAATAAAAAGTACAAAAGTGTTAGCAAGGAAGTGTGGAACTAGGCGATAAATACGTAGAAGAATGTGAATCTTACAAGTACCTGGGAGTAACAATAAAATCAAATAGCTCTTTTTCAGAACATATTGACAACATCAAAGAAAAAGCTCAAAAGTTGTATTACAGTCTTCTATCCAAAAGAAAAAAATGGGGTGGAAAAGAAAAAAAACTAAATGCTCCATACAGACCTGGTCTGTGATAGGAAACAATACCAGGCGAGATTCCAGTGTCAAAATTATAATTCAAAGGATTGTTATTTGTCATTTCGATTCTGTTCTTTTGAATGCTTATATATAAATTTTAAATCAACAAATTCACCAATATAAACTAGCTGCATAGCTACACATGTATGTTAAATTGAATTTCACATATAGAATAATCTGTTAATTAATAGAACATAGAGCAGAAATGTTACTTATGCGCGCGCATTTTCTTCTGCACTTGCAAAAACGAAAATTGAGTTGAATTTTCTGCTGTTGAACAAAGGCACAAAGCTGTGAGGATTTTGCTTGTGTGTTTAATGTTTCGAATTTTGTTAATTATTTGTGTTAAATAAAGCTTTGGAAACTCAGACAAGATGAAACTAAAACAATGATATCTTCTGGGGAAATCAGTGAATGATGGATGATTAAATTTTCCAAAGAGATAGTAGATGTTTTATGCACACAACTCTCAACTCTTGGTTTAGGCCACACCATGATAAACTCTCTTTGTAGGAAAAACAATAAATTAGATACTCTTTTGTGTAGAAAAATTAGTTTATTGTTTCATTCTTGGCTTTTCATGAATAACTTCAGATGGTAGCACTTATTTGCATTTATCTTGATCTACCATTGCCTTCTAAGAAAATCCTTTAGTGTATCCTATAATGCATATGTTCTGGTTTTGAAGAACACTGGGAAGTGTTTAAAAATGTGAAAAATGAATAAAGTAAAGAAAGTAAGATAAAATTAGTTATTTTAGCTTCACCCAGAAATGACAAGTTAACAAATTCAACAAACTAAATTTTTGAAATTTGAAATTCATTATTTGTTCTAAACAAAAACAGAGATATCTCTAACAACATCCTTCTTCAGCATTAATTATCCTGTCAGCAACTGCCCAGCTTACCAGTTAAAGTACACATCTGCTCCACAGAATATATCACAAGACAGGCCAGTTTTGTTTACTATTATACATCATTTGTTGCTTGAAGTGTGATTCACAAGTGAGATTCTATGAACAGCTGGAATGTTGGATTATTTTTGAGCCCTCATTCCCAAAAAGCTTTGTCCTGAACAGCAAAAACTTCAGGACCAAACTTTTTTTGTGAATGATTGAATGAAGATGGCATTTATTTCCCCCATAAAAATTATTTTTTAACAGCTTTGTACTGACTCTGGAACGCTCAACAATTTTCAGAACATTGCATAGGTGATCTGAAAGAAAAAACAGACACTAATTACCCTAGGATTACAAAACAATAATTGTTTGAAGAGGAAAGTCCCAGTGCCCTTTGAATATAACATTCACATACTTTGCTAAAAGAATTTTAATCAATATTGTACATTACATAAAGCAGAACAGTACTTGAAAAATAGAATGGAATGGGCCTAGGCAACATGTCATTAAAAGCTTAAAATTATGAATACATTTTGAGAAAAATTTCAGTATGTTTGCCAATTTTCCCACGAGTGAGATATAGTGTTTTAAGGAGTTTGAGATATGCTCTTTCAGCTGAAAAAAAATTTGTGTTGTGGCAGGGTAGGGATTTTTCACAATTTGCAACTGAATTCACCCATATAAAGTTTCGCATTTTTATTACGAAAATGTACACTAATTTTTGTTCCATGATAGAAAAGTAACGGCATGTTCGATCTCTAATGCGGTTTGAAAAGTTGAGAATTTAAGCTCGGGCCTACGCCAGGTAACATAAAAAATCCCGGAAAGTTAGGTTTGTATCGAAATATTTGTGAGTGAAGAATTTAGATTGATAGGGGAAGTGTGTTCTCAATGTTCAACTTATGCCAGTTTGAGCTAAAATTTGAAATAGTTTGCCAACTTTCCGAGTATACAGACCTGTATTAGAATGTCGTCCTCATCTTGGTCATCCATTTGGTGAAAAATTCATCTTGTGGCAGGGTACAGTTTTTGAGATATCTTTGATTTAAATTTCCAGAAATTTCGCTGTAAAAATATTCTTCCCTGCTGATGAAATATAAGCATCTATTTACCACTTAAACCCTACAGATCTCCATGAAACTTCACTTGACTGTAGCCACCTTCTCAGTCTACAGCATGATGGCCACCCTTTTCACTTCCCGCGTTCCGAGATGCCTGATCACGCTGTTGGGTTCCTATGGTGAAAATATTCTCTGCCCCTCCCTCCTCCCTCCATTTTGACCCTTCCTTGCAGGCGCAGGAGCCGTTTAGTCAGCGGCATAAACATTTCTGCTCTATGTTAATTAATAGTACTGATCAGCTAGCGCTTCATTATGCTTTTTTACAAATGAGAAATTTGAATCTCAAAATTCCCGAATTAACTTCATCATCATAACTATTTTGCACTAAGAAAAATGTATTTTCCAAGTTTATGTTCCTTTTCAATGTTACAAATTCTTTTTGCTGTATTATGTAAGCTTTGGAGATTAGTTCTCCGTCTAGTTGTTGACTAAAAGGATCAATGTGTGGATCGCAAAAGATAAGTGTTGGAGCAGGGATGTGAGCAACGTATGGAGATAAATGATTCGATGTGGTAAATTGGTATGACGATATTGGAATACAAGTAGATATCACCAGCAATCAGTGGATTGAAAGGATGTTGAGCAAAAATATAACAGCTCTGTCGTCTTTAACTGGAGCTTCTAAGAGTTTTCCATATTCTCTAAGTTCTTTATTATAACTGTTAAGAGCAGGAAGTTTCCAAAGACCACGCGTTACAGTTGTAGTGTCTGCAACACCTTTTGTAACAGTATGGAACAACTATTTCTGATTTTAGTTTTGCTGACGTAATCTTTGAAACAGAACATGTTGTATTGTAAGAACCATTTTGAGGAAATTATAGACAATTGGCAAGCAAGAGGGAACAAGTGTTTTTTCTGTAAAATTGTTGCGATATCCGTAAAGAGGTAATGTATTGCTTATTTTTTCAAAGCCAAAAATGTTGCAAATTATTTCTCCAAAAGCAACGTGCATTGTTGAAAATGGAGATAATAATTGGAAATGATAATGTTGATTTGGATTGAGTTCAGTTTTTCTATTTGATTAAAAGATTAAAGCGGATTTCTCTGAAATGTGTATAAGACAAGAATGGTCTGAGTTGGATCTTGATCAGGTGAATAAAAAAATCTTCAAAAATTCATGTGGTTTAACCCTTTCCGTCTTTGTGTGTCACTTCGTCCCACCAAAGTAAAAATTGGGTGAAAAATGAAAATTGTGCGATTTTGCTGAAAATTGGTAGAAATGTGTAATTTGGTGTGCTGATTTCGAATCTGAACTTAATTTTTCAAAATTTTTAGTTTTGGGGGTTCAATAGGGGCAAATTAGGTAAATGGGGCAGAAAAATAAAAAGTGTGCGATTTTGCTGAAATTTGGTAGAAATGGGTAATTTGGGGTGCTGAATTCGAATCTGAACTTAACTTTGCAAAATTTTCAGTTTTGGGGGTTCAATAGGGGCAACTTAGGTAAATGGGGGCAGAAAAATAAAAGTTGTGCAATTTTGCTGAAATTTGGTAGATATGCGTAATTTGGGGTGCTGAATTCGAATCTGAACTTCATTTTGCAAAATTTTCAGTTTCGGGGGTTCAATAGGAGCAAATTAGGTAAATGGGGGCAGAAAAATAAAAGTCCTGCGATTTTGCTGAAATTTGGTAGAAATGCGTAATTTGGGGTGCTGAATTAGAATCTGAACTTCATTTTGCAAAATTTTCAGTTTTGGGGGTTCAATAGGGGCAAATTAGGTAAATGGGGGCAGAAAAGTAAAAGTCCTGCGATTTTGCTGAAATTTGGTAGAAATGCGTAATTTGGGGTGCTGAATTAGAATCTGAACTTCATTTTGCAAAATTTTCAGTTTTGGGGTGAGAGATTAATCAAACCTATTCATTGGTTGAAGCTGGGGTTCCAGTATAGTCGTTACGATCGCTTGAGTCGCTGCGATACGACTCCAGCATTCCCAACGATCCAGGATCGCCTGAGCAAAGCACATTCCTATTTGAGACACCCTGATCATTGGGATAGCTTCATTTATTTGCACACGTTTCCGTAAGACCAATGGGATTGCTGGTTTCGTTCACAGCAGTCCAAATGATCGTAAAGATTATATGGAAACTAGCTACGTCTATTAGTTGAACATCCATTAACATTTAAATTCGACTGCTCTGCACTATGACAAAAAAATTACAGCTAAATTACGTGATATACATGTACGCTAAAGGCCAATCCAGAAACGAAGAATCGTTACTTATCCGAAGAGAAGGACGCTAAACGAATTCCAACCAGCAACTGTTTCTCGCGCTTACTGACTCAATGCGCAATGAAATCTCAGAATCGGCTTATGAAAAAAAGTAATCACTTGAAGTAAACGTTTTGTAAGCTGAATCTAATTGTGGGGGTTTCAAATTTCATTCACATCGTCTCTTTCTACTTACTGCCGCTTGCTGCCATAATCACTCTACAGATTCTTGAGATTGGCTGCTCTGCAGGTCGAATTCTCTTTGGATGTGATAATCGTTCCAGCACTGTCTTTGAGTTGTTGATGAGCAGAGGACGAGTGGGTGACCAGCACTGGAACACTTGAGACATTTATAAGATGACTTTCTCTTGCAGATACGACATCGAAGACGTCTATCTCCACTTGTTGTTTCTGATGGTAATATCTTTCCAGCCTTGTGACTGCCTTTCCGGGGGGACATCAGCGTTGATGCCAAAGGTCTTCTGTGCCTTGTCGGCATGTTTGCAGGATAGTGCAAAACTTCAGCACGCCCATTTGTTTTGCGGTACATCGCATACCAAACACGGATTACAGCAAATCTGAACTGACTTTGTGATATTGCATCTTTAGACAGTCCTTGCGTGAGTTGATTGCTATTGCGCCAAAGAGTATGGCCATTTACCAGCACATACATTTCGCAAAGGTTGTCGAAAACTCTACTTTGTTTGCGGACACTTCTAAACTCGGTGTTGTAGTAAGACAGCTGTTGGTTGGATCTGTCTACCCACCCGTAGATTTCTCGGTATAACTGTGCAACCATTGGAACATGTATAATGGACCTTTCTCTGCCTTGGTTGACTTCAATAGTATCCCAAAATTCTCTTCCTGATTTGACTCCATTGTCAAGGAAAGTAACAGCATTGTTATCATTCTAGTAGGTTTTCGTTACCGATTGGAGGAAATTGGATTTTGAATACCCTGTTATAAATCTTTTCACTTGGCTCAGACTTCTTGGTAGGTGTTTTCTTGTTTTTTTGTGCTTTCTATTTGTGTTTCTTATAGCAGTACATTATAATAAAGGAATGGGCACAAGTGAATGCAATTTTGGCGGGAAAGCGGTAAGCTTTGTCGTCAGCTTTGTCGTCAGCGGCAATACCTCCTTCGGGCTTTCTTCTTGCTAAATTTATTTATAAATTCAATATTGAGATGGAATTCGATAGTTCTTCTGACGATGACGGAAGTGGCAGCGATATATTTTCTTTTGATGAAGACACTTCTGATGAAGAATACGATAGCGAGTCTAGCGACGACTATGATCCTGAAGGGATTTCAAGTGATGACGACGCAGAAGGTTGCTGCCATTGGTCTAAAAGAACGATTGAAAATGCAGACGATGCTTTCATTGCGGTAAATCAAAACATTCCTGAGTATGGACAAGTCGCAATTCCATTTGACGTTGAAATGAAGCCGAATGATATTGTTGAGAACATTATGGATGACGAATTCATTCTAACATGCATAGACGCAACTAATGAGCACGGAGAAAGCGACCAAATGTTTCTCGAGAAGATTGGTAGAATATCAAGGGATGAGAAAGGTATTTGGTTTATTCGCGGCTTCTTCGCTATAAAATGGCACTTAAAATTGTTAAAACTACCACAGATGAAATGGGCCTGGAGTGATGACCCACTGAAGGCTCAGGAAGAAGTCAAGAAGATCATGACATTAGATGTCTTTCGCCTCATGTTGAAGCATTTCCGAGTGGTGAAACCATCTATACTACCATCTCGAGACTGTGAAAGTTACCACCCATTGCAGAACATCTATTCCGGAGCAATTTACTTACGAGACAAGGCAAAGACATACTGGTCAGTTGGTCAAAAACTTTGCATTGATGAAGGCCGAATTAGAAGTAAAAGCAGAAGAAATCCATATAAGACACGGAATCCTGATAAACCAGTTCGTATGGGCTGGACCGTTTGTAAGATAAGCGACAAAGGGCAGCTTGGCGGTAACTTTGTGTGCAACCATGTCGTAAAGGTGGGAAAGAAAACATACTTGAATCCACAAAAAGGTAAGAACTACGACATCATAGACCAGCTGCTGTCTGACTTGAAGGGCAATGGCAGACTAGTGATAATGGACAGTGGATTTCCAACAGTCAACCTCCTAAAGGACGCAAGATTGCTGTGGGAAACACGAATCATTGCCACCCAGCGAGGGAACACTAAACATCTCCCTCAAAGTCACAAGGAAAATCTGAGCCATGCAAAAAGATTTGTTAGAGGCTATTCAAAACCCTACACCACCAATTCCTTACCATGACGTACTGGAATGACAACAATGCTGTTACTTTCCTTGACAATGGAGTCAAATCAGGAAGAGAATTTTGGGATACTATTGAAGTCAACCAAGGCAGAGAAAGGTCCATTATACATGTTCCAATGGTTGCACAGTTATACCGAGAAATCTACGGGTGGGTAGACAGATCCAACCAACAGCTGTCTTACTACAACACCGAGTTTAGAAGTGTCCGCAAACAAAGTAGAGTTTTCGACAACCTTTGCGAAATGTATGTGCTGGTAAATGGCCATACTCTTTGGCGCAATAGCAATCAACTCACGCAAGGACTGTCTAAAGATGCAATATCACAAAGTCAGTTCAGATTTGCTGTAATCCGTGTTTGGTATGCGATGTACCGCAAAACAAATGGGCGTGCTGAAGTTTTGCACTATCCTGCAAACATGCCGACAAGGCACAGAAGACCTTTGGCATCAACGCTGATGTCCCCCCGGAAAGGCAGTCACAAGGCTGGAAAGATATTACCATCAGAAACAACAAGTGGAGATAGACGTCTTCGATGTCGTATCTGCAAGAGAAAGTCATCTTATAAATGTCTCAAGTGTTCCAGTGCTGGTCACCCACTCGTCCTCTGCTCATCAACAACTCAAAGACAGTGCTGGAACGATTATCACATCCAAAGAGAATTCGACCTGCAGAGCAGCCAATCTCAAGAATCTGTAGAGTGATTATGGCAGCAAGCGGCAGTAAGTAGAAAGAGACGATGTGAATGAAATTTGAAACCCCACAATTAGATTCAGCTTACAAAACGTTTACTTCAAGTGATTACTTTTTTTCATAAGCCGATTCTGAGATTTCATTGCGCATTGAGTCAGTAAGCGCGAGAAACAGTTGCTGGTTGGAATTCGTTTAGCGTCCTTCTCTTCGGATAAGTAACGATTCTTCGTTTCTGGATTGGCCTTTAGCGTACATGTATATCACGTAATTTAGCTGTAATTTTTTTGTCATAGTGCAGAGCAGTCGAATTTAAATGTTAATGGATGTTCAACTAATAGACGTAGCTAGTTTCCATATAATCTTTACGATCATTTGGACTGCTGTGAACGAAACCAGCAATCCCATTGGTCTTACGGAAACGTGTGCAAATAAATGAAGCTATCCCAATGATCAGGGTGTCTCAAATAGGAATGTGCTTTGCTCAGGCGATCCTGGATCGTTGGGAATGCTGGAGTCGTATCGCAGCGACTCAAGCGATCGTAACGACTATACTGGAACCCCAGCTTCAACCAATGAATAGGTTTGATTAATCTCTCACCCCAAAACTGAAAATTTTGCAAAATGAAGTTCAGATTCTAATTCAGCACCCCAAATTACGCATTTCTACCAAATTTCAGCAAAATCGCAGGACTTTTACTTTTCTGCCCCCATTTACCTAATTTGCCCCTATTGAACCCCCAAAACTGAAAATCTTGCAAAGTTAAGTTCAGATTCGAATTCAGCACCCCAAATTACCCATTTCTACCAAATTTCAGCAAAATCGCACACTTTTTATTTTTCTGCCCCATTTACCTAATTTGCCCCTATTGAACCCCCAAAACTAAAAATTTTGAAAAATTAAGTTCAGATTCGAAATCAGCACCCCAAATTACACATTTCTACCAATTTTCAGCAAAATCGCACAATTTTCATTTTTCACCCAATTTTTACTTTGGTGGGACGAAGTGACACACAAAGACGGAAAGGGTTAAAGTCATGGCATCTTGATCAAATTTATGTCACACAAGACAAAGGAGCAGATAATGAGGAAGAAGAAAATGCAAAGAACATCAAGATCAAGGAGGACCTAGCCCAGGAATTATGAAGATGGTGAGCCACATCTACACTAATAGGGATGATTTAAATGTAGAAAAGGTTTGGACCATAGATGGTAAAATAAAATACAAAATGTTGGGTAATTCTCGTGTTTATGAGATATTTTGCAGACTTTGATAGACTTTGTAATCATTTTGAGGATACATACTAGGAGTTTGGCCCAGATGGCAAAAAGGGTGAAGAAATATGAACTAGGAGAAGCTTTCCTGTCCAAAAGATTTTGAATGAAACAACTTGCAACAAAAATCCCAAATCCTTGAAAATATGCTCATGGAATTTCAATGGCTTCAGGAGCACCAGGGTTCAACATATTAAGCAAATTGGCTGCGATCTCTTTTCAAATATTCTAGCAAATAATGATCTGGTTTGTTTTTCTGAGACTTGGAGAGACAAAAATTATCCCACTACTTTCGATTTTGATAATGATTTTGCCGAATTAGGATATAGAAATCATCTGTCTGGAAGGTCATCTGAGAGTCTCTCTCAACTTGTCATTAAGTCAGTGCTTTGAAATGTCTCCGTGTTGCTTCCTGATAGCTATCATTTTTGGTGTAAGGTGAAAAAGGATGATTATAGTTGGAAATCAAACTTTTTTATTTGCTTTCTCTATATTCCACCAAATACTTCAACATTACTTAGGTCTGGTCAATCTCTTTCTTTTGAAAAATAACAGTCCGAATGTGCTTTTTAGGAAAGAGATGGGTGAGTCCTTATTTTCGGAGATTTTAATGCAAGAACAGATACTGTTAATGATTTGATCGAGAATGACGAGGTTGATGAATTTTTATTTCTTGACGTCAGTTATGAACCAGATCATCAGCTGGAAGAAGGATTAACAAATACGTTTGTCCCATTAACACAAACGGCACCGCTTTTAACGAATTTTATAAAACATCTGGATACCGTATTCTTAATGGACGTCTTGATAAAGAAATTTCTAGCATCTTCACTTGTTTCACGACTATTGGCAATAGTGTGGTTGATTATGACCTTCTAAGAGAAGAGAATTTCAAAATTGTTGACTCGTTACGCATAACAGAAGTGTGTGAGCTGTCCTATCATAGTGCCATTAAGTTATCGTTGAAATGTACAGCAAATAGAAATCTCATAGCCCAAAAACAATGTGTTTATGCTGATTCTTTATGTCCATCTCAAAATGATAAACTTATAAAAAACTATAATAAGCAATTCTTTATTAATGAAGAAATTTTGTTAGAAAATTTAGCTATTCAACTAAAGGAGAAGATATTAAGCTTTTTTTAGAATATGTAAGTGCGCAACTTGATAATGATGACGTTAATGTTGAAAGAGTTGAAAATGACCCAGGTTCTAATATGATTAAACTATCAGAAAACCATCTAAAATCATGTAAGCTTTTTGTCGAAAAAAGCTCTAAAAGCTGGCACAAATGTCCCTGGTTTGATCAAGAATATAAAATCGCTAAATCGTCAATAAACAAGGCAAGAAAATCCTATCAAGCTGCTCTAAAACACTCGAGTGATTTCTCTACTTCCAGAATTAATGAATTAAAATCAGCATATTTCGAGAACGAAAATCTTATAAGAATATATTAAAGTCCAAGCGTAGACAGTTTCTCAATGTTGAAAAATTAAACTTTGCAAATTAAAAGGCAAAGAACCAAAAATATTTTGGAAAAAATTAAAAAATAAGAATGTAAGAACAAAACTTGATTTTACTAACAATGAACTTCATGATTACTTTGCCAACCTTTTGGATTTTAATTCAGCTGCAGACACTAACACTAATGCCATTACAAACAGTTAAATTGTACATCCTGCTTTCTCTCCTGATAGCCTAACACAGGAAATGATTGACGAATCCCTGAATCGTTATATTACTATCAAAGAAACATGTGCAAAAAGCTTAGAAAAGGAAAGGCGGCTGGGATTGATATTTTGAGAGCTGAACTTCTAAAGAATCCTAACGGTACATTCCTAAAGGTTTTTTCCAAACTTTTCAACAGAATCTTACAATCTGGAAAATTTCCAGAGGAATGGTCAGTGGAAATCATTGTATTGCTTTTCAAAGAAGGTCGGATTTAAATAATTACCGTGGCATCACACTGTTGAGTATATTTGGCAAGTTCTTTCTTTAAATTCTTTTAGAAAGGTTAAACACTGTGATATCCAATAACTCAATTCTGGAGAAACCAAATCGGGTTCAGAAAAGAATACCACACTTCAGACCATATTTTCACTCTTGAGCTTTAATCGATACAGCATTTGAAAAAAGAAAAGGGTCCCTATACCTATGTTTCGTGGATTTGAAAAAAGCTTTCGACTTTGTTAACTATAAGCAGCTATTACGTAAAATAGCTACTTATGGAATTAGAGGTAACGTTTTGAAAGTTATAGCCTCTCTTTATGATTAAGTAAAATGATGCGTCACAGGTAACAATGGGCTAACAGAAAATGTTCTCTTGTACGCGTACATATATACATTCATTCATTCATTACAATATGCCCCATACATTATTTACTATATGCAGACGACCTTGTTGTAGTAGCTATAGACAAACGTGATCTCCAATTCCAACTTGAAAATCTCCAAATCTTCACAAAATCCGTTAAAATGGATGTTAACATTGATGATCCTTAGAAAAAATAAAAAAGTACAAAAGTGTTAGCAAGGAAGTGTGGGAACTAGGCGATAAATACGTAGAAGAATGTGAATCTTACAAGTACCTGGGAGTAACAATAAAATCAAATAGCTCTTTTTCAGAACATATTGACAACATCAAAGAAAAAGCTCAAAAGTTGTATTACAGTCTTCTATCCAAAAGAAAAAAATGGGGTGGAAAAGAAAAAAAACTAAATGCTCCATACAGACCTGGTCTGTGATAGGAAACAATACCAGGCGAGATTCCAGTGTCAAAATTATAATTCAAAGGATTGTTATTTGTCATTTCGATTCTGTTCTTTTGAATGCTTATATATAAATTTTAAATCAACAAATTCACCAATATAAACTAGCTGCATAGCTACACATGCATGTTAAATTGAATTTCACATATAGAATAATCTGTTAATTAATAGAACATAGAGCAGAAATGTTACTTATGCGCGCGCATTTTCTTCTGCACTTGCAAAAACGAAAATTGAGTTGAATTTTCTGCTGTTGAACAAAGGCACAAAGCTGTGAGGATTTTGCTTGTGTGTTTAATGTTTCGAATTTTTGTTAATTATTTGTGTTAAATAAAGCTTTGGAAACTCAGACAAGATGAAACTAAAACAATGATATCTTCTGGGGAAATCAGTGAATGATGGATGATTAAATTTTCCAAAGAGATAGTAGATGTTTTATGCACACAACTCTCAACTCTTGGTTTAGGCCACACCATGATAAACTCTCTTTGTAGGGAAAAACAATAAATTAGATACTCTTTTGTGTAGAAAAAATTAGTTTATTGTTTCATTCTTGGCTTTTCATGAATAACTTCAGATGGTAGCACTTATTTGCATTTATCTTGATCTACCATTGCCTTCTAAGAAAATCCTTTAGTGTATCCTATAATGCATATGTTCTGGTTTTTGAAGAACACTGGGAAGTGTTTAAAAAATGTGAAAAAATGAATAAAGTAAAGAAAGTAAGATAAAAATTAGTTATTTTAGCTTCACCCAGAAATGACAAGTTAACAAATTCAACAAACTAAATTTTTGAAATTTGAAATTCATTATTTGTTCTAAACAAAAACAGAGATATCTCTAACAACATCCTTCTTCAGCATTAATTATCCTGTCAGCAACTGCCCAGCTTACCAGTTAAAGTACACATCTGCTCCACAGAATATATCACAAGACAGGCCAGTTTTGTTTACTATTATACATCATTTGTTGCTTGAAGTGTGATTCACAAGTGAGATTCTATGAACAGCTGGAATGTTGGATTATTTTTGAGCCCTCATTCCCAAAAAGCTTTGTCCTGAACAGCAAAAACTTCAGGACCAAACTTTTTTTGTGAATGATTGAATGAAGATGGCATTTATTTCCCCCATAAAAATTATTTTTTAACAGCTTTGTACTGACTCTGGAACGCTCAACAATTTTCAGAACATTGCATAGGTGATCTGAAAGAAAAAACAGACACTAATTACCCTAGGATTACAAAACAATAATTGTTTGAAGAGGAAAGTCCCAGTGCCCTTTGAATATAACATTCACATACTTTGCTAAAAGAATTTTAATCAATATTGTACATTACATAAAGCAGAACAGTACTTGAAAAATAGAATGGAATGGGCCTAGGCAACATGTCATTAAAAGCTTAAAATTATGAATACATTTTGAGAAAAATTTCAGTATGTTTGCCAATTTTCCCACGAGTGAGATATAGTGTTTTAAGGAGTTTGAGATATGCTCTTTCAGCTGAAAAAAAATTTGTGTTGTGGCAGGGTAGGGATTTTTCACAATTTGCAACTGAATTCACCCATATAAAGTTTCGCATTTTTATTACGAAAATGTACACTAATTTTTTGTTCCGCAGTAGAAAAGTAACGGCATGTTCGATCTCTAATGCGGTTTGAAAAGTTGAGAATTTAAGCTCGGGCCTACGCCAGGTAACATAAAAAATCCCGGAAAGTTAGGTTTGTATCGAAATATTTGTGAGTGAAGAATTTAGATTGATAGGGGAAGTGTGTTCTCAATGTTCAACTTATGCCAGTTTGAGCTAAAATTTGAAATAGTTTGCCAACTTTCCGAGTATACAGACCTGTATTAGAATGTCGTCCTCATCTTGGTCATCCATTTGGTGAAAAATTCATCTTGTGGCAGGGTACAGTTTTTGAGATATCTTTGATTTAAATTTCCAGAAATTTCGCTGTAAAAATATTCTTCCCTGCTGATGAAATATAAGCATCTATTTACCACTTAAACCCTACAGATCTCCATGAAACTTCACTTGACTGTAGCCACCTTCTCAGTCTACAGCATGATGGCCACCCTTTTCACTTCCCGCGTTCCGAGATGCCTGATCACGCTGTTGGGTTCCTATGGTGAAAATATTCTCTGCCCCTCCCTCCTCCCTCCATTTTGACCCTTCCTTGCAGGCGCAGGAGCCGTTTAGTCAGCGGCATAAACATTTCTGCTCTATGTTAATTAATAGTACTGATCAGCTAGCGCTTCATTATGCTTTTTTACAAATGAGAAATTTGAATCTCAAAATTCCCGAATTAACTTCATCATCATAACTATTTTGCACTAAGAAAAATGTATTTTCCAAGTTTATGTTCCTTTTCAATGTTAAAAATTCTTTTTGCTGTATTATGTAAGCTTTGGAGATTAGTTCTCCGTCTAGTTGTTGACTAAAAGGATCAATGTGTGGATCGCAAAAGATAAGTGTTGGAGCAGGGATGTGAGCAACGTATGGAGATAAATGATTCCCGATGTGGTAAATTGGTATGACGATATTGGAATACAAGTAGATATCACCAGCAATCAGTGGATTGAAAGGATGTTGAGCAAAAAATATAACAGCTCTGTCGTCTTTAACTGGAGCTTCTAAGAGTTTTCCATATTCTCTAAGTTCTTTATTATAACTGTTAAGAGCAGGAAGTTTCCAAAGACCACGCGTTACAGTTGTAGTGTCTGCAACACCTTTTTGTAACAGTATGGAACAACTATTTCTGATTTTAGTTTTGCTGACGTAATCTTTGAAACAGAACATGTTGTATTGTAAGAACCATTTTTGAGGAAATTATAGACAATTGGCAAGCAAGAGGGAACAAGTGTTTTTTCTGTAAAATTGTTGCGATATCCGTAAAGAGGTAATGTATTGCTTATTTTTTCAAAGCCAAAAATGTTGCAAATTATTTCTCCAAAAGCAACGTGCATTGTTGAAAATGGAGATAATAATTGGAAATGATAATGTTGATTTGGATTGAGTTCAGTTTTTCTATTTGATTAAAAGATTAAAGCGGATTTCTCTGAAATGTGTATAAGACAAGAATGGTCTGAGTTGGATCTTGATCAGGTGAATAAAAAAATCTTCAAAAATTCATGTGGTTTAAAGGATATGAATTTCCTACTTGATAAGCAGGAACATTACAGCAGGAAAAGTTATGTTCGGCTTTTTGGTGTTGCAGAGGAAAAAAAACGAAAAGTGCCAAGATCTATGCATTAAAGTCTTGAAAGAAGAAATTGATGTTGAGATCAAGCCTGCTGATATTGATATTGTTCACAGGGTTGGTAGGATGAGGGAAAATGAAAGTCATGGCATCTTGATCAAATTTATGTCACACAAGACAAAGGAGCAGATAATGAGGAAGAAGAAAAATGCAAAGAACATCAAGATCAAGGAAGACCTAGCCCCAGGAATTATGAAGATGGTGAGCCACATCTACAATAATAGGGATGAATTAAATGTAGAAAAGGTTTGGACCATAGCTGGTAAAACAAAATACAAAATGTTGGGTAATTCTCCTGTTTATGAGATATTTCGCGGACTTTGATAGATTTTGTAATCATTTTGAGGATACATACTAGGAGTTTGTCCGAGATGGCAATAAGCGTGAAGAGATATGAACTAGGAGTAGCTTTCCTGTGCAAAAGATTTTGAATGAAACAACTTGCAACAAAAATCCCAAATCCTTGAAAATATGCTCATGGAATTTCAATGGCTTCAGGAGCACCAGGGTTCAACATATTAAGCAAATTGGCTGCGATCTCTTTTCAAATATTCTAGCAAATAATGATCTGGTTTGTTTTTCTGAGACTTGGAGAGACAAAAATTATCCCACTACTTTCGATTTTGATAATGATTTTGCCGAATTAGGATATAGAAATCATCTGTCTGGAAGGTCATCTGAGAGTCTCTCTCAACTTGTCATTAAGTCAGTGCTTTGAAATGTCTCCGTGTTGCTTCCTGATAGCTATCATTTTTGGTGAAAGGTGAAAAAGGATGATTATAGTTGGAAATCAAACTTTTTTATTTGCTTTCTCTATATTCCACCAAATACTTCAACATTACTTAGGTCTGGTCAATCTCTTTCTTTTGAAAAATAACAGTCCGAATGTGCTTTTTAGGAAAGAGATGGGTGAGTCCTTATTTTCGGAGATTTTAATGCAAGAACAGATACTGTTAATGATTTGATCGAGAATGACGAGGTTGATGAATTTTTATTTCTTGACGTCAGTTATGAACCAGATCATCAGCTGGAAGAAGGATTAACAAATACGTTAGTCTGATTAACACAGACGGCACCGCTTTCATCGATTTTTATAAAACATCTGGATACCGCATTCTTAATGGACGTCTTGATAAAGAAATTCCTAGCATCTTCACTTGTTTCACGACTATTGGCAATAGTGTGGTTGATTATGACCTTCTAAGAGAAGAGAATTTCAAAATTGTTGACTCGTTACGCATAAGAGAAGTGTGTGAGCTGTCCGATCATAGTGCCATTAAGTTATCGTTGAAATGTACAGCAAATAGAAATCTCATAGCCCAAAAACAATGTGTTTATGCTGATTCTTTATGTCCATCTCAAAATGATAAACTTACAAAAAACTATAATAAGCAATTCTTTATTAATGAAGAAATTTTGTTAGAAAATTTAGCTATTGAACTAGAAGGAGAAGATATTAAGGTTTTTTTAGAATATGTAAGTGCGCAACTTGATAATGATGACGTTAATGTTGAAAGAGTCGAAAATGACCTAGGTTCTAAAATGATTAAACTATCGGAAAACCATCTAAAATCAAGTAAGCTTTTTGTCGAAAAAAGCTCTAAAAGCAAGCACAAATGTCCCTGGTTTGATCAAGAATGTAAAATCGCTAAATCATCAATAAACAAGGCAAGAAAATCCTATCAAGCTGCTCTAAAACACTCTAGTGATTTCTCTACTTCTAGAATTAATGAATTTAAATCAGCATATCTCGAGACCGAAAATCTTATAAGAATATATTAAAGTCCAAGCGTAGACAGTTTCTCAATGCTGAAAAATTAAACTTTGCGAATTAAAAGGCAAAGAACCAAAAATATTTTGGAAAAAATTTAAAAATAAGAATGTAAGAACAAAACTTGATTTTACTAACAATGAACTTCGTGATTTGCCAACCTTTTGGATTTTAATTCAACTGCAGACACTAACATTAATGCCATTACAAACAGTTAAATTTTACATCCTGCTTTCTCTCCTGATAGCCTAACACAGGAAATGATTGACGAATCCCAGAATTCTTATATTACTATCAAAGAAACATGTGCAAAAAGCTTAGAAAAGGAAAGGCGGCTGGGATTGATATGTTGAGAGCTGAACTTCTAAAGAATCTTAACGGTACATTCCTAAAGGTTTTTTCCATACTTTGCAACAGAATCTTACAATCTGGAAAATTTCCAGAAGAATGGTCAGTGGGAATCATTGTATTGCTTTTCAAAGGGGATCGGATTTAAATAATTACAGTGGCATCACACTGTTGAGTATAGTTGGCAAGTTCTTTCTTGAAATTCTTTTAGAAAGGTGAAACTCAGTGGTATCCCATAACTCAATTCTGGAGAAAACCAATTCGGGTTCAGAAAAGGATACCAGACTTCAGACCATATTTTCACTCATCAAGCTTTAATCGATACAGCATTTGAAAAAAGAAAAGGGTCCCTATACCTATGTTTCGTGGATTTCAAAAAAGCTTTCGACTCTGTTGACCATAAGCAGCTATTACGTAAAATAGCTACTTATGGAATTAGAGGTAATGTTTTGAAAGTTATAGCCTCTTTATATGATAATGTAAAATGATGCGTCACAGGTAACAATGGGTAACAGAAATGTTCTCTTGTACGCGTACATACATACATTCATTCAGTCATTACTATATGCCCCATACATTCTTCACTATATGCAGACGACCTTGTTGTAGTAGCTATAGACAAACGTGATCTCCAATTCCAACTTGAAAATCTCAAAATCTTCACAAAATCGGTTAAAATGGACGTTAACATTGATAAAACGAAAGTTATGATCCTTAGAAAAAATAAAAAAGTACAAGAATCCTGTGTTAGCAAGGAGGTTTTGGAAACTAGGTGATAAATACATAGCTCAAAAGTTGAATTACAGTCTTCTATCCAAAAGAAAAAAATGGGCTGGTTTCCAACCCATACTTTTTTCTATCTTTTCGATCATACAATTTTACCGATATTAAATTATGCTTCTGAAATCTGGGGGTTTGATGATTGGCAAAAACTAGAAACAAAACACCTCTCAACATGCAAATACGTGTGAGGGGTAAATCAAACAAAACCACAGAAGCAGTCTATGCTGAGTTGGGTAGAACATTCCTAAAAAGTCATTGTCATGTCACTATCCTTAAATTTTACAATCGTTTATGTAACTTAGAGAGTGAGCGTTAAGCTAGCCGAGCATATCATAGTCTCAGCAATAATGCTAATGAGGGAATTTAGAAGGTTCATAGCCTTCGAACAGAATATGGCATTGAAAACTCTGATAACTCGGCAAATATAAAAATGAAGGTTAGACAACACTTTGAGTCTGATGTTTTAAGTAAACTTAATTTGCAAATTTTAGAAGATAAAAAAAGGAAATTATTTGCTTCATTTAAAGCACCATTCAAACTTGAGCCCTACCTTGACTTTTTATTAGACTATGCCATTAGATCCTCGCTAGCGAAATTATCTGCAGCTAGAAACAGGCAGGTTTGGAAAAACCAAGAAACGAAAGACTATGTCCTTATTGTAAAATGGCTAAGTCAACAAAAGTTGAAAATGAGGTTCATTTTATAATGTCTTGTAATTTATATAGAAATTAGAGAAAACATATGCTAGATAGAGTTTACGAAAAATTTCCAAATACCTCACAACTAAGTGAAGAAAATATGTTTATATGCCTAATGTCCCAAGAAGACAGAGATACAATAAGAAATCTAGGTATTTACTGTAAGAATTCATTTGCAAAGAGAAAACGGTTTCTTGAGAGTCCAGAAACACTATTTGAAAAAATAAATGAATAGATGATAGTCGTTTGTTAAAAATTTGAAATCTTAATCAGATATTAATTAATTAATCTTACTCATGTTATTAAAAGCTTAGGCTTTCGATGTAGTTAGTAAATTGTAATATTAATAATAATGTCTTATTTGCTTGTAATAATAATAGCTAATACCTAATACTGTGGTGTAGATAAATTGATTATCTTAAGTTGTAAAGGTTATGGCAGAGGGCCATCTTGGCCTAGATGCCTGAATGAAAAAAAAAATAAAAAAAATAAAGCAAGCTCTTTTGCAACATGATATGGAATCTAATATTAATACCGTTGAATTCATTGCTCAGGATAGTGCTGTTCAATATGTGAAATCTGAACTTTCCAACTTTCTTGGAAAACTAATTGCTGCTAAGGGAAATTCAGCAAAACAAATGGAATTCCTAGTAAAAATGGACAAAGAATGTTCTGAACAGATCTCGTCGAGGATTCGCTGTATGATTTTTTTCAGTCATTCAAATACACAAAAAGCCAACTCCTTCTCAAATTGGTCCAAAGACACAAGTTTAACAGAAAAATTCAAAAAGTTGGATGTTATTGCTGGACAACATTATAATTATCTGTCTGATTGGGAAAAATTGTAATTACTGAATACTTACAACTATTCTGTGTCTGGCTTTTCTATTGAGCAGATTAGGAAATGTTTCCGTGCTTGCTGTGATGATGCTGGTGCTGGTGCTGGTTGTTTTGATGATGATGATGATGATGATAATGATAATAATGATGTCGGGTGCGATTGTAAAATGTTTAAAAGTGATGATGGAGACGATATGGATGATAATGATGTTGATGTTGAGATTGAGATTGTTTGGAATGAGCACGGTGCTGCTGATGATGGTGGTGGTGATGATGATGATGGTGTTGGGTGTGCCGCTGCTGCTGGTGATTGTGGTGAAGTTAAAAAATCAGCTATCCATTTGCTCCAGCCCTCTTCTTCAAAATCGTTCTCTGGAGAAAAAAAAACTTCAATTTAACAAATTTCATGCACTATGGTAATTGCAAGAAACCTAGATTAGATGTCATTGTCAACCACAAACATGCTGAAGACAACACTAGAGTAGTTCATCAAAGACAATACAGCAAAAATAAAGAGACAGAATGGGACACGGTAATAATTCTACCGAAAAAATCATCTTCGAGAAAAAGAACTGACAAAGAGCTCACAAATGAACATACAAGAAAAGCGAAACGCAAAAGAACCCAACAGAAAATTGAAGAACAGAACGCAGTAACAGAAAAAAGTCTCCAGAACAATTTCACTAATAATTAACGTTTTACGTACCTTCATTGTTATTGTTTTGTTGGTGTTGTTCTTCGCTATCTTCAAATATCTTGTCGATTTTGTATTGCTCTTGAGTTCTTGAAAACTTTGTCTCTATGTGTCGAATGCTATCTGAGTGTCTCTCCTGTAGTAACCTTGTATGTATAGCGCATGTGGACTGCTGTATAAAGTCCATCGTCAGCTTAAAATAACTTTAGGATCCTTTACACCATATAATTACAAAGTGTAGTTGCCTAGCAGTAGTGATACAAAATGCTCATTTCTATAGATATGTAGAACATGCATCGTATGATTTAATTTCAGGTTTTTGGCATGCCCTGTTTGCCTCACGTGAGTTAAGTACATTGCATATATGGTGTTTACAATTAAGCTGAAATTACAAAGGAAAAAATGCGGCTTTGCAACAGACGCTTACTGCTGTATTAAACATTACGTTTTTTAGAATACAACTATTGACGATTTGCAAGAATTACAAAAGAGAAAAATGTTTAACACAACCTTCTCAAGTTGTATTATAAACATGTGCAGGAATAACAAAAAGGAAAGATGCTCATCTCAAATAGATGTCGGCATAAAAAACTTGTACACAACTATTTACAATGTCCAGAAATTACAAAAGAGAAGAATGTTCCTCCCAAATAGATGTAAGCATAAAAAAATATACAATGATGCATAAAAAACACTGTTAATCTTGAAGCATCCCGTTCTTCACATGTATCATAACGTCCAATCATTCTCAACTGATCAGTAGTTCTCTCAGTTTTGAGCGAGCAATAGTCGATAATTTTTTACTGAGTAGTAGCTATGTCTGCTCACAAATTAAATGGAGAAATCTTCGTAGAAGACGAGTTTATGTTTGAATACTTCTTTCATTTCATGATATTTTATGTGATATAATCACCCCATGTAATGTCTGTGCAGTACGGTGGGGGATGTGAAGTACTGTGGGGGATGTTCAGTACAGTGGGGGGATACCATGATTGCCGTGGTGGATATTCAGTACAGTGAGGGGATACCATGATTGCCATTGGGAGGCATCATGATTGCTGGGGCAGCTATTCAGTACGGTTGGGGGATACCATGATGACTGTGGGGGGATACCATGATTGCCATGGGGTGGCATCTGGGAGTACGGTGGCGGATGTTCAGTACAGTGGGGGGATACCATGATGTCTGTGGGGAGATACCAAGATTGCCGTGGGGAGGCATCATGATTGCTGTGGCGGATATTCAGTACGGTGGGGGGATATCTCTGGGTAGGGTGGGGTAAAATATGATGTAATCCTCTAAATCATCATAAATCAGAGATGGGGGCTAAACATTTTTGCTTCAGCAATAATTGTCAAGCCTTTCTCCATTTCAAGCATTCATCTTAGCTTCTCAAAGCTCAATGGGATACAAGTGGGATACAAGTACTTTGTTTTTTAAATGTTGGTTGATTTCGATACTCAAATTTTCTTGTTTCATTTTTTATTACCAAAGTGCTAAAGAGCTACTTTGCAGATTGACGAAAGATCAAAATTTCAAAATTTCTTTTCTGTAGTTAACCTTAAGTGTTTCTTAAAGTAAACCGATCTCATGGAATAAAAGGCGAACATGTACACAAGATGCTTTAACTGATTAAAATACAGCATTTCATGCATAATTTTGCTGTGGCAAATTCAATTTTAATGAATATTTGCTGGCAAGCCTTAGAAAACTCTAAAACAAGACAAGATTGCGTCCCTTGAGGCTTACGAAAGATGTTGTTTGTGTAACGCAACCTCTCCAGTAGTGGCTCTATTTACAATCACACAATTTGTCTTCTTTGAAGAGCTTTACATTGTGGGATGCGTTTATAAGTTGAAAATACTTGTAAAATTCGTCTTACAATATACAACAAAATGCCTGAGGAAGCTGACTGAGTCTCATTTAGAATATATTGGTCAAATTTACACATATTTCGACCAAAAAGATTTCATTTTTAGAATCAGATGAAAGTGATCTTTTACTTGAAGTTAAGTTATTTTTTTAGTTGGTGTTCTGTGAACAAGATTCTAAGCATCTGAGTGAGAGCAAGGTATAAGCGAACGAAATTTAGTGATGGCATTGTATAAGAGTCCTGCACCTGGTTTTCGAAGTATAATTGACAAAAACATAGATTCAGAGGATGGCTATTCACTCATGTTGCCGTGTGTGCCAAAACCATTTGGGAACATGAAAGAAACACTACAAGCCAGGGCAAATTTGCTTTGAGAAGCTAAGATTAACGCTTAAAATGGAGAAAGGCTCGACGAATAATGCCGAAGCAGAAATATTTGATAAGATCATATTTTACCCCCACCGAATTGAACATCCCCCACCGTACTGAATATCCACCACAGCAATCATGATGCCTCCCAATGACAATCTCGGTGTCCCCCCCCACAGGCATCATGGTATCCCCCGATTGTACTGAATATCCACCATGGCAATAATGGTATCCCCCCACCATACTGAACATCCCCCACCGTACTGCAAGATGCGTCCCCACCGTACTGCAAGATGCCTCCCCACCGTACTGAACATCCGCCACCGTACTGCACAGACATTACATGGGGTTATAATGTTTAAAATGTAAATGATCAAACAATGTACGGGGAATAAATGTCACAAAGGTTCTACTACATAATATGTTGTTTATACTTCTCATTCGCCTTTTATTAATTTCAATTTGTTTATAGACAATCTCTTTCTCAATAGAATCCAAAACTACAAGCAAAAAGTGGCCAACATGGCGAAGAACAGATCTTTGGAGAAGGCAAGGATTGTAGAAAACAAAATCTGGTCAGATTTTAAATTTGCCCAGGTTGCTGCAGAGACTGGAGACACCATCAAGGCTCTAAAAGAACAAGATGACTGGGTGCATGCCAACACAATAAAAGCTGTGCATAAAAAATTTATAAGGATGCATCCGTCATATGCAAGTACGAGTCCGTCTTTGCTCCCTATCTTCTTATTATCAATATTTTAAAGACATGTTTACTGTCTGGAATCTCGTAGACTACAGACTTTGCTGGAACATTGTTCCATTTTGTACAACAATCTCGTACATGTTCTCTTCGATGAGTAAAATTCTCCTCAAACTTTTCAATATCGTTCCATCTCAATGTGTTTCCTAAACATTCTATATTGACTGAACTAATAAAAGTTTTTGTCTTCCAGTTTCAGAGCATGGATTTGGATCCCCTAACGATCCCAAAAATGTTGAAAATGAAGACGCAAGAACATCCTTAACATTTACAAACTCTATCTAATGTATTTTTGTATCTATGTTTATATATAGGGTACGAAAAATGACGATAAATAGATACTGAAAGAGTTGGATGCAAGCAAATGAAACAGAGAACGATTCTCAACACAATTTTATTCAAGAAAAGCTTTTTGCACACTTTTTGCAAAAAGTTTTTCTTGAATAAAATTGTGTTGAGAATCGTTCTCTGTTTCATTTGCTTGCATCCAACTCTTTCAGTATCTATTTATGTTTATATATATAGACATTCTAAGCTTTATATTTGTAATCTTCATCAGTTAATATCCACGCTAGGAAATCTATATGCACTATTGTGGTGGATACGCACTACTGTGGTGGTGTATTTTGCGTACTGTGGTGGGGTTTTTTGCGTACTGTGGTGGATAAGCTCTACTGTGGTGGGTTATTATTCGTACTGTGGTGGGTTATTATGCTTGATGTGGTGGGGTTTTTTTGCATACTGTGGTGGATAAGCTCTACTGTTGTGGGTTATTATGCGTACTGTGGTGGGTTATTATGCTTGTTGTGGTGGGGTTTTTTGCATTTACATACCCCAATACTTCTTCATCAACCTTTGCTTTGAAGGCAAATTGGTTTGAAATCACTCAGACCCTAGCATTCTACCATCCAATAATGGTTGGCTGATTAGAAAAAACTTACCAGAAAGATAAATAGGCCTACAAGGGAATTGTTTAACATAGGCCTACTAAGTGATGGGGGCAATTGCTCCCATAAGCCCTTTGTCAACCTTTGGCCTGAAAGATAGTAAATAATTTACTAATTATGATGATCATGAGGATGATGATGATTTTCATGATCAAATTGATGATGACGGTGTCTCGTGAGCTGCGATGCAGAGTCGGGAGTTTAACTCCCCTCAGGAGAAAATCTTTTCCTTTAGATTTTTGATGTTTTTATGACTATCAATTTGAATGACCCTATCAAATTCACCCAAAATTACAATGTTCATTAAACTGTCAACAGCGTTTGCAAAATTTATACTGATTCTCAGATTACCCTCTCTTTTAAGCAAATATTGCTCATCTGCACAGTTTCCTTTAGGTGTCAAATCAAACCCATAGATTGCCGATCCTAGTTTGAATCTATCATAATCAATTAGACTAGGTGAATTATTCAAGCTGGTCACCAAGCGGCTGTATGCATCAAAGTAATCATCATCATCGTAATTCAATCTTAGAGGTGGAGTAATTTCTTGATTGTCAACAGTCACTTGAATGGCAGAAACAGTAACATGTTCAAACTCAAACGGATTTCCTTCATCCACTCCATGGAATGATGAATTATCAACCAGCGCAAAAAACAATCTGTTTGGAATCTTTCCATTGAATACATTATCTTGAACCCAGTTGGTTGTTGCGGCATTGATTAAGTAGCTTGCCATGTGAGGTTGACAGACGGGGTAAACCGCATTCGTTTTCATCAGTGTTCTTTCAATTCCTTTCAATACATCATCTTTAAGATGTATGTGACGAAGCACCAGTTTCACTTCGGAAATGTATAAGCGCGAAGTGTTTCCAGTCTTTCTCATCAAACAAAACACATCACTGTTTGGACTCAATCGCCATTGAAGACGAACACCAGGCAGCAAGTATTTGCTTTGATTGCAAATGTTAACATGAGGTTTTGTCAACACTTTAACCTTTTCACTCTCGTCAAATGGTGCAGATCTTGCATTTAAACCCAGATTTTTTAATGTTGCGGTTGTTGGAAAACCAACATTTTCTTTGCCAATCGTATCACTGACCCAGTTTGTCATTTTCAAATAGTTTTTAGCTCTGGTTTCATCAAACGTCAGAATTGTTTCCAAGTAAGATTGGTAGGCATACATTCCATTTGCTTCTGTGACGGGAGTGTCATTCAAAACCAGCTCTATCTGCTTCCACATGGATTGACAAATATTATTTATTACTCCAACAAATTCTGCAGTGGTTTTTCCAATATTACTTCCATCGACTCTTTTAATAGCTAGAGTCGAGACGAAATAAGAATGATTCAAGTCAATCATATGATCAGGCTGAGCAGGAATGTCAAACACAACAGTTTGTTTTGAGGCATTGAGAGCAGCAGTTTGTGGAAAATATTCAACATCTTTAAAATACTTGACATCATTTTGAATTACTGGTGGGCAGAATAAATCCAAACTTTCACTAGGACATTCAGTATATTCTGGCTTTATGCTCATTGTTGCAAATTCTTCTTCAACAGTTTCTTCAACAAAGTTTTTTTCAAATCAGGTTTCTTAGCTTTCTTAGCTCTTCCTTTCTTCACTGGCTGCTTAGGTATGAATATTCCCCGCATGGTGCTTTCTTTTATAGATCTTTTAGGACAAACTCTTGATTTCTTACAAGCAGGCGATTTCTTACCAGCAGGCGATTTCTTGACAGATTTCTTCACAACATCGGCGATTTCTTCAGTAGCCTTCCTTTTAATTCCTCTCATAGAAGATTTGGCAGTATTTTTTACAACTTCTCCAACATTCTCACCAGCTAATATCCGACCGACCGACTTCTCTCCTTCTTCTTCTAAAACAGGTTTTAAAATTTTCTCAGCAGCTTTTACACCTTGTTTCCTTATTGCAGCTTTAACGGCATTGCAGCTTTAACAGCTCTTTTATAAATAGATCCGGCTTTCCTGAAAATACTACCTACTCCTCTTCCACGCTGGTAGGTGTAAAAATACGGAGTTGATTTGTAAATTGGGAAATCATACATGTTTTCTTCTAAAGTGTAGCAAGAATGTTGTCTTTGTTTTGTAGAATTGTATCTCTCTTCCCAATTCGTTGTAGACTTTTATAGTAAATTCGTTGATATCGTTGTATAATAATGGATAGTAGAACAAATTTTCAAATTCAAAAAAATTTACAACGTGCTTGTTAATTTTCAACGGAATGTAGCGTAGCAGTGGCGTGCTAATTTTTCCAACTACAAGATAGTCTAACAACGAGCAATATATAAACATATTCTTCCCTTCTGCGTTGACTTGGAAATGTTCATCACCCACCACATCAGTCGTTCTTTCGATTGCGTTGAATACATAATCTGTTAATGGTTTGTCTAGAAAAGTTCCAGTAAATGGACATGGTGTCCATCTCACATCTCTGTAATAAACATTATTCATGTTTTTATTATATTCTTCTGTAGCTTCAACGAAACCAAACAATTTGCACAAATCTTTTCCCAAATGCAACTCTTTTAACGTACTTTGGAAAGGTTATCTTGATTTTTGAATCTACAATTGAAAACTGTGGCAGATCTTCATAAGGCAAACCTAATTCTTTTACATATTCCTTTATTCTTCCCTCTTGCGTGCGAATGTCTTCATTCATAATTGAAACAATTTCTCTCATTGTTAATTTATGAACGTCATCTCCCTCTGAGATTTCACCAATAAGGTGACTAAGACGTACATAATACTCGCGCTTATCAGCTGCCTGATTCCATTTCTTTGTATATTCATCAGATATTACCAATCTCACGTTCAAATCTTCAAAACCAACCTTGTCGGTACCAATTTGGAAAAATCCCATCATTCGCCAGGGTTCATATTTCCCATATTTGAATTCTGCGGGATTAAATACAAATCTATCGCTCAGTTCATAGACCATTTCCACTAATGCCACCTCCCATTTTCCATGTAAATGTAATTGTTCTTTAAGTTTTATTGCTGAATCTGAATCGTTGGTACATGTAAGATAAAAGTCATTAATCATCTTTGCTGAAATACAAGTCAATCTGACAATTATCTTCAAATTTATCCGATATATCTTCCAACGTTTCCCAGTTGATGATTTTAATATCAAATGATTTTATATGAGATCTTGTTACTCTATACGATGCAGGATTTATAGTTGATCTATGAATCGATTGCGAATCGTCAATAACTAGACCCAATAGAGGAACAGCATCCTTACTTATAATGAAATCACAACAAACAGCAAACACTTTTTCATTCTCATCTTTTTCTTTTCGATATAGCGCACAAGCAATCATGCTACATTTCAAAATTGTATCCACTGGAAGTGGATTAACAAAATTTACATGTCTATTATTTAAAGTTACATTCATATTACTGGTCTAATTCTAATTGTTAGTGATGTTTCTCAAATATATTGCTTTGCGGAATAGAGGGATGTTAATTTTATAAGATTCCCATCATCATCTACCAATCTTATTGGAATTTGTTGAAACTACAACCTCTCCAGTGGTGTGAAAATTATATTCTTTGGACCATAATATCTAACATATGTATCGAGATCTGTATTGTAAAATGTTAGTTTTCTCAAAACTCGCCTTTTCTCAATACCACCAAGATAGTTACTTTCCAATAGATCGCATTCTATATTTATAGATGTATGTTCATTTAAATGAACACCATCCTTTATTCTACTCAAACAGTTGATCTCCATCTGCCTTCTTCTTATATACAATCAGATACATAGCCTGGTGAGGTTGTATGCTGTCAGAAGTCTTGTATTCAAAGTATGTTAATGTTGAACCATTTGGCAATGTGTGATTCATTTGATCTTCCAAACCAAAGAAATGTGCAAAAGGTCTTGAAAATTTCATGAGAAGTGCACTGGTAAATTTTATCGTTTTACCGTGATATGTTGAATATCCCAATGATTTCAAATCGTCTTTCATTTCAAACTGTATCTTTCCACCAATCAATGATACTGATAACATGTTTTTCATCTCATAACCAAACTCAGGGAAATTCAATACCCTGTCATTGAAAAGCCTTTTGAATTCATAATACATGAGAGTATTATCGCGTGTTTCAATAATTTCTTTATCAAGATAGATTTTTCCATTAAAAAAATCATTTATACCCCAATCAATCAATTTTCCCTCTTCATCTGTGACTGTTACATACTCATTTGCTATTGAAAACCAATATTGATCTTGTAGTGATTTTTCTCCTCTATCCGGCAACGTCATTTGCAACAATGCCATTTCCCACTTTCTCTGATTGTTTAATTGAAATACATTAGGTAAATCAAATGTGAAATCTACTAATTTCATTCTATCAGTAGCAAATCCCGAAGGAAGAACCAAATCGAATTCTTCATCAATCATATTGTCTCCAATTGACTTTCAGCTACCCACTCATCAAATTGGGAAGGATAACCTCTCCATCTGATTAAATAGAAGTTTTTGCCCCTCTTCTTCTTAGTTTTCAACACTTGCTCGACAACAAATGTTTTTGGAAGATACACACGCTGTAGCTCTTCTTTATAGAAACGATCAACTATCTTTTCACCTTGTAGATCTTCAATTTCATACATTACTGGATATCTTTCTTTAAAGACTTTACTGATCTTGAATATTTCTTCAGTATAATTTTGCAAGTAACCTTTCTTAAACATTCTCTTCTTCAAACTCAATCTTACATAATCTCCAGTTTTGAAAAGCTTTTTATTCTTTCTGGTTTCTTTTTTAAACAGTCTTTTTCGAACAGTGTCGACATTGTCTTGGTTGACTTCAGAAGGTCTCATACCAATCGATCTGTGATATGTATTATTGTATGAGTTGACAAAATCTTGCAAATTATCAATGTATCTCAACGTATTTTGTGCTGTAAAGTATCTATACATTCATCCTTTTAATGTTCTGTTAAAGCGTTCAACAATTGCTGCCTTTACTTCATTATTTGCTGTGTAAAACCCAATGTCGTTTTTCTTCAACAAAGCTTGGAATTCTTTGTTTATAAACTTGCTGCCTTTGTCAGATCGTACCTTTTTAGGTTTTCTTTCGGATAAAATTTCTTTAAACGCATTGACAATTTCTTTTGCAGTTTTTCTTTTTAGAGGCTTTACCCATGCATAATTGCTAAAAGTATCAATACAGCATAAGAGGAATGTAATGTTGTCATTTTCTTTTTTCAAATGCGTCATATCAACAAGATCACATTCCCACAAATAATCAATGTTATTGGTTAGTATCCGCTCCCGTTTAAAGTTCTTCCTACTTGGTTTGTGCAGCGAATAGGCAAGACTAGTTTTACTCCATTCTTCAACATCTTTCCTTTTCAAATTAGGAATAACTTTTTTGAATTCCCTATACGCTTTATCTAAACCCCCGAGAGAACCCGGAAAAGAAGGATCAGAATATAACTTTTCTAAACTCATAATAAATCAATTAACAATTCTAACAATTTAACATTTGTACACTTTTTTCTTCGTCGCTTTCTTTTCTTGCACTTTCTTCCTTTATTTATAACCTTTTTAGGCTTTTTCTTCACTGGTTCATCGTCAGATTTGCTTGGCTCCATGACTATCTTTTCAAAAGAATCCATTTTTGCTGTCCTATAGAATTGTTGATCTCTATTTATAGCCTTTTTTAGACTTGTACACCACTAAAGGAGGTTCATTAGGGAAAATATTAGTGCGAAATCTCATATCTTCTCCAATCGATTGTGTGAAATCACAAAGTAAGTAGCCGTACATTCTTGCTATTGCATCATTGTAAATGTCAAGGAATGTTTTTGGAGATGAGGGCATAATTTGCCGTGCAAGAAATCTAATTTGACTTCTATCTCGAGGATTCTTGAAAAGAACTTGATACTGAGTATTGAGAGCTAAATTTCTCATTTCTGTTCCTCTTGGAAAAGGGTTTTGCATCATAACAATTACATTGATGTTTAGATGAGATCTTCCTTTTGTGAACAATTTTCCCAAATCCTTAAAGTTGGCAATTTCATGAATTAAATCATCGACAACAATAGTTAATCTTTTGTCCGATCTTTCGATTTCTTTGTACAAGTTTTCAGGTAGCTCAGTAATAAATCTACAATTCCCGTTAAAACTTTTTTTAACGCGCTCAAACAATTCCGGTTGATTTGTTCCTGAGATCCACATAAGATTGGGATATTGTCTGCCATTATCAATTATATTGTTATAATTTTTCAACAGATTTTCTACCCAAGTCGTTTTACCGCTTCCGCTTACTCCAGATAAAATCAAAGAAAAAGGTGCTTTAAATCTCAAATCATAACTCATATTTATAACAAATTTTAAACATCTCATACAACAGGTAACATCTATTTATAATAAATTCTTTACATCTAGCTACAACATTGAAATAATATCCATAACATGGAACTAATACCCATAACATGGAAATACTGTCTATAACACCAAACTAATGTTCACTAATTTTAAACATCTCATGAATAACAACTGTATAACAACGTTCAGTCTAGGCAAATGCCATGATTAAATTGTTTATTATTCTGCTCAATATTTGCAACAGGTACATCGATGTGAAGAGACTTGGATGAGATAATTCATCATGCAGATTTTCAACTCGAATCTTGGTTCTATGACTAAGTCGACCATTCTTCTTCTTCAGCTCATCAAACATTGATTTCTTAAACGATTCTTTCCCTTCAGCCAGCATGTCGGAATTGACATAACTAATGTGAAATGTTAGAAATCTAAAAGCATTATGTACCATACAATCTTGCTTATGTTCAGCAGCATCAATTTGTTTTGCCCACATCTCTGTAGTTGCACACTTTTCACAATACTCTTTTGCTTTGTTGAAAATATATTTCAGGAGAATTTCGGCATATACTTCTTGCACTTGAACATCAATCTTTGCCGGATCTTCTTCTTGTTTCTTTTTCTTCTTTTGAATCTGCTCATCATCATCACTCGCTGGTCTTTTCCGGGATGGTTGTGGAAGCATTTTCAGATCAGCAATGCTTTAATGCTTCGGATTCCAAGACAAAGCTTCACAGGGGGTTTTTTCTCCATGCAGATTTCCAACTTGTCATCATTTTTCTGCAAATAGATTTCCAGCTTATCCTCATACGCTTCTTCTTTGCTCAAAACTTCAGTGTATAGTGTTAGAAACTGTGTGATTCTGCCAAAGTACTGCTTTGATTGAATGTGTGCTTTGCTCTTCTCAAACAGACTTTCAGCATCTTCTCGGCGGAACTGGAATTGATCGTTTATGTTTTCACCAACTATTTCCAAGAGACGAGACAGTGCTGCATGAGAAATAGCCATTGATTTAACAGCTCATGCATCTTTAATTGTACCTTTCACCACTAACAACCATTTGTTAGAACCGTATCAAGCGGCAATCGTGACAAAAATCGAAGCGTTACACAGCAGTGATGTTGGACGTCCGTAGTGACCAGTGACCTCAGATGTCCGTAGCAACAGCAGACGTCCGTAGCGACCTTGACGCCCGTAGTAATATCGGACGCCCGTAGTGACCGTAGGCGTCCGCAATAAACTTAGACTTCCGTAGTGACCTTATCAAACGTCCGTAGTGACCTTAGACGTCCTTAGTAACATTAGACGTCCGTAATAACCTTTGACATGATGTTCGACTGCAGTCGTGAGGTGCGCGCGCTGAATGCGCAAAAGATAGACGGACTCTTGCGCGAAGGAAATGATGTTGTTCCAGACAAATATGACCTATTGGACCAATATAGTTTGTTTTGGACAAGGACGCCGCAAGCGAGAGATACACCGAGAATGTCTGTGAGTATCTAGTATTTAACGTAATTTTTTTTCAGTTCTAAGGTCTTGACTGGCAACAGTCTTGTCATTGACTTTCCTGAGGAGATGTTCTCATTTTGTCTTCAAAATATTTTCATCTCATCATCGAATAAGGGCTGCCCTTCATTTAGGCCATTTTTAGGACGATATAGACTGATATAATATAGGCCTATACTGTACTGCCACTGGTTCCAATTTTGTGAGAAAGTTCAGATACACTGCAGACATTGAATAATCATAATATTCATGCTGCGCTGCTTGTTAATGTGTATTTTGATATGGCACTAGCACAAATGGACAGGATCATCTTTTTTTTAGATAAAATGATAATGGAAGTTTTGGATACTATCAATAATGCTGTTTATTGGCCATCTTTCACTGATTTGTATTCTTTTGAATGTAATCAACTCATGAGTCGCTACATGTTACCATATGCCCTCAGCCTTGGATGTCAAGATTAAAACTTTATTCATTTCTTTTTACAGTGCTGCACTGTTCCATTGGAGACTATCGAAAATCGCATCAGAGGAATTTTATTAACCTTAATCAGCAGACTGGAACAGCCTTTTCTGAAAAAAGATGATTTAGACTCAATTCAATTTCAACTAGACAACCTACATGAAATTGTAGTCAAGGCTAGTGACCTGTATGATCTAAATCAAATTGTCATAGATCTCATTGGTAAAGCTAAACATTGCATTCATATTGTAAATGAAGACATAAATGAAGGTTACCTTTCGCCATTGATATTAACTGGTATCTGGGGGCGTCCTGCCTTCAATATTCCCAAATGTCAACTTTAGTTTTATTTGTCCCATGGATTTTCAACAGAGAAAATAAGTGAAATGATAGGAGTAAGCAGTCGAACAATAAAACGAAGGATGAAAGATTATGGCCTTGAAATAGGACAACTATACAGTGATGTAACTGATGAAAGACTGGATAACGTGATCCTGCAAAAAATGAAAGATTTCCCAAATTGTGGATACAGGCGCATGAATGGTTTGCTTTTGGCTGATGGTTTAAGGGTACAGGAAAGGAAACTGAGGAAAGCTATGCAAAGAGTGGACCCAGAAGGAGTTCTCTTAAGGATGATTCAGTTACAATTGGTACATAGAAGAAAATATCAAGTACATGGTCCACTGTCACTTTGGCACATAGATGGCCATCACAAGCTTATAAGGTATAGTACAGTATTTCAATGAAATAAAAATAGATTTATTAAACCAAAGCTTTGACATCTTTTTTTTATAAGAAACTAAGAATTTGGGCCAGTACTGAAAGTTTCTTAAAAAGATCAGATTTTCAGTACTCGGAGTTTCTTAAAGGTTTCATAACAATCTTCATGTTCACTACCTGTCCCTCATGAACATTTCAAAACACTGTTTTTTGAAGCCTTTCCAATGTTTAGACATTACTCAGGTACCTTACGAGTAATATGATACAGGAAACACGTAAAAAAAAGTAAAAATATGTTAAGGATTTCCTTTATATCAAAATAAATAGTGTTTTAACTTGTATTTTCCCAGTACTGAAGTTTCTTAATTTTTTGGCAGTCTGAGATTTGAGTTTCTTATGGGCAGTTTCTTATAAACAAAATACGTGTATTGGGACATGTAATGAAATAGGATCTCAAAACAACTTTAAAAAATTGCTGAATGAGGCTGGAAGTCAATGAAGAATGAGAAAAGAGAACCTAGTTGCTTCTTAATACTGTACATCTGCAAAAATGCTTTCTTGGAAGATTGAGTTTATGCGATCAATTTTTAGATATTTGAAGCTACATATCTACCTACTATTCTGGACAATTTCAAGGGTTTTTCCTCTATTATGAAATTTTCTTTTTCCTTGTGTAGATGACGGTTCGTGATTCACGGAGGCATTGATGGGTATTCAAGAAAAATAGTATTCCTTGAATGTAATACTAATAACAAAGCCTCAACAGTCTTAGAAGCATTCATAGCAGCGGTTGACAAGTTTGGCCTTCCTTCAAGAGTGAGAGGTGATCATGGAGTTGAAAATGTGGATGTAGCAAGGTTCATGATAATGAAACGTGGTACTGACAGGGGAAGCTTCATTGCCGGCAAAAGCACCCACAACCAACGCATTGAAAGGTTGTGAGTTGATGTATACCTGGGTGTTGTTTATATCTATTATTGTGTATTCAGTTTTCTTGAAGCAGAAGGGTTGCTAGATGTGGACAATGAAATTCATATGTTTTGTACACATATTTAAAAAGAATAAACAACCACCTTGCAATGTTCACTGAAGGCTGGGACAGACACAAAATCAGCAGCTGCAATAGTATGACACCAAATCAACTTTGGATTTATGGCCTGCATAACATTGCTAATTCTGGTTCAACAGTTGCAGAGGAAATTTGGGAAACCAGGTCAGATGTGAGTAGCCATCCATGCCAGTTGTATTTTGCATGTATTCAGTTTTATAATACCTCATTCCTACTAAACAGGTCAAACGAATTTAGGTTGAATTGGATGAGCAAGGATATATAAGTGCTTAGATATCCTTGCTGATCTAATGAGAACGCTTTGAAAGGCGTCAATTCCAATTGTGGACACTTTGCCAAATATAAGGGGCCAAAGCTATATTGTTTCAGTTAGGGAGCATTCTTTATTTATATTCTTTTAAAACGAAAGATCCTTTTTTAGGCAACATTGGGGGCGATCATAACCCTTGCCTGGCAGGTGCCCACCACTGACCCATATGCATAAATATGGTATAGGGTAAAACAAGTTAGCTTACAGTATGTGTAGACCCATCATCCAAATGGGGAAAGGGTCTACTAATTAATGAGCAAAAGCTTGCTACTACAGTTCCAGATTTCTGGAAATTAATTTATGCAGCCTCTGTTTAGACGCATTTCACACATTATTTGAACATAGGATTAACATAATTGATTTGGGAGCCGTCACAAGCATTATGTCTTTATTTGGTAGACCCGTGGGCAGGCTGAACTGAAAATCAATATTCTGACTCTGGACTGATCAATCAATGTTCGGTAGCTAAGGGGTTCTAGCTAGGGGAAAACTCCAAAAAGATTTTGGCAAAATTTATCCAAATCTTTCACCCTGCCCATGTTACCCCAAACTTACCCATTTTATCCCAGTAGACCCTGGGAGTCGCTAATTCAAGGTTTAAAATTCAAGATGAGACAACCTAATTCAAGATCTGGATTTCAAGATCAAAAAAGCTCCCCCCTGGCCCATAGTCCCTTACACCATTCTTCCAAAAGATGGTTCCCGAGATTCGATCAAATGAATGTTCTTTATAACCGAGTACACTGTATAAATTTAACTAAGATGGCATTGTTTGCATTTTCCGAGAGTTTGAAGAGGGTGGTCACATAAAATTTTGTAACTTTTCAAGTGCTGGCTCCGCAGCTGCATGGATGCACATTTTGGGAGGAAAGGTATTGTATCAATAAATGTAGGAGTCTCTCGCCATTACCCTTTAACATCAATTTCTGGAGCCATATTTACTGACATTGTGCATATGTAACATACTATATTTACAGGCTGAAGCAACTTCCTATGGCATAGATTATGAAGGACCAACTGTAGAATCTCCATTGTCAAATGCAGAAGTGATTGTTCCTGACACTGGCTGTCCTTTGAATGTGGCTCAGCTGGCTGCTTTAAATCGACTTCATCAGAAAGAAGTGAGAACTTTGGAATAGACAACTACTTACAAACAAAACAAATCATTGAAGAACTTGTATCAACTTGATAACAACTGTAACAAAACATTTCATATTTCACGATATGCCAGGTAACTACAAACTGAACTGAATGGTTGCTAATATCTAAGGTATTGTCAAAATTTACCTAGGAAAAAAATGCATAAAATAACCAATCTTAAAAAGCTTCTCAATTTTAAGTTAAATAGCTCTTGACCTGTTCATAGCAAAAAAATAAAAACGTTTTCTGAAAGCGTAGTACACGCTTTCTTTTTATAAGAAACAAGTATATAAGAAACATGCAATAATCATTATTTGCTAATTACCTGAATTCAGATAAATGGGTTGGTAGTTTTAAGGATTCTCTCATACCAACGTAGGAAGTCTGGTAGCAAAGGATCATTGTTGAGTCTTAAAAGCAACCAAATTCATACACATGGATAAGACATGTTTTTCCTTGATATTTATGCAAATGAGTTAGAAATGCTAAAAAATTGTATCCTGCTTGACTTGCTAATTCCTCCCTCGTTATTTCATTGTCGTTGTGTACCATGACAATGTGAATGGAAAGCAAAAACAAAGACTTGTAGCAAATCAAGGTCATACAAGTGGTTCATGTTGTCAAACTTCAGATGCAGGTCCACAATGAAGTACCCCCTCCCAAGCAACAAATAGTCAATAACAATAACAGTAACAATAATCAACTTTACATCCTGTGGTAGCCCTACTCTTGGTGGTGTTTCTGCATTTTATTTCAAATTCTAGGATATACTGTATATATACAGTATATTCCAGCAGAAAAGTAAAGTGCTGTCAAACTGGATTTTACAAAATAGTCAAGTCAAGGAAACTTCCCTAAAATCACACAGATCAAACATCAGCAAAACAATAACAATAAAAAATGGTGGTTCATGTTACACTCACACCTGTCCAAAATCCGGTCCATTGAATATATCTTCTGTAAGCTGTTGGATGAATTTTTTTGTAAGATCCTGTGTATGCTGCATTTACAGGGATGATGAGCTGCATGGCACAAGTGTTGGCAAATACATGCCTTCTTGAACTGGGGTCTGAATTATCATGTTCAAATGTTATTCGCCCAAATGGAGTGGAAATGGGCTTCTGACGGCAACCAGTGATGAACTGCATCACACCTTCCAAGCTTAAGGTTGCAATGAAAGGGTCATTTCTTGGGGAACTACTGTCAGTTCCTAAATCTTCCACTTTAGTAGCACGGCATGTTACTCTTCCCCGTGAACATTCCTTCAGAAACTTAACCCAGTAATAATATACCTCATCCTCCTTCACTCGCCTGCTTGAGCCCTCTGAAGACCACTCTGGCTTGAAGAAATCCAACATTTCTTGCAGCTGCAGTATTGGGGTATTGAATAATTGACATGCCTCTTCTGGATTTTCCCGCAACAATGACAGCACATTGTGTCTTGACAGCCCCTTTAGAAGGCTCTGTACTTCTTCTAAGCATGAGCTGACTTGAAAATGCTGAACAACTTCATGTATGATGTCTGCTTTATTCGACAATTCCACTTTCTTGCTGTAACCTATTTCATATATCTCAGGAAAATTAGCAGGTGAAACAATTTCATTGAAAACCCCAATTTCTGAAGACTTTTGAATTGCCAACAATTTATCCTTGAACACAGGCATGCTGTCAGGAAACTCAGCTATGAGGCTTTCTGAATCTCTTGTATCTTTTCTCTGCAATATAAAGTTCACCAGTGATTTACTGAAAAATTGTGGAACATGAAAACCACCAAGGAGTGCCAGGCTTAAAGCCGAACCTAATGCTTCATATTTCCCACTCTCTAACAATGCTTGGTTGTGAGAAAGTGTGAGCATTGGTGGTTTCCCAGACACAAGGCTTGACTCAGCCAAGGAAGAATACAACAGCGTGAAAACTCCTAGACAAACCACCAGTGTCTATACCACTTTCTCCAACAAAGGTAACTTTCAAAGATGATCTCCACTCGTCAGGATCTATTTCAAGCAGCTCTGAGAGGCCATCTTCTAATACATGACCTCTTCTTACATGGACAGTCATAAAAGACTCTTCACCACTCTTGGTATATGTCACCTCCTTCTTTTGTTGTTGCTTCAAGACCTCATGGATGGTTGAGCTCTCATGTGCATTGCCTGATTCATTAATTTCCTGATTTATTACATTTGATGCCAGAGTATCCTGATTTCCCAACTCATCTTCATCGAAGGCCATGATGTTTGGCAGATCCAGCATTCCCTCTGGTTGACTGCTTGTTTTCAGGTCAAGGAGATCGCACAATATTACTATTGTGAATGGTTTCCTACAGACTGGACAGTCAATTGATTTTCCTATAGGCACAGTGTCTTTCCATTGCCTTAGGCATATATTGTGGAACAAACAGGCACATGAATCTGGTTTTGCTATCTGTGTTCCATCATAAAGAAGCTGCTTGCAAATCTCACATTCAAGGTTTCTTGTTTTATTTTTGTCAGCTAAAAATAATAAAAACACAAATTAGAAAGGAAAAATATAAACAGAGACTCTCAATACAGTAAAAACCTGCATACATTAACCTTCCGCAAGTAATAACTGGCAGCCGGAAGTCTTCAATGTTTATTCCTTTATGCAAGAACCCTTTCACCCAGGTTTTTCATTAGGTTGTTATTTTGAAGAACCTATGAATGTTCTTATTTTGAAGAACATATGAAACATATGAGTTGATCTTATTTTTGGCTATGACAATCCAAGTATTATAAATTTGATTATATATTATGCAAAATAACAAAAATTAGTATTGCCCTGCAATAGACCTGAAAAAGTATGCTTCAACCACAATGCAATTCATCCTCTATCCCACTTACTATGCAATCCATCCTCTATCTCAGGAAGAATCACAAATCAAGAATCTAATACAGTCTGATCTCATGAATGTAATTCATCACATACAATCCAAAACAGCTTGGCTGGAAAAATGTAGTTTGTACATGTGGCGTTTACTGTCAATTTAACTCATAGACTGCTGTGGCAGGTGTGAGTAATCGTGCTTTGTATCCCCACACCAAGAATGAGCTGTTCGGCACTGTATCCCCATGGGGCGTTGGAAAAATTAAGAAAATGTGACATCTGCTTTTTATTCCAGTTTTTTTAGTATTTAACTTACATATTGCCATCTAAAAATAAAGTGTTATGAAATTGTTCAGAAAAGGTTGGATTTTTTTCTCTATGAAAACGATTTATTAATAACATACCTAATTACAACCAAGGAGTTTGTTTGAATTTGGTTCTGTACCAGATCTTTTAGATATAGAAACTTGACCATTAGATTTACTTGGTAGAACTGATGAACTGCTGTCTGAGAAATCAGGTTGGATGTCTGACCAACTTCTCTTTTGACCAGTTACCTGATATGAAAACAAAGTGAAATTATTATATATCAAATCAAGATATCACACGTTCCACTGTAATGCCCTTTCAGAGAATGCCTGTCAAAAGAATAACTCTTCCAAATACAGGCACAGCAACACACCAAGAATCAGTGGCGGACACTTGGGAGGCAAGAGGGTGCAAAATAGTTTCCCCCAATATTTGGCAAAGTGTCCACCACTGCCAAGAATTCTTCATATTCCACATTCTGATAGATGCTGAGGTATGAAAGACTCTTCAAATTGCTAAACAATTACAATTGAAAATTTTCTTGAAAATTTGTAAGCAAGCAGTGGCCCAAGTAACATGGGCATAAGATGGACTGCACTAGGTTTCAAAATTAATGCAGGTCAAGCACTTTATCATGTGCCTCCAATAACTGTAGGCCAAGCAAGCTGAATTTTTGAAAGATTTGATAGAGTATATCAAGAAAAGAAATAAAAAATATGTTGCCTGTACCTCCCAGTGGCAGAGATGGTATTGTTTCAGAGAAAGTGTAGTATCTCTTTTGGAACCCATTTTTAGATATATTGTTAAAACAAAAAAGCCACGAAAACATGCCACTTTGCAAACAGATGAGGAAAAAACCAACCTTGATGCTTGGTGATGGAGTGTTGCCATGATCAATCCTGAAAGAGAAAACAGGGGACAATTTTTTGATATTGTAAGGTGCCCTTGCAAGTTATGTACAAGTTGCACCTAATTTGCCAGTTGCAAATTGAACAAAAGCTGAAAGTTAGAAAATCAAAAGTGCACGTTGAAACCAATATGAGTTGCCTGTTTTCTTTTGAAAGAATGCTTTTGTCCCCAAATAAGAAGGTTTTCGAACAATAATGAAAGAGAATTAAAAAGAAAATTAAACAAACTCACAACTTGTACTTTACCAATCCATGCTAGTTTGAGTAAAAAAGCAAACTTGAATGTGACAGCAGGTAAAAGTTGTCAAGGTTTTGTTATTTGTCTACATGTGACAGATATTCAGAAGCTCATACCTCATATCAATTGATGGCTGGCAGTGCTTTATATGTTCTTCTAACAATGGAGCAGCCATCACTGACCCACAACCAATGCATTGTAAGTCTGGACCAGCATCTAGATTGATCTAAGATGGAAAATGAAATGTGCTGCTACTGGGGAAGAGGCCACTAACATTTAGTCTTGTGACTTAAATCTTGCTGCTGCACACTCACGCACAAGTCTCTCAATGAATATGAATAAGTTGTGGATTAAATTTAGCTGTCGTACAATGTTCTGGAGCAAGAGTCTCTTCAAAACAACCAACTCTCAAACATACACAGTAGATCAATAAATAATAATTTCAGTTTGAAATCATGGGACTAATGTCTCGTTCAATTCCTACCCTGACCATCCCCCACCCGGGCAGCCCGGGGGTCAACAAAAAATTTGTGCACAAATGCCCGGGGGCCGGGGAAAAATTACGGTCAAATGCCCGGGGGCCAGGCACTGAGAACATGCCATATTCCCAGTAACTGTATAAGCAAAAGCTCCCGATATTGTAAAATGCCACTCAAATGCCTAGGGGCCGGGGAAAAATTTACAGTCAAATGCCCGGGGGCCGCGTTTAGCGAGGGTTTTGTACTAGACCAATATTTCTTATTTAATTTATTATTAACATTTCATACAAACATGTTTTAAGTTTATGATAAGTTTGTAAATAATCAATAGTTATTGATATGGTGCTGAAGAAGGCTCGACATAGCGGAAACAAAAAACGTCAGACGGGAGGAGAGCCTTTGGCTGTATGACTTGCAGAGTTACTCAGCGATTTCATTGAGCTCTATAGCGCAGCGGAAACGTCATTGGCTCTCTGGTCATGCAGCCCAGGTTCGGATCCCACTTATTGTGGTATCCACTTGTGGAAACATCTAATTAATAGTTATTGAAATAGAGATGCTTGAAAGTAGGTATGCCAGTCTGACGCAGCATTGAAGCATATAGATTCGAGGAATGTTCCTACTGTAATATCTTAACGTAGTATATCACAGTTATAATTGAAACGTTTTGAGAGTGGTATGGAACCAAGTCTCCTAGTCTCAAAATAGAACTGGGGACACTTTTTCAAAGGGGGTCTGCATCCTATCTTTATTAGCGTCTCAAACTGTGCATTCTTGCCAAGTTTCATTGCAAAATCGTAATTTCCAACATAGTTACCACAGAAACATTTGTAGAGGTACGGTACCGAGTACCCCAGTCTAAAAATAGAATAAGGGGGCCCTCTTCCGGAGGGGTCTGCATCCTATCTTTTTCAGCTTATCAATCTGTGTATACTTGCCGAGTTTCATTGCAATATCTTAATTCCCAACATAGTTACAATTGACACGCTTGTAGAGGTATGGTACCAAGTAACCCAGTCTAAAAATAGAATAAGGGGGCATTTTCCGGAGGGGTCTGCATCATTTCTTTTTCAGCGTATCAAACTGTGTATACTTGCCAAGTTTTATTGCGATATCTTAATTCCCAATATAGTTACAATAGAAACGCTTGTGGAGGTATGGTACCGAGTCCCCCAGTCTAAAAATAGAATAAGGGGACATTTTTCCGGAGGGGTCTGCATACTATCTTTTTCAGCTTATCAAACTGTGTATACTTGCCAAGTTTCATTGCAATATCTTAATTCCCAACATAGTTACAATAGAAACGCTTGTAGAGGTATGGTACCGAGTACCCCAGCCTAAAAATAGAATAAGGGGGCATTTTTCCGGAGGGGTCTGCATCCTATCTTTTTCAGCTTATCAAAACTGTGTATACTTGCCAAGTTTCATTGCAATATCTTAATTCCCAACATAGTTACAATAGAAACGCTTGTAGAGGTATGGTACCGAGTCCCCCAGTCTAAAAATAGAATAAGGGGACATTTTTCCGGAGGGGTCTGCATACTATCTTTTTCAGCTTATCAAACTGTGTATACTTGCCAAGTTTCATTGCAATATCTTAATTCCCAACATAGTTACAATAGAAACGCTTGTAGAGGTATGGTACCGAGTACCCCAGTCTAAAAATAGCATCTGGGGGCATTTTTCGATTGGAGTCTGTATCCCATCATCTTCAGCCTATCAAACTGGGTAGGTATGCCAATTTTCATGCTTGCTTCATAAAATGCACAATTGCCAACGATTTCACAGTTAAGCCATTGCACTAATATAAAAACAGAATGTTATGAGGTTGCATGAAGTTATCAGTAACAGAACAGCCATCATTGGTTGTTGGTGGTGAGGAAAAACACATCAAGAGTGCACTAAAATTTGCACGCTGAACCTAAATTTGGGGTCAGAAACTGTTTTATGAAAAAATTTAGAAAATTTTAAACAAATTCGCAACAATTGACACCATTGCCTTAACCCTTGTGCTCGTTTAGAAACACTTTCATTACTTCCTGCAAATATTGTGTTTTGCTTTCTAGTTTTGATAGAGGGGCTTCAAAAACTTATACTTTTAGATTGAGGAAGCAGCTTTCTAGCTCTGTAAATTTGTGGGGAAAATATTAACAAGATAACAATTGTGCCCTTCAAAATATCTTCTGACCTACCCCCCATCATTAAAAATCACTGGTGTCTAAATAAAATGACAAAATAGAATTTAGCAATAAATATTGCATACATGATGCAATGACAAATGCTTAATTGCATGGCCCGGAAGATTTCCCACACAGAGTAATCTTTCAACATCATTAGTTGTATCAACAAGTCAAGAAGTTGCAATTGCTGAATCACACAGTTTGTAACAAACTCCTTGCAAATCGAGGAGAAGTAGCTTTCTTTGACTATCAGCTAGTACAAAATGGCATACTCCTTGTGCTTTTTCACGGATATCTTTGCCTACAATATCCGAAATTACTTGCTCTGTATTAATCTCTATATTACTTGCATGGGATGTATTCTTAGAGACAGAATCTGGTCCATTTTATGCCAATAAAAAATACCTATTAAACATGGAGAACATCCAACAGCTCCCACTCTGGCTCACCCATTTTGTACTGAACTGAAAAAACCTTGTGGTAACAGGCGTTGTTGTTACCTTACAACTTGACCATGCATATTTTCAGGTGGTATTTTGTTGTTTCCACTCATTTCCTAGTGTTTCTAACCGTTTCCTAGTTGCTTCTACTCGCTTCTTAGTGGTTTCTACTTGTTTGATGCTATCATAAATGCGAATTTACAGAAGCCCACAAGTGCCAGACAGTCTTATTTTTAAGGACAATTTAATTCATATTTTTCAGGACAAATAACTTTTTAGAGCAATTTTTTTAGGATAAGTAAGAGATTTTGAGGACAAGTAAGAGATAGTGCGCTGTTTTTATGGATCTAGTGCGTTGGTTTCTCCAACCTCGTTTTCATGAGTCCAAGGAAAGGTCCTCATAATCCAATCATTTGATTCGTTAGAACTTTCTAAAACTTTTTGAAGACTTTTCAAAGGCTTTTCGAAGGCTTTCGAAAAACTCTCAAAAACCGTTGAATTATAATTGTCCTATATATGCTTTAGCACAATCTCTACATGGTATTTTCTATACCACATTTGATTTTTCGAGATCGTCAACTTTGTCTTTTGGCCTTGAAAGTGACTTTTTAAGTGTATTAAGGGAATAAAAAGTGCACCTTATATTTTGTTTAGACAAAGTTCGATGGATCTTTTCACTTGTCCCTCTGATGTATGGTAGGTTCATAGAACATTTAGGCTCCTCTTTGTCCGACTCAGTATTCTGTCTGGGCTGTGAGATTTTCCTCGTGACCTTGCGTAGATCTTCTTGTTTATATTCATTGGCCTTTAGAACACTTGAGATCCTTTTGTACTCATTATCTAGATCATCAAGATTGCTCGTGATTGATTTTGCTCTGTTGAAGAGAGAAGATATGACACTGTTTTTGACACTGGTCAATGTGAGTGGGCTTCCTGTACACTGATACACTTAAACTTGTGAGAGGATTCGTCGAACTTTGTCTCAACAAAATATAAGGTGTACTTTTTATTCCCTTAATACACTTAAAATGTCGCTTTCAAGGCCAAAAGACAAAGTTGAAGATCTAGAAAAATCAAACGTGGTATACAAAATACTATATAGAGATTGTCCAAAATCATATATAGGACAATCGAAAAGAAAGACAGGAACTAGGCTCAAAGAACAAAGATCAAATGTGACCCATGGTCGAATTGACAAAAGTGATCACCAGATGGAATGGATGGAAAAACACCAGATGGATTGGGATAACATTTCAGTGATTGATGAGGATAACAACTGGAAACACAGAATTGTTAAAGAAAGCATTCACTGCCAGAAATCTGGTTGAATAACATCAAAAGTTGCACTGAACGCAATTTTGGCGCCACAAATCTTAGAAATTGAGTGCCAAAATTGCCATGCTTCCTCGCAGGTTCAGTCAATTTCACACCTTCCGAAACTTTGCACAACTAAATATCAAAGGCTTGTCATTATTAGTGGTGACTATCATGTCTAATACAGTGTCAGAAACAACCTTGATAAGTTCGAATATATTTACTCAGTCAAAGACAGCTGGAGCGAAGAAAGGATGAGGTAAGAAAGGTAAGCGTCCTGATTTGACAAAAACTTTGTTGAAGAAACTGTTGAAGAAGAAATTAAAGCAATTAGCACAAAGAAAGAATATTCTGAATGTCCTAGTGTAACTTTGGATTTATTCTGTCAACCAATAATGCAAAATGATGTCAAGTATTTTAAAGATGTGGAATATATTTCACAAACTGCTGCTCTGAATGCCCCTAAACAAACTGTTGTTTGACATTCTTGCTCAGCCTGAACATATGATTGACTTGAATCATTCTTATTTAAATAATGTTGCTCAATCTATGTGGAAGAAGATAGAGTTGGTTTTGAAAGACACTCCCATCACGGAAGCAAATGGAATGTATGGCTATCAATCTTTCTTGGAAAGAATCCTGACGTCTGATGAAAGCAGAGCTAAAAACTATTTGAAAATGACAAACTAGCTCACCAATACGATTGGTAAACAAGATACTGGCCTTCTGACAACAACAGCAGGAACAAAAAACCTGAGTTTAAATGTAAGATCTGCACCATTTGATGATAGTGAAAAGGTTTAAGTGTTGACAAAGCCTCATGTTAACAATTGAAATCAAAGCAAAAACTTGCTGTCTGGTGTTTGTTTTCAATGGCGATTGAGTCCAAACAGCGATGTGTTTCGTTAGAAGAGGAAAAATGGAACCACTTCACCCTTGTACATTTCCAAATTGAAATTGGTGCTTCGTCACATACATGTTAAAAATGCTGTGTTGTAAGGAATCGAAAGAACGCTGATGAAAACTAACACAATTTACCCAGTCTGTCAACCTCACAGGGTAAGCTATTTGATCAATACCGCGACAACTGATTCCAAACAGCTAGTCAATAATTCATCATTCAATGGACAGGATGAAGGAAATCCGTTTAACTTTGAACACCCTTCAGTTTCTGCCATTCAAGTAACTGTTGACAAACAAGAAGTTACCCCACCACTAAGATTGAATTATGATGATAATGATTACTTTGATGCCTACAGTCGTTTGGTGACTAGCTTGAATAATTCACCTGGTCTAATTGATAATGACAGATTAAAACAAGGATTGGCAATCTATGGTTTTGATTTAATACTGAAAGGAAACTGCACAGATGAAAAATTTTTGCTTAAAATAGAGGGTAACTTGAGAATAGGTATAAATTTTGCAAACAATGTTGACAGTTTGATGAAAATTGTAATTTTGGGAGAATTTGATTATCTTTCAAATCGATAGCCCTAAAAACGTTATCGGAGATTTGTAATTATGGATGATATAACAATTAATAACTTACTTATAAAACATGAAAAGCCACCTCATTTCATTTCCATCTCCATGGCGTATTTGGGAAAGATGAAATCAAAAGCATTGACATTCATTCCCTACCTTGTTCATTTATTTTCAATGAAGATAATTTTATTGGTAAAGGAACCCATTGGGTAGCTTTCTATATTGCCGATGATGGTCGATTGGATTTTTATGATTCGTTTGGTGAACCTCCTACGCTGAAAGAATTTCTAGACTTTATCATTTCTAGACATGCAAGCTTTCTTACAAAAGGTTCAAGTTCAATCCTATGAGACTGCTACATATGGACAAAATTACATATTCTTTCCAATTAGTAGAACAAAATATGTTTCAATGAAGTCATTGGTTAATACATATTTTAACATTCAGAGCAAGTTAGATAACGATTTATTTGTTTACAACTATGTTAAAGGAAGATATAATTTTAAATAATGTTAAAAACAGTTTAGATTAATGTTAAAAACAGTTTAAAATATTGTTAAAACAGTTTAAAATAATGTTAAAACAGTTTAGAATAATATTAAAACAGTTTAGAGTAATGTTCAATTGTTCAATAATTTTTTTCCTCTCAGCACTTCTCTAGCAAATAATGCCCATATGGCAGCGTGTGAAAACCATCATAAAAAATGTATCTGTTATCATCAAAGGGATTCAGCAATTTTTTTTTCCTTTCTGTAGTCTAAATGGTGTGATTGCGTGATTCAATGTTCCATTGAGTGTGTGAATCCGCTTTCCTTTCCATTCACATAATCTTCATGCGTCATTTGCTTCTTCACCACATACTTTTTAATGCCTTTCCTTCTTCTGATCGTATTTCCATCATCGATTAGGCAGCTGTACATCTTTGATCTCAATCCAACAAATTCTTTCATCTCCATTCCACCGAGCTCGTCTTTTGTTTTCCCGATAACTTTCTTGTTTGTTGCAGAGTAATTTGGATGTTTTTTATCTTAATTGCTGAAATCGAATCCATCTTCATGATCTTTTAATACTCTGTCAACTTGATCTTTAGACTTTGGTATGTCGTAGTGGAAACGGTCAGTGTCCATGTAGCACAGTTAAACATTCAGAAGGTTTTGCTTTGCAAAGTTGTAGTGGAAATCATACATCAATGTTTTGCTAATATCCAATATGGTGAAACCAACATACATTGGTTTGTTGAGTACAACTTTCCCAATGTTTTTCTTCACAAAAAGCGTGTCTTCATTGATTCCAATTACTCAATAAAAGTTCGGATTTTGTACCCATTTTCTCAAGATTATACCATCTGTGCAGATTTCAAAACGTTGATGTATGTATCCCTTACAAAGCCTTTTTGGCACGCTACTCAACAACACCACCTTACTTCACAAAATGGCGACCAACTCCAATAGTTCTCTTGAATCATCAACAAGCAAGCAATTTAAGTGGACCTCACAAATGGTGGGCGATCTAATAAAGTGTTTGAAGGAGTACAAAATCAAATCGGAGTTTCAAGGTCTGGATTTTGATAGTGACCGGCCTGCTTTATATCCAGCAGTAAGAGAAGACATGGCAAGAATTTATGTTGAAAGAGAGTATTTCGGGCCTAAAGAGATCTCGATATCACTAATACCACTAGGCGAATTAACGAAGGAGGAGGGAAGATTTTTCGAAAAAAGCAAAAGCGGAAGCAAACAGTATAAAGAAGGGTCACAATCGAATTGTTGAAAAATTGAAGCAAATTCGTAAGAATTTCTCGAAAGCAGTTACAGCTGGAACCAGGAGTGGTAGTGGTAAATTTGTATACGAGTTTTATGATGATTTGGTTAGTATTTGGGGTGGTTCTGCTGCAACAGAGCCCCTTGGCTTTGGAGTGAGCTCCTTGGCACCTCCTGAACTTGAAGTGATAGAAAACTTACCAGAATTAAGTGAGTCTCCAGTTCAGGATGAAAATTCTTCTCTTTACAATGATGAGGATGAAGAGCAAGCAACACCAGAAAGAGATTCACCAAAAGCAAGTGAAACAGATGCCGACCCATTAAAAACAAGAAAAAGGCCAGCTTCTGCCAGTACAGTGCCTCGTTTGATTGACAATAAAAGAAAATATCTGGAGAAAACATTGTGGTCTGCCCAAAGAGACCAAATTTTTCTTGCTGAATCAAGGGAAGACAAAGATATTCGCCGTGAATTAGCCAATTCTGTCCGCCAATCATCAGAAATATTCAACACAGCTCATGGGAATGTAAGTTCATCCATGAATCAGCTGGGTAACAGCATTTGTAAATCCATTGAAATGCTTGCACATGCCATGATTTCTGCAAATATGCCAAATCAAAATCAGCCAGTGCATCAAAACTTATTTTACCAAAATCATGGTGCCATAGCTGTACAGCCTGTACCTGGAATTTATGGAAATAATGCATGGGACCAAGTGCAGGGACTGCTGACAAAGACTTTTACCAAATGTGAAAAACTTTTGAACATTCTTACTTATTCCTTACTTAACACACACTGTGCTACAACCCTGTGAATTTTCTTAGTCAGGTTTCAAAAAAGATCAATAAATAATAAAATTTCAAACAACCTCTTTAAATAGCACTTATTAACTCAATCAAAAAAGTTCATGCTTCTATTACCCTCAAGGTACCAGGTAAACAGGAAGGTTGAGTGCCACATACTTTGTTAGAATGTCTCTGACAAGTTCACCTTCACTATTGTCACATGAATATATTGGGTCAGGCAAGCTCTTTTCCTCTGTTACTCTTGCTACTTGAATTTGGGATTTGACAGTTTCTTCATCAATATATGTCTTGTTTTTTTTCGCAAAAATTGTGTACTATAAAACAAGAAAAAATTACAGTTGGAACTATTGTTAGGTTTAAATCAATTTTTTTGGTAAGAACTGCCCATCTTGCTTTGAGGCGACCAAAAGCACACTCAATTGGGTTTCTGGCAGACCGGAGCAAGTTGTTGAAAACCACTTTATCATTACTGTCACATGAATCAAATTCTTTCATGCAATGAGGCAACAGTGGATATGCTGGATCACCGATTAGATAGTTAGGAACTTTCACAAATCCTGGAATCACTGTTTGAAAAGTTCCAGGCAGTGTTGCATCTCTCAATTTCCTGCTGATTTGAGAATTTGAGAAAACTTTTGCATCATGCACACTGCCTGGCCAACGACAGTCTACGTCCATAAACATGCCCTTGAAATCGCAAACAGCTTGCACATTTAAAGAATGATACCCTTCGTATGAGTAAAAATCTTGTGAATGTTCAAGTGGCTTTTTTACAGCCACATGAGTCCCATCAATGCATCCAAATGCCTGGATCATGCCAAATTTCCCTTCAAATTCTGCAACTTTTCTTCTCATTTCATCTTCATTCTTTGGTAAAGAAATGTATTTGGGACCAAGTATAGTTGCAATTGTTTTGCACACTTGAAACAGAACATTTGAAACAGTTGGTACTGCAAGCCCAAATGTATTTGCTGTCATCTGCAATGACCCAGTGTCTTTCAAATAATATAAAGTCACAGCAAGTTTCTTTTCTGCGCTCAAGGCTCGATAGTTGGGAGATTTTGGATCTGGTGTCAAATATGGCTGCAATTCTTCCAAGAGGAGAAAAAAATTTTCCCTTGTGATGCGAAAATTTTTTCTCCATACAATTTTCTGGTGCTTCTCCTCCAAAAATTTTTCTCCACCAGTCTTCTGTCCTCCCAGGATTGTACCATCGCAATCTCTTTTTTCGGTTCAGATTTCTTTCTCGATATTTCCTTGCTCTCTGAAGATATCTGCTTCGATTTCTTGCTTGGAGAGCAAGAAATTTGTCATTCATTTGTTTTTGATGTATCACCCACAAGATCAACAAGCCTTGAAGATGAAGTACAAGGGCGAAGAAACCAGTTAATTGTGTAATCAATAAAGCGATTAAACGAGTTGTCGAGGTGTTGTGTGACATCTTGTTGAAAAATGTTGGAAAAACTGATCGCTGCTGAGCTGAATAAATCTGAATTATCATAATTTTGGCGCCGAAATTTCGTTAGTCTCATGAACGATACGGATAAAGAGGCCAACATGGCGCAGCGGGACATGAATTACCTTGCCAGTATCTTCCCATGTAAATGCCTGCAATGTGCCAACCCGCCTAGCCGAGTCAACCCGCCTCATATAAACAGGGACTTAGAAATACATGATAAATACATATCAGCATCTGTCATACTTTCAATAGCTTGCAAATTGTCTTTGACAATTGTATTTGGAATTCATGATATAGGGCATGTAACCAGGTCTAGGTTTTCATTCAGAATGTACTGAACAATTGGAGACGAGAATGCTTAGGGACCTTGGCTCCAGGCCACAACAGAGACCATATGTATATTACTCCTTTTTTTGCAAAAGCTGGCAAGTTTTGAGCAAATGCTCTGCCTTCTTGACCAATAAAAAGTGATGATGACAAAATTTCCTGGTTTATCAGATTGAACAGCTCTCTTTTGGGACCACCCTCATCAACAGCAGACTCGGCAACAAAAATAAATTTTACAAATCCATCCTTAAGAGATGTTTTTATTCGGTCAAGCTTAAGCTTGACATCCTGTTATACTGAGCTGCCCCTAACTTTCAATCTTATTTACGAGTCTTCCACATCCTCTCTTCTTATATACTAAAGTAGTAAGGGGATCATGACACCGTTTTGTCACGCTAACTCCTCTCTCACCGTAGAAGCTACGGTGCTGGCGCTTACACCTAAAGTTGCCGCCTGTGGGGTAGGCGTAGAGTTGCAAATCATTCTTGTCAAACGTGCTCCCGCTTCTAGGGTAATTGGGGCTCACCCTTCTATGATCTAGAATTTCGTGCCATGAAGAACAATGGATCTGTTGTTTTCCCAGCGGGAATAATCCCCTTTCCTAATCCCTCCTGAAATACTGAAAGACAGGGCAATAGTTCTGCTTTTTACAATCAGCTTTAGGGGAAAAGTCCTTTAGCTATTAAGATTATTCGTTTTGCTTGGTTGTGTATAATTTCTGTTTGTTTTTACGATATTCGAAGGAGAAAATTCTTGGTTTGTTTCTTTGAACGAACACATTCGGGGACCCTTTCCTTAACCCTTCCCCAGGACTGAAAGGCAGGGCAATAGTTCTGTTTATAACAATCAGCCAAAGCGAAAAAATCCTTCAACTATTCGTATAGCTTGGTTGTGTATAGTTTCTGTTTTTTCGATAATCGAAGGAAAGAATTCTTGGTTCGTCTTTTTGAACGAACACAACCTGCTACAGTGAGCGGGCGCACCCCATGATACCCCTGCCAGATCAGTATTTCTGACTTTCCTACTGGTCACAGAGCAGCTAATACGAAGGTTTCCTCTGCATCAACAGCACTTTCCAGCCAAAAGACAACTGCAGAAAATTATTCTTTCAACATCAACCATTCCATGCCACACCCATCCTCCACTTTCTCCCACAGCATAGCTCTAGCAGCACCCTATCGGAAATATTCAACAATGGTTCCTCTAGGATTGTTATTTACGCATTCAAGTGCTATAAACAATGGCGTCCGCCTCTTCTATTTGTTTCTCATCCAAAAAATCTTTCCCTACACCAACAACAAACTCTTATTCAATGGCAACCGTTTACTCTTATTCGCCTTAAAGCACCTCCTCTTTTAAATGAATATCATCTATTGTACCTAATATTGTGCCTAACATATGCTAACAGATGTGTCTGCAAGAGACATGCACTACCTTCCACTATGACGAAGTGGTATTGATTTATTGCTTCACTGTATCTGGAAGCATACCTGCGGCTATGATTGCAACTTACGTATTCAAGTTACTTTCCCAGATGCATCATTGCTACTCCCGACATTCTCTTCCATTCGAAACAAAACAAATCACACTTACCCTTCTCAACAAATATTACTACAACATACTCCAAACAGAATATCAGTGCAACCCCTCTTTTCAAAGAATAATCTGCTGTTCGGCAACTTCTCCCATCTGCGCACAATTTCCGCATTTCCAGTATTCGAGGAAACCTTCGGGGGACAGGAAGCACTAATCTGAATTCAACCTTCTCATTCAACCCAACTCCCATTCCTTTATCTCCTTACTCTGCTTTCCTTAAGAAATGTTTTCCATCAATCTCATGTACTTTTCTTCACAATGCATTTCTTCACACATGAGCACTACAAGCTGCACGTCCCATGTGACCTGAGATGTATATGTTTCCATGATATTGCCAGAGCGTGTACCTAGTTATTTGTAAATCTGTGTCCACCATGTATTTGAAGAGGCGAGCGTGCTACCAGTGTTGCACAAGTGTGAAATAATTGCAAATGCTAAGTTTACAAAATCATACCTTCTGATATAGATGAAGTTGTCATCATCATAGTACTGCAATATGAAAAGATTGATATAGGGGGAAATGTTCTGTAGGCGCTTTAATTGGCGTCATTTGAAAGACCCCTTGTATAGTTTTTTATAAGGTAGGTTTGGTGTATAGTGTACAGATATTTGTGAAAATAGTGCATTTTGGAAGGTGAAGCAATTTAATTGCCATTGTCTTCAAATTTTGATTGTTGCTAGAGAGATGTAGCTTTTGCAAAGATATAGCGTATATAGGTTCTACAAGGCACAAGTTGCCTGTATTGCTTAGATCCAGAGTATATGATTTATAATATATTATATATTTATATTGAAATCTTTTTCCACCTTATCTTATTGATAGGGTAGTTAGCAACTGCATTAATAAGGTCCATAACTCTTCTCCATCATCACAACATCCAGCTGCCTCACAGAACATCGCTAATAGCTATTTTAAGTTACCTTCCATAGGACCATACTCTAATATAACTCAGCGTAAAATAAGAACTTTAATTAATAGTTACTGTAAAGATTTAGATATACGGATTGTTTTTACTTCTTTTAAAATTCGTAACTTGTTTGGGGTTAAGGATTCTATCCCTGGATTACTAAAGGCACGAGTTGTTTACATATTTGTTTGCGCAGGATGTAATTCTGCATCGGATTTGGGTGAAACCATCTGACATTTTGCAGCACGTGTCCGTGAACATCTATCCCAGGATAGAAATCCTCGCATCTTTAAGCATCTGCAAGAGTCCCCATCTTGCCGACCTCTTTGTAGCTTAGACTGTTTTAAAATTTTAGATACTTCTAACACCACTTTTCAGTTAAAAATTAAGGAAGCTCTACATATTAACTGGGAGAAACCCCTCTTCTTGGTTCCGAGATGCGCGCGCGCATATCTAACTGTTGCCATGCAACACCAACTGCAGTGAAAACAACCTTGCGATCTCCGTCAGCCTTGAGTGACAAACTGCAGGAAAGAGCCCTTCTTTCGCGAATTTCTCGTATATAATTATGCCTCTTAGCTGTGCTGCATATGGTTGCACAAACCACAACCGAATGGAGGATAAACCAGGTTTTTTCCGCTTCCCAAATAATGATCCTGCTCGCCGACAGCGATGGATAAATGCATGCAAGCGGCAGAACAAAGATGGATCTCCTTGGATTCCTAAAGGCAAGAACGTCTATCTTTGTGGGAAACATTTTATAACAGGTTTGCTTTACTTGATCCTACTTTTACTTTTACTCAGTCCTACTTGATTTTATTTTAACTTAGTCCTACTTTTCCAAGGCTACTCTCGGGTATCTGTTTTCACGAAAAGCTACAACTAAACTTACTTTCGTGCATCATGATGGTCATTAAAGGAGAAGTGAAGAATTTCTGAAGCACAGCAGGTTTAAAACATTAGTGCAAATTTTCCTCAATTTTAGGGAGAGCTGTTAGAGATCCTCAACATCCAGACTATGTTCCTTCGATATTTGTTTATGTCCAAGGCAACTCAGAGAAGGACAAACGGAAATTATCCCGCTTTAATGCAGCAAAAAGAAGGAATGAAAAGCAAAAAGAAAGCCTTGAAAAACCATGTAAAAAGAAAAGAACAAATAGCACGTCACTTGAAGAGAATATGGATTGCATTCCAACAAATGATCAAAATTCAAGTGAAGAGAATCTGCAAACAACTGAGCCCAAGGATGAGGATATTGAAGAATTGACAATGGAGCAGAGATATGTGGTTGAAATAGAAAACTTAAAGAGAGAGAAAGAAAAACTCACACAGGAAGTGAAAAAATTGAATGAAAAATTTTTCAACTGTAACTCTCTCCAAACAAAGCCTGAGAAGTTCATTTATTATACTGGAATAACACCAGAGAAATTTACTGTAGTTTTTAATTTTTCCAAAAGGTTTCTGCAAGAGACATCAAAGGAAAAACTCTCTCCTGAAAATCAACTGCTGATGACTCTTATAAAACTTCGATTAGATTTGCAATTTACAACACTTGCAGATCTCTTTAATGCATCTAAAACAACTTTACATTCTATGTTTTGGAAGTGGGTTGATGTCATTTATTTCAAGATGTCATTCTTAATTGCATGGCCAGACCATGAAGCAAGTATGAAAACCTTGCCCCCTGTTTTTAGTCAGTACTTCCCAAGATTGACTGGTATTATTGACTGCACAGAAATCTTTATACATAGACCTAAGAACTTGAAGGCTCGAGCTCAAGTGTATTCGAATTATAAAAAGCACTCAACTGCCAAGTTTCTTATTGCCTGTACACCTCATGGTTCAATTTCATTTCTATCAAAGGCTTGGGGTGGTCGTGTGTCAGATGTTGAATTGGTAAAGAATTCAGGACTCATTTCCCAAAAGTTCCATCATCACAGGGATCAAATTCTTGCTGACCGTGGGTTTACGTTAGTAGATGAATTTGCAGCAGGCTGTGGAGTGGAGTTAATAATACCCAGTTTCACCAAGGGTAAAAACCAACTTTCAGCAAAAGAGGTAGAAACGACTCGACAAATCGCTTCAATCAGAATTCACATTGAAAGAGTCATTGGCTTAATAAAGAAGAGATTTACAATACTCAGGGGACCACTACCAATAACAATGATCAAATCTCGCTCTGACGAAAAAGATAACTCTGAATTTTCTAGCCTCGATAAGATTGTTACAGTTTGTGCAGTTTTAACAAACCTTGGTGATAGTATCGTGTATAAAGAAAAACCTGAACAATAGTGTGAGAAATAAACATAATATCTATCTGTTTTCATTACTTGATACTCTTATCAAAAGCATTTGTAAACATCTAGTTACTATATATGAGTTAGATAAAAGTTGATCTTTAAAAAAAGTCAAAGATTTTCATGTACAGTTCATTTCTTTTTTTGTTTGTTCTTCTTACAAACTTGACAATACCAAGTACCTTTAGGAATCCGTTTCATCTTTAGGCAAGACAGGTGGAACCATTCATATTTGCAATCTGCAGAATCACACCCAATCCATGATTCTGTGTCATCGTGCTCACTCTGGCAGAAACAGTACTTTTGTTGGCATCTTTTATTGAATTTGAAGCAGCAGAAGCACTGCTCCCTGAATTCTCTAAAGACCGTGTCAGCAACTCTGGAATTATGTGACTTTTATAGAACGATACAATTCTTGATGTCATAGTTTTAATGAAGTTGTCTTCTCTTGTAATTTCAGTCAAATACATCCAGTTTGGTGCCCAGACAACAAAATAGCATGTTTCATAGTCAAAAACATGAAGCTGCAATTGCACTTGGGTGTAATACCTGTTGTTTTGTTTCAACTTTCCTGTTGCATCAATAAAAAACCCAGGACTCCTGATCATTTCTTCAAGATTTTTAGATTCACGAGCTGTGAATGGGCATTTTATTTCAATCAAACATTGCAAGTTGTGACATTTACAAGAAAACATACCATCTGGGGTAGCACCAATAAATGAATGGTCAAGGCAAAGCTTCATGCCACATTCATTTAGTTCAAATGAACTATGGATGTTGCCAAGATACAACTCGAGCTCCTTCAAAGCTGTCTTTTCATGATCAATTCCCCATTGAAGGGAGGGTGCATATACAGCATTGATGCATGATTCTTTGCAAATTCGCTTCACAAGGCTTGTTGAAGGTTGAAGGAAATTGGTGTGAAGAACATCATGAGCACTTGATGCTGTTATTCTCCCTGTTCGCACTTCATGCCAGGCATTACATGCAGCTTGCTTTTTGGTAGTGGCAAATACATAATCAGCAACCTCCTGTGTGACAAGCATGTTTTCGAAGGTCCTCTTCACAAGCCTTTCAAATTCAGCAGGATTTAAGGATGAATGACTTGATGAATAAAGGCTCCGTAATGTGTCTGGTAGCTTTGCTCTCTTTGGGGGAACATTCTTTGGAACAAAGCTGTCTGCATAGCCAGAGAAAGAATGCAATACAACAGACTTGTCTTTTAGTAAGGATAGTTGTTGCAACAATTCCTCCTTTTCACTTGCTGATGGACTGCTTGTCAGGTCTGATGATTTTGATGCTTTTTTTCGCTTACTTTCATTAACAGCCTTGGTTGAATAAAAGTGTATGTTAGCAATTGGGGCTGGCTGAACCTTCTTTACAAAATCATTGTTCCATGCACATGCCTCCTCTGTGCAGGCTCTCTTAGTATAACCTGCCCTTACTGCTGCTTCGAGCTTGAAAAGGAGTGCTCCAACATGAGAGCATGATTCACCAAGCCTGTGGAAGAAAGTAACATTTACATATTTGACATAAAATCTGATTAGAATAAAATTCATTAGAATAAAAATTGTTAACCTTCGACCCTAAATGCTTTAGCTAAAAAAAATTACAAAGATTAAAATAAATGGGCAAAAGAATCATTATTATTTGAATTCATTTACTCCTACTTACCCAGCCATGCAAGTGCAATGTGCAGCGATAACAGACTCGTTCTTCTTGTTCATTGCAATCCATGGGACATGTGGGTTGTCGTTAAGCCTCTGAGATGGGGTGACTTCAGCTTTTAAAATGATGATAGATGATGCAGGCTTCTGATAACTGAAAATGGTTCTTACCCATCCACTCACGAACTGATTGTGAGCCTCTAAACTCTTTCGATTCTTCATAGATTCGCGTGTGTAAACTCCAGGAGTGTTTATGAGATATTCGTAAACCTCAGGCCATTCTAATGACGGCCATTGCGTTGGCTCATTCAACCAGCAGTCCGCTGGAATTTGGTAAGGACATTTGTCTTGACCAGATATCTTCAGCTTTTTCAAATATCGCTCTTTTGCATCATGATCAAGTGCCTGAAAGTTGTAGGACGCCATATCTAACCGCCGCAGTGAAACACTAACACGCGGTCGCGAGGGTTTGTTTTCACTGCAGCAACTTCGCATCTTTATAGCATGCTCAAAATTCGAGAAGGTGACGTCAGCCCGGAACCAAGAATTTTTCTTATATGTTTGATCATTGTTAAAATTTGTTTGATCAAGCTTTGGGATAATGTCAACATCGACATCATTCATTATATTTTCTAAATAACTTGACCAAGTGTTATTGTTTATTTTATATTCTGCTAATGTTTCCTTGAGTAGGTCATTTTAATTTTGCTCTATGTAGTCATAGAATTTTAGTGCGTTGATTTTCATGTCCATTTGAAGAGTTTGTAAGCTGAGTTCACCTAGTACTTCTCCATTTTATGCTTTACTGTTAACTCTAACAATATGTTTTGCAAACATTTTTTGCACTCTTTGAATTTTATTATCCTCTTTTGATTGATATCCCCACAATTCAGAGCCGTAAAGAAGGATTGGTTTTATAGTTGTTCAATACACTTCTATCATAGTCTAAATAGACCTTTACGTCATTACGTCACAGAGCCGCACACGCACAATGAATTCTGGTAGTTTTGGTCACACTTTTCAGCAACAAACCTGTTTTCATTAGTAACCATACTGAATTTGCGCTGAAATCACTTTCAACCTGTCCATTAATGATAAGAATGAAGATGTTTTGAACACAAACCATTGCTGTAGTTTTCTTAAAAACTCTTGCTTGGGAAATGGTTTCATATCAGAAGACAAAGCAGCCTCAGAACATGACATTCTGGAGACAAATGAAATGGAAGAAGGCAATGTAGTTCATGTCGAATGGCCTAACTTCTGTAAGTCTGGAGGATGTGGAGGGTACACTTGCTGTGTCCCTGACTGCTTCAGCAACAGCAAAAGAGATAAAGAGTTGTCTTTATACAGCTTCCCTGAAGGAAAATCGAAGGAAAAGCAACTCTTGAGAAAAAGGTGGATTCATATTGTATGTAGGAAGGACTTCAAACCAACTACAGGGCACAGAGTTCGTTCAAAGTATTTTCTGGTTGGGAAGAAAACGTATATGAACAATGTGCCAACAATTACCCGAAAAACTGAAAAGGGAAAAACCAATAATTCCTAGAAAAACAACGAAGTCAAGGAACAAAGACGTTCGGTTTCATAATGATGAACTTGAGGATGACTTTCGAAATGATGTTGCTCTCACTCCTGAAATGGAATATGAAGAGGCAGCAGAGCAACAGGAAGAGCAACCATGTGCAAATAATGAATTTAGTTTGAAAGAGAGAGTACAACAGTTAGAAGAAGAAAACAGGGCACTAAAAGTTCAAAATGAAGAGCTAAGAAAGGAAAATACCCTTTTGTTTGGAAAGGAAAAGTTGTTCATTCAGCTTGGAAAGTTTTCAGGATGATAACAAAATGTTTAAACTTAACACTGGTTTACCAAATTATGGAATTTTCAGAGTATTGTTTCTTGCATTTGGAAATACAGTTGAGAAGCTTATTTATTACGACTCTGGTACCAACTCTGACAAACTGAAGAACCCAAATCATCAGAAGCTAGGTCCAAAACCAAACCTCCTACCGAAAAAAGAGTTTTTCCTGGTTTTGGTTCAACTGAGGTTGGGTTTGCCTGAAGAAGATCTTGCAAACAGAGCAGATATTTCTGTCCAACACATGTCTACAATCTGCATCACTTGGTTTGATTTCCTGCAGAGTTTTTCGCAGCAAATACCAATATGGCCAACAAGATCTTGCGTTGACAAAACAATGCCAAAATGCTTCAAGGAAACATATCCATCAACTAGAACTGTGATAGACTGCACTGAGATCTTCATTCAGAAGGCAAGCTCTATCAGATCACAAAGTGTCACATATTCAAGCTACAAGCACCATAATACAGCAAAAGGGCTTGTAGGAATTTCGCCTTCAGGAACAATATCATTTGTTGCAGACTTATTTACTGGCAGAGCAAGTGATCAACATGTAACTATACAGAGTGGCATTCGTCAACTCGGAAAGGGAAACTCTTTAATGACAGACAAAGGGTTCGATATGGAAAATGAATTATCAAGTGGTGTAACTTTAAATATTCCACCATTTTTAAGAGGAAAATAGCACTTGAGCATTGATGAAGAGTTTGAAACAAGGAACATAGCATCAGTACGCATTCATGTTGAAAGTGCCATATCAAGAATAAAAACTTCTAGACTTTTTAACTCTTTATTTCCTATAACAATGCATCATGATCTTAACAAAATTCGGATAATATGTTGCTATCTAACAAATTGTTTGCCTCTCTTAATTAAAGATGATGATAATTATTCCCATTTGCAAAAAATGTTGTTTCTCTCTATTGTTTACTAAACATATAGTATATTTATCCTAAAAGTTTCTTTAAGATATGTTCTTGGAAGAATCTAGTTACTTCTGGTACCATAATATTTTCCCAAAGTGATACATCCTTGAAGATTCTTTTTCTACATGTAAAACAACTTCAGTGTAAACAATGAAGTTGATCCATGGGAGATTGAGGATGTTTACAACACCTTGACACTGATAAAAGTAAATATGGTTCCTCTTCAATATAAGCCCATTATCAGTTAAAACAAGCAGTCATTTGTTACTCGTTTATGATGTATGAAATTATGAAAGTTAGATGAATCATAAACCATTCTGGCCAACAGTCCTTTGTGGATAAGAAATGTTATTCAAACTCTTTTTAGATTGCAACAAAATACTCAAGCAGAGACATGTAGCCTATCGGGTGCAGACGTAACATAGTTCACCTTCTAGTTATTTTTCCATTTGATAACAACATTGATGACATGAATCTTTTGTTCGGATAGGAAGCGCAAAGACTTGGACAAAACACACATAAGAAACCATCATACTGAAGTTGCTGCTGTAGTAGAAGATATCTTCAATGATTAACCCGTTGTCAACAAATTTGAATGCCTTGTCAACAAGACCTTGTCAACATTGTGAATCGGTAAGTGGCAACTACTCTAGTCAAGATCGATCCCCTTGCTGCAGAGTCAACAGGTGAAGAAAAATTGGCAAAATATCTGGAAGCAAAAGTTCTGCGCGATACACCTAATATCTTCTCACCCGTCAAGGCAACGAAACTGAAGTCTTTCTTGGGAAGCAAAACAGCTGTGAAGACGAAGACAGGGGGAGGAAATGTTGTGGCTCTGAAAAATGATTGCAAGTTCGTTGCCCGCAAGCTAGCTATAGGTCAGTCGAGGAAACTTGATGTGGAGGCAATCATGACATACAGCTTGTGAAAATATTCTCATTTGCTACTTACGAAGGAAAGCTGATAAAGACACCTAAGGTGAAGCTGATGCATGCCATCGAAAGCCATTGTTCAGATGTTTCAGTCGACAGAGCTCTAACAAACGGCACCTTGATGTTAGATGGAATGGCGTTGATTCAGATGCAGAAGAATTTGCCGCAAACATTTGGTGCCTATGCAGAGGATGTTTTTAACCGGATTTTAAGTGCCTCAAACATATGCAATGCGTCACACGTAGATTTCGTCTCTGATTTATACCCTGCCATCAGCACAACAAATCTTGAGCGAGACAAGAGAGCGTGTGATGGATCTACTGTTGTAAAGATATGTGGAGCTAATCAAAGGATGCCCAGGCAATTCAAGAAGGTTCTATCTGTCAGAAAAAATAAAGAATCACTCATTGAATTCATTTTCAAGTATGTATAACACAACATAATATGAAATCTATTGCTTTTCTATCTGTATGTCTTTTTGTTGTAAACAGGATGGTTTCATCAAATTATGAGGAACATCTCTTATTACAATGGTTGTGAGGAAGTGAAGACAATCATGCTTTCTTTCGAACTTTAACTTTTGTCCCCATTTAGACACCAGTAGTAATTTTCCTCTGCTTTTTCCTTGGTGATACCTATGTTCTGTGCTTTCTTTGTGCCGCCATGTGTGTATTTTCTGAAACCTTAGTTTGTTGCAAATTGGTTTTCTTCAACTAATTCTAATTTAGACTGACCATTGTCAGATTTGTGCCATTGTGATTGCAATTTGTGGTCAATATTTGTCAGATAAATCATTTTTATCTTACATTTGTAGCCATTTCCTTGCTACCCGTGAGAAATTGGCTGAGCTACTTGGACAAATCAAATTATATTACAATTGCTACCTTTGCTTTGAGTAAAAAGCAAAGAAACAGCTAAATGGTGTAGAAGAGTCAAGTGACTGCTTCAGTTCTTGAAGCCTTTCTGCATTTAACCCTCGTTGTAAAGATCTAATTAGATCATGACAAAAATTCTTCATTGCTTTCCTTGATTCTTCCCAAATCTAATTTTCTTGATTACAACTTCATCAATAGTTGCATGAGAAACAGATACAAAAGAAGCAGGGAAATTCCAGGCTGAAAGCTTTGAAGTGCAGGAGACAGGTTCAGGGCATTTTTGGTAGCCTTTCCTATAGAAATCTTCCATTGCAAAAAGAACACCACGAACATGATTGCAATTTCCAAGACCAGATACACCAGAACCAGCAGGACAAGTACATGCAGCATTGCAAACATCACCAGAACTATTGTCAAGGACCAACAGCACTTTATACTTGGTAGACTTCATTGACACTTTCATACGAACATCAAAAAAAGGGTTATTGTCATCTCTTGCCACAGAAGAATTCTTTATGTATCCCTCGTAAAATAATTGGAAGGATTTGAGCTTCTTGTAGGCGTTACTTTTCAACTTGATATGCTTGAGCTTTGTGGTGGTGCGAAGAACAAGGTAGACATATAGTTGAACGAAGGTGAAGACTGGAGTTCCTCGAAGATCTGATGTCCATGGCAAGTGGCTACACTTTGACTTGAACATGTCGTCATACCTACAGTTCACTTCATCAGCTGTTGCAAGCAACTGCAGAGAGGAGACATCAAACTTCCTGTTTCAAGCGAGAGAAAATTGCGAAGGCCCATAGGATTAGATCCGCCTTCGAATGAGATGTTTTCTCTTTGTAAGCAAGAAGAAACATCTTTAACTGCTTGAAAGTTAACTTGTGAAGGTCGTCTAGACAGTAGTATATATAGGAGTCGTATCAGATGCAATTTAACTGGTCCTTTTTGGGAAAATGAAAAGTGAGTAGGACTTAGAAGAAAAGAAGGACTTTGACCTTGTTGACCTTGGAAAGTAGGTTTATAAAACAGAGTGGATAGATTAGTTAGATTTTAATCATATAGAAAATGCCTGGATTAGTCAAGAAAGTCGAAATTCCAACTCAGGATGAATTAAACGAGAGAATTAACAAATGTACAAGAAAGGTAGTATGCATGTATGGAGTTTTGGAGGTTAGGAACAAGTTGATTTTGGAATATGGGCAAGATGAGATATGGTATAATACGACAGATGCAAGATTGGTAAATATAGTCAATGACTTGAAGAAAGAAGAAGATAAGTACAAGGATTTGAGAGAGCAGATTAGGAGATTCAACTATATTTACGAATATGAAGTAACAAATGAAAATACGCTGGGAATGTTGAAGTAACAAACAACATATGAAGCTGTTGAAAAGAGAGAATTGATGAAGAGAGAACTGCAAAGTGAACTAATTGCTAGATATGGACTAAAAGCTTTTGATATATTTTGTACAAAAAATTGAATCTAGAATTATATTTTTTGAAAATGACTAGAAATATTAAATTGGTGATTTTTATATGATTAGTGTAAAGATGGGAAGAAGGAAAGTTGAAACAATTGTATTGAGCTATATTAAAATAGCCTGCCCGCAGCCTCAACTCATCTAACCGAAAGAGTAGAGTCTGCGCAACAATGAATGAAAGCTTGTACAGGCCTCTTTTTCAAACGAACCAAAGCGGTAAATCTTTTGTTTGTCTATTGTTTATTAACCAATCAGCTCCGGTTGGCAAAAAACTGCCAACCAGAGCTGATTGGTCAAATGCTAATTTAATTGTTTTATCCATCGTCGTTCCTCGTGTGAGTTGCTGGAGAATTTATCGCGCGGTAGGCGGGAAAGTATCTTACTCTGTGCTGAAACAAAATGGCGTGTGCATCTGCTTTTGCTGTGAGAAATATTCCCTGGAATGAAGAAAGATTTCGCGAAGCTCTTGCATATGTGAAACATTATTTCGATATGGAAGAGCTGTTTGTAGAACAGGAAAAAGCCTTTGCGGCTTCTCCAAGGGCAAAGACGTGTAATTCAGTGCACCAACAGGGTATGGAAAATCGTTGGTTTTTGAAGCTATTCCCTCAGTAGCCGACTTCTTGTTGGAACAGGCGACAATAACTAGCTGCATCCTAGTCGTCTCTCCTCTGCAATCTCTGATGCTAGACCAGATTCAACTGTTGCGAGAGAAGGGTATCAGTGCTGCTGGTATCTATGTGGATCAAACGAAGGAGGTCTTGGAAGAAATTGCAACTGGAGGGATACACACTGTCATCTTCACTTCCCCAGAATCGATGCTAGCCACAGACCGTTGGAGAAGGTTCCTCTCATTGGAAACTTTCGCAGAACATTGCGTTGGTGTTGCTTTTGATGAGGCTCATTGTATTTCACAATGGTAAGTAAACTTTTATGTTTATTATCAATGTAATGCTTTTGTCTTTCATTTGACAAATAACTAAAAGTGTTTGGTCTTTTTTTGTAGGGGTATTGATACAACACAAGGAACTCCATTCAGAAAGTGGTATGGGCAGGTTGGAGAGATCAGAGCACTGCTTCATCCTTCTGTCAAATTGGCAGTGTTTACAGCTACTGCATCTGCAGCGACCAAGGCAGCTATTTTCAGCAAACTGTATCTCAGAGCCATATCAACATATGTTGTTGAGAAAAGTCCAGTCAAAGGTAACCTTGTTTTCCATGCTGTGTATATTGGCAATGACAAAAAACTTCTTTTATAGCCTTTTACAAGAAGTTAGGATTGAAGGGAGGAATACCAACAGGACAATAATATTTTGTCAAACAAGAACACAGTGTGCGTTGATATGGAAGATGTTTGAGCTAAATTTGAAATCCAAGTTTTACCCTGGCGACCTTGTAGATCCTTCAGCAAGAATTATTGAAATGTTCCATGCTGGCACACCAGTATCAGTCAAAGATCATGTCCTTGCAGAAATAAGAAAGAATGATAGTAATTTGCGCATTCTTGTTGCAACTATTGCATTTGGGATGGGAGTTGACTGCAAGGGTGTCAACCGAATCGTTCACTTTGGGCCATCAAAATCCCTTGAGTTATACTTGCAGGAGTGTGGAAGAGCAGGCAGAGACAAAACCCAGAGCCACTGCTACCTTCTGTACAATGGTTTTCTTGCCAGTAACTGTCAAGCAGAAATGAAGCAGTATGTTTCATTGGAGACCTGCAGGCCGCAATTTTTTGAACAGAGCTTTCCTGGTAAACATCCAGTAAGCCCTAGTCTATGGAATTGTTGCAGTTGCTGTATGAAGAAGTGCACATGCGATCCTTCTTGCCAGCTGATACCTCTTCAGTTTGGAATGAAAGAGCAGCCTAGCCAAGGCATGAAGACAAGGAGTTTTACCAATGAGCAAGCTGAATAGCTCAAAGTAAAACTCACTCAGTATATGGTTCAGCACCAGAATTCGTTACAGAATTGCACTACTGTTTCATTTCCAAATGTGGTATTGGAGTTCACTGGTTTTCACATCAGTCAGATTCTTCAAAATATCCATTATCTTTTCACAATTGACAATATTTTGTCAAGAATTGAAATTTTGAGGATGTAACATGCAGTCAACATGTTGATGGCAATCAGGGATGTCTTTCATGACGTTGATGAAAATGAAATGTTGGAGTTAGCCTCAATGTCTGTGCAGAACCTAGAAGACAAACTGGAAGAGCAGTGGATGAATGTCAGAGATGATTCTGAAATCAGTATCTTGGGAGATTTTTATCAGATTCAACAGTTCGACGAGGCCCTGGAAGAAATTGATGAGTCAGGAAATCAAAATCAGTGACTTGGTGCTGTTATTGATTTTCCAGTTGTATTACCTGTTTTAGAAGAAGACAATCAGCCAATGGATGAATGATTATTTTTTTAGCCACTGTCTGGAGTTTGTGGTATGGTAAGTATATGCTCTATTATTCATAATTTAAGCATTGGATTCATTAAAATTCAAAATTGAAGGTGCAGATACAAAAATAGCATGGTGTAGCTTCTTGGTGGTTTCATTAAATTTTGTTCAATCAGTCCAATGCTTAAAGTAATTTATTTACAATCTCTTCTGTTTTTTATTTTTTTTTTTATGAAAAGAAGCATTTTTGTATAGTTGACTGTAATTGACATTTGGATCAGCTCTACAGACTTTCTGTTTATAGATTTAGTTGAGCTCTGTCAGTGGATAAACTTTTTCAATTAGCACAAAAGAGAAGCATGAAACTTTTCAAAAACTGATAAATTCCACATTTAGTGGGAGTTAGATGTTTGTATTGTTGCACTTGACATTATGGAAAGATTTTATTTTAAAGTTTTGGTTTCAAGGAAAAGTCATACTCAGTAGTAATAGTCAGTAGTTGTGTTAAATTCGTAGTTAAGTTAATTTACTGTGGTAGCTTTCAATATTTGAGTCATTTAGTTGGTAGTGGTATTTTTATTCAGTAACTAGTGTAGTCTAGTTTACTTAAGAGTGCACCTTATGAAGCATTTCTTTTAGTTACTCGCTTTTTTATCTTTTAAGGTGAACATGTCACACGTAGAGGTTGGAGGATTTTCAATATGTTTTTGAATGTTGAATTTGGTTGATTCTGCAGATTTGATGACTTGTATTTCATGACAGACACTGAGTGTCATGAAAACTGTTTCTGTTTTATGTAACTGTTTTGAAGAGCTTGATTTCCATTTCTTTTTATTTGTATAGATTTCATCACTTTGCTGTTTTTGCAATGTTTCCCCTGTATTTTTTTATGCCACAGAGACAGGGTAAAAAATTGGGTGGGGGAAGGGTTTTGGAGAGGGTGAAGGGAAAGTGATAGTAGGGGAAGGGGGTTGGGGGGTTTTAAACTGGATGCATTGCTCTGTTTTCTTGTAGGCTGTTCTCCATATGGTTATAGCAAGGAGGCTATCAGTCTTTGTGATATAATGGTGCAATTTATGTTGCATTAAAATTATTAATTAGATAGACTTTGTAATAGCCATTGATGTAGACTCTAGTGGTTAACCCATTTATAGTATCTCTATACTAATACGCCAAGGAGGCGGTGGTCTTGGCACGCGCGTTTCCTTGTAAGAGTTCGATCCGAAGTTCGGCCGCTCCCCGGTTCGCCAACTCCCATGCGTGATCGAGCCACCAACGTGATACCTTGTCATCGTCGCCTCGTTCGGGCCAGGCTGCTGCCAGCTGCGACACAGCTTGGCAAATACCGATTATTCTTCTCGATATTGGTCTAATGTCACGCGAAAAAACAAAAGAAAACAAAAGAGCGTACGTTGTGTACACTTAGGCAGCATTCCCCCGCCCTTCGAAAACATTTCAGGCACGAACGCCGCGAGCTCCCCGTTGGCAATTCGCCACGCTCTGGGAACAATCGGCCTCGTTCGCGCAACCAATCGTGGGGTACGTCCGGTCACGGGGTAAAATCCATTTCGGTGCGGCGTCACGGGGTTTCGAAGCGTCTAGAACGATCGCCGTGTTTCGTGGCACATCCACCCGTGCATCCACAAGAAACAAGGATTATATTTCTTAAAAGTGCGAGTGCTGTTGGAAATCGATGAAGGCGTTTATCATTTGTTCATTTCTTTTGTATTTGTTACGTTTCACAATCGCAACAAACAGTGAACGTAAGAAGAGAATTAAGAATTTTTTTGAGAATATTCTCGGCTCTGTCGATGTTTGTTTACGTGATCTGGTTGCATCATCTCAATTGACTGGAGTAAACTGTTTGTTTACGTGATTTTGTTGCGTCATTTCAGTTGACTTGAGTAAACTGTCACCTTGTTCAAGGTCAGTGCGAATTTATGTCTTATTGATTTATGGTATGTCTTATTAAATTTATGGAATGAAGTTCGATTTCAAATAGAGTGAATGATAGAGTGAATACACTTATTTTTGTTTAATTGCAACTGTTGCGTCGTTTCAATTCATTCGACCATGTCCTTCAAGCAATTTTATGTTAACGACCCTAAATGGCTCTGAGTGTGTAAGAGTGGGAACGGGGAATTAGGGAATCAAGGAATCGGGAACGTAACTTCATATAAAGGGGAATTTTAGGGTATTTAGGCATTGTTTTAAGGGGACATGACCCCTTGACTTGAATTAAGGGGGTGCAATGGTAATAATGACATATATTAATTTGGTAGATCAGATGAATTAGGGAATCGAAGGATTGCGAACATGACGTCATATTAATTGAATCCAAGGGTATTTAGGAATTGTATTAAGGGGGCGTTACCCCCTGACTTGAATTTAGGGGCTCAATGATATTAAGGAATTGTATTAAGGGGGTACATCAGATAAATAAAATTGAAGCACGTGTTCGTTCTTTTCTTTGATTTGAATTGAAGAGGAACCATAGCATAAAGACATGGTGTATTGAGGTAGTACAGCATGTCAAGGCTTTAGCAATACCGTCTTGGTTGATTCTTTGACTTGTATTAAGGGGTACAGTGCTATTAAGGCCTTGTATTAAGGTAATGCATCACATTTACAGCGTGTAAAAATTTAGTTTTTTTCTTTGACATCTATTAAGGCAGTGCAATTATATTTAGGCATTGTAGCAGGGCAACTGGGAAACCGAGCAACTGGGCAACTGGGAAACCGAGCAACTGGGAACCAAGCAAACGAGCAAATCAGCGACACGGCAACCAAGCAATTCGGCAAGTCAGCCACTGAGCAACTTGACAATTTTGGCAACTGGGATACCAAGAAACGGAGCAACAAGGTGACCAACCAATAAAGAAGTGAAGAACTTGGCAAATGCCCAGCTGACCAACTGGACAACCAGAGCAATAAGGCAACTGGCCAACCGACCAATTGGGCAACTGGAAAATTGAGCAGCAGGGCAACTGGGAAACCGAGCAACTGGGCAACTGGGAAACCGAGCAACTGGGAAACAAGCAAACGAGCAAATCAGCGACACGGCAACCAAGCAATTCGGCAAGTCAGCCACTGAGCAACTTGACAATTTTGGCAACTGGGATACCAAGAAACGGAGCAACAAGGTGACCAACCAATGGAGAAGTGAAGAACTTGGCAAATGCCCAGCTGACCAACTGGACAACCAGAGCAATAAGGCAACTGGCCAACCGACCAATTGGGCAACTGGAAAATTGAGCAGCAGGGCAACTGGGAAACCGAGCAACTGGGCAACTGGGAAACCGAGCAACTGGAAACCAAGCAAACCAGCAAATCAGCAAGAGGGCAACCAAGCAATTGGGCAAGTGAGCCACTGAGCAACTTGACAATTTTGGCAACTGGGATACCAAGCAACCGAGTAACGTGGTAACCAAGCAATGGGGAACTGAAGAACTTGGCAAATGCCCAGCTGACCAACTGGACAACCAGAGCATTGAGGCAATTCCCATATCATCCACAATTCACGTGACTTTCACGTTGCTCTTTTCACCCTAAGGAAAACGGTTTCTATTTTAAATCCCCCAGTGCATGACGCCTGTCTAGATTCTTATTTCCTTCTTATGAGATTCCCACTCAGGTGCATAGGTCACACGATCCTTTTTACCATCAACAACAATGTTTCCAAAGAAAATTCCCCTGGTATGTGACGTCACTCTAGATTCCCATTCTTTCTGTATGAAATTCGCATTCACGTCGGATGTTCACTTGATACTTTTTACTTTACCAACGATCATCGCAACTAAAATCCCGCCTGTGTATGACATCAGTCACCTTATTTCTTGCAAAGCCGACTGCTATCTGCACAGATGAGCCTCCCAATGAGGTTAGAAGTAGTGAGAGCACTAGTGAGAGCACGTGCGGAGCACGTGTCCCCGAGAGGTTGCCGCGAGGCGTCGTCCGCGAGCCGCGAAGCGGCAAGAAGCCCTCCGCAGGCATTTATATTTCATTACCACAAAGGTACCTCAACGGCGGTTGAGTTTCAATAGGACTAGCAACAACAACAACGCTAATTGCTGGTTTACTTGCTGGTGACCACTCGCATCATCATGGCGGATTGGAGGGAGCATATTGCTTTCAAGAAAATAGAGAGGAGACGAGAGTGTCAGCGACAATCCCGTCAAGTTATTATAGCAGGTAAGGAGGAGCTATCTACAGCTACAGACACTGAGAAATTTAAGGCTGCAGGATTAGAGCTTCTCGGTGCCAAAGGGGTGCGAAAAAGAAAGAAATCAAAAAGGAGAAATGATGATGATGGTGCACCAGTCGTCATGATGGCTGACGATACTTGTTTTGATAGTAAATACCAACACGGAAAATTCATGGATAGGGGGATAACAGAAATTTCATTCAAAGATGCAGCAGATGATAAAGGTGATGATATGCCTTATGAAATGGACAGCATAAGCATTGATGAGGGAACAGATGATGATGAACATGAAGAAGGAGATAAAGTAAGTATGTTCTGCTTGACACTCGTCGCTGTAGTGTAATGCAGAAATTATAGAATCAGCAATGGACAAGATGTTCAACCTAAGTTAATTCGGAGTTGATTTGATCGTTGCCAAAGTGATGAAAATGGCTGATGGACCTGTGCTGCAAGTAAATCTAGGGAGCCTTTTGCATTTGTCAGGGTGGAGACTTTGTTGTGTGCACCAAAGGACTTTAGTGCGCAATTTTGGCTAAAACAGTAGCAAATAAAACCCCTATTGTTCATAACACAATAGCCTGTGGTGCGCAGTGTTCATAAGATGTGTTCATATCTCAATACTTTTGCTTAACTTTCTTTCAGACAAACATCACTGGAATAGACATTGTTTCAAACTATGTTTATGAGTTAAATACAGTGGATGGAATTACACCTGTAAATACTTTATTAACAGCATTTTGCCTCATGGATATAGATCCTAACAAGAGAAGCTTGAAGGTATTTTCTGGTATTGCATATTAGGGTAAGTAAACATTACTGTCCTTTTTCTGCATGTCTGGTAATGAAGACAATATTTTCTAGGAGAACAGTTTTGTTATTGTAACAAGAAAGCCTCTGAAGTTTCAAAATCATATCTGGAGTTGGATATACCAATGTGATTCTTGTAGACATCAAATGGAAATTGGTAAAACATCAAATGAAACTCACCTTACCCAATCAGGTAACTAATATATTTAGAGAATCATTATCATTGACCATATCTTATTTTCAAAGCGATTGTCCTTAAAGAGTTTTTATTTGTCTAGTTAGCTGCACAAAGATATTCATAACCTGACTTGCTCTAATGATTTTTGATTTTCTAGAATTTAAGAAACTACAGGATCCCTGTCATCATTGTCTAGCTGCTTCTATTGTCCTTGAAGAATTTGACAATATTAATTACATTGAACCTTCACGTTTTGTTGATACATCTGCTGGTAAGCCCTGTGTTGTATTTTGATAAGGTTTGTTGTGATTAGGGGATAATCAGTTTTGTTTGACCATACATTGTTTGTGTGAGGTGTTAGAGTTTCCCTTTGGCACTTGATGGTGATAGACAGCGGAAACATTGGACAATTGTTATTTTTCTTGTTACTCTGGTAGTGACTTGAGAACTCTATGTTGTATGTTAGTTGAATGCCAACAATGTGTAACCATACTTCATGTGTCCCAAGTGCATGAATTGCCATATATCTACTATGGTGATAACTGGGAGGGCACATTGTATTTAGGCTTTTCTGTTATAGAACTTTACAACAAAATGCCACCACGACTGAAATTTTCAAACTTTGAAGATGTTTTCAATCCTAAAATTGTATAGAGCATCCAAATCTTAGTCTAGCTGCTAAGTTTCACTGAACTAGCACTTTTACCATTGATTTTGTAAGTGCACAAAGTTCCTGATCCAAGGGCTTTGACTGAGTCATTATAAAATCATAATCTTTGAACATTCATAAAATCAATAATGCAAACACTAAGACAGTAAAATTGTGCAGGCACTAAGACAATAAAGCAAGCACTAAGACAATAAAGTAGGGTTCTTTTGTGCTCTATGGTTTCAGCGATTTTGCTAGACCATCCGCAGACAAAATTCTGCCTAGAATAGACAGAAAAAATGACAATTCTGCTTTATACTTTGATTAGCCATTTCAACCAATCTCCGCGTAGTATGGGTCTTTGCTAACTTGTTTTAGTCTTTATTTACGCAAGTTAACTTCGCACAGTTTCAGTTCTCTCTTCTTTTAGGTAATACAGTAGTATTTCGTCTAGAATAACCAAATTTTTCCAATGTTCATACTCTGTTCATACTCTGTAGACTGTAGGATGATAACATTCGGCATTCAGTTATTGTTAATATATTGAATTTGGTGCTTCTTTAAGGCAGTTGGAGTATCACTCTATAATTCTTAAACATTGGACATGTTATGTTGTATTTACATTTTATCTTCCATAGAAGACTATTGTGAAATGCACTGCCCAGTCTTCTCGTTACCAAGAACATCGCAGATTGTTGTTTGGGATATCGAAAGGGAATCGTATGGTATTCTTGCAAAATCAAGATCGTTATTACAGTGTAAAACCTGCAGCATGTCAAGTTGCTCACACATAACGGTACTTCAGAGCCACAAAGATTGTGAATCTCTCCCAGATGGTGCGAAACTATTGTTTTCTGAAAGTATGGAGCAGATACCTACTCAGCATTTCAAGTCACTTTCAAAAGATAAGATACCACATCAATTTAATTCGGAAAATGGTAATAAGGAGCTGCTTTTATTGCAAAACATGTCAGCTGGAAGTATAAGTCTTGGATTGCAAAATACTATTTGCCAGAATTGTAAAAATATGATGCATATGTCCATGTCAATTGATGTCCCACTATTTCTGAAATTTGGAATTTATACCGCCAAAGGTCTGTTGAATAAAAGTAGAATCTGCCGTATGTCTGTAATTTTATATACAATAACAAAATAAAAACTCCAAAGTGGTAAGAGGCTAGAGTCGTAATTGGATGAAAGTTGAGAAAGCAAGAAATATTACTTGGTTTGGCTGGTGTAGAGCAATTACTGGACGGCTGCCACCATCCATGAATGGATTTTCGCTTTTTTCGCATCGTTTAACAATGACCTAGGTATTCTTTTCAGTTTACTGAAATATGTTTCTTGATTGATTTTCTAGTTCCCAGTTTCATCTGCGAAACCTGTCAATCGAACGTAGACTACGATGGTTTGGAGGACGGAATGTTGAATATGGGCACATTTTTAGTTAGCCATAACTTGCTAAGAAATTTCATGTACCATTTTCTGTATGGCCGGTGAGTACATTTAACAACATCTGTTCATTAACATACACATCGCATGTATCTAAATCAGCACAGCATACATCTTTTCAAGCTAAATGATGTTTGCATGACTTATTCAGGATGCCGATGTACACTTACCATACTGTTTATTGTGCTGAAATCAAGAGCATGGGGATGGACCCAAGGTTGTTCACATACAATAAGTTTAAAGATTCGTGGTACTCGTATCTGGCGCTGCTGGAGATCGATTTAGAGAAAGGATTTCATTGTGAAATATGCAGAGATACGCCGAAAATAGTCATAATGGATGCCACTTCAGTTTCTTTCAGAAAAGAAATGGTGCTGACATGGGATTCATTTTTGCAAAGAACTAAAACGGGAAAGGTAGACGCAATCCGGCGGGTGAGGTAAGTTATGCTAGCTCTCTTTCAACGCATGCCTTAATCAGCATGCTCAAAATCTTAAAATGAAAACATTTTTATACAATTCGTTCACAGTTTATTCAAAGATCGGGTTTATATAAGAGAGAAAAGATATCAAAGCTTGCTACAAGGGTATGCCATGGGCAAAACAAAGAAAATGAAAGCATTAGATGTCATTGAATTTGAAGAACTTACTACCTTCCTTAATGATAATCATCCGGAGCTGTTTGACCTATTCTCCATGGTAAATCGTGAGTTGGTTTTAGAAGATCACATTTACGCAGCAGACAATAAATTAGGAACAAAATCTTCACCATCAGTCTACAGTTGTCCGGTGGTTTGGAGACCTTTCTTCAAGGCAATCTCACGTGCATCACCAATTTGTGGTTTGCTGCATAACTGCAATATGTTGCATTCGGCCATTAACGAATTGGCAAATGGGATCTTGAAAGACCAGCCACCAAGTGAACAGAGCCTCACTCTCTTAAGAAATGAATTCCCTTTGCTGTATGACCTGATCATGGCATTCCCGAATGGTAAATTACCGCATGAGGTATCTCCTGTTTTACGGCAAATGGTAAAATTATCGCAAGCCCCGTTTCGAATCTTATCAGAGTTGCCTCGCCAAACAGCTTCTGTAGATAATTCGTTTGCACACTGGCCGCAGCTACCAGCAAAAAGATCACGAGGAGTATATCGAATAGATAAACACACAAAACATCAGGAAATATTTAACTGCAAAAAAATTAGCAAAGGCCATCCATCGTTGTTGTCTGGAATATTTACAATGTTCTGTGAACATGGTAAGTTTTTTGTCTAAGTTTTGAAAGTGCAACAACACTTTAATCACGTTCGAAAACTTAGCGACATCATTAATTTGTCTTACAATAAAATTTTAGAGATATGCTATGGATTCGAAGTAATGCTTTCAAAAGAATCACCAGACGTTCCGTTTGCAGTCATTTTCAGCCGCTTCCAGCAAGGTGAATGTTTTGGTGCTATATTTCTATTGCAAAAAAGGCTTTGTATGTTCTCTAGCAGCTCTGTACTCTCCAATGAGAAAAACGTAGCTAGATTTTGATTTCGCTTTAAACATCAACCAACTAACAGGATACAGCGCAGCCAGAAATCATAAATAAAACATTGATCCTGCTCTGCAAATTCTCTATTTATTAAATTACGACGAGACAGGATGAAAACATATTGGAAATCATTTTTAGGAACACAACTTTTTTCAAAGTGAGCAATGCCAATAACAAACCACAGAATCCCAGCAAGAATTGATTTCAAATGATTTGCAGAGCAAGATCTTTGTCGTAAGACTTGTACGAATGTAAGCTTAAATACAAATCCATTAGGCAAGATGTTAAATTTATTCAGCATTTCTTTCCTGGTGTCTAGCTCCTGATATCTGCATCTATGACAATGCCTGTAATCTGCATGATTATTGTCTTAATCGTCAACCATCATTTTTCAAACATACGAGGTTTCTTGTCGACCGTTTTCACTGGAAAAATCATACAGGCAAGTAAAGAACAGTGAAATAACTCTTTTTTCTTCATATACAAGAACAAGTAGGTAACCTTTCGTCTAAGAAACCTCTTCTTTTTCATATTACATAACATTATATTTCTTTGAATAGTGTTCGTATACTCATAAACGGGTTTGTCATGCTCCTATTTACAGACAATTATTCGCATGTTATTGGAAGAGTCCACATGAAAAATGTTCTTGATTCATGTATTGAAACTTATTTTGAGACTTAAATATTGCCCAGCCCTAAACCCTTTTGGATCAAGTGCGATGAAATTATCAGCATTACCAATGAGAACCACTGAACTAATTGAGGGTTGATTTATTTTTAGGTTGCAGTTTTGGGTACAATATGGCAAATTATCCTCAGCTGAAAGATATCAACAGCCAGATCAACGAGCAAATGAATGCTTGTCTAAAAAGGATCAAGCCACAACTGTCCTACATGACCCAGAAAAATTTCATGGACCATTGTAAATTATTCCTGTGGTTCAGGAATCGACTGACGAAAGAACGAAAAGGCTTCAAGCCAGAATAATTTTGAATATCATAAGGTGAGAATTAGAAACCAAATACCACCCCATGTAATGTATGTGCAGTACGTTGGGGGGTATGCAGTACAGTGGCGGATGTGCAGTACGGTAGGGTGAAATATGATGTTGTTCTCAAATGAATCATCGTAAATCAAACACGGGTGTCAATTATTGTCTGTTTTGGCAACAATCGTTGAGTCTGTACACACATTACATGGGGTGACTACTCCTTTTAAACAATTAATTACTTTTAAACTTTATATTGTCAATTTTTCAACATAACATTCTGTCTCTTTGCTTTTTGAGTATTCGGGATATTCAGCATTACTCTTACTGCAAGGCGAACATTTGCTGAATAATTTCTGACCTCGTCTCGTCTGCAATAGTGAAATCACCAGCTATTTCGATCGTGTCTAGTTCAATTTTAAATTCCTTAGGAGAAAAAAGGATGTCTTTTTTAATAGTGTTTCAATGTAACCGTCTTAAAGGGGATTTCAGATAGACCCTATCAAGTTACAAATTTAACTAGACCTTTTACGGACAACTATAAAAGTATATAATACAAAACAGGTGGATAAATACCCGTCGAGCGAGGCACAAGATATTGTTCAGCATCATCGGGCCACAGTCAATGCTATTACTCTGCAAGGGTACCTAGAAGAAAGAAGGCATGGTATGTGGCGGTGAATGAATACTGATATTTGATATTTGCACCATGAAAGAAAAATTTGCGCAAAAATCATTTGCACGAGAAAATAAACTAATGCTGCACCAGTATCACGATATCAAGCTTTTACTTTGATGTCCAGTACGATCATCGTGGTTGTTTCATCCAAATATTAAGATATAATGCACGTTTATGTATTTTTTCTATTTCATATCTACATACTATTGTGTTTCAGCTCACTTGGCTAAAGGACAACGGGAAAGGAGTGGAGAGAAAATCATGACAAGAAAATTATCCGTGCTGACCTTTGATTCGATGCTTCTCAATTCAGGCAACTCTTGCAACTGCTCGAATTTTGTTACTGCTGCCATATAAGTTTTAATTTTTTCAATGAGTTGAATGTGTGTCGATCCCATTGAGTCGAAAACAGATACCCTGGAGATATAACATTGTTAATCGTAAATATATTCATGTACAATTTACATTTAGACGCTAAGGTTTCAATTGCTTAAGAGAAATAAATGAAGCATCCATTTGAATGACAGCATACATCACTCCAATGCGCTTTCTATGTTTCGCTATTTTCTTACAGCCCTTTTTCGATTCAGCTCCAAGTCAGTCCACGGCGTGGACCGGATTCAAAAGAAATTATGTAAGTGTTGTGTTCCACTCGTTCCCCAAATGAGGGGTGTATTTTTCCCTGAGCACTATAGCCCTATATCGAAGGGCTACAGGGCTGCTTTAAAAGATGCTGTTGACTGCTGTTCTTCTTATTCATTTTTCTTGTAATCACAAAGGGATCACAATCAACACAACTCGTTTGCAAACATAGGCTTCGGCTTACGCCAGCTACTATTGCGAAGAAAAAGAAGATGACCTGCAGTTCCTTAGTGGATTGTAGATTGGAGCTGCCCTTAATAGATGGAAGATTCAAATAAAGTTTATATTACCGTTTAGTGATTGCATTTCTACTGGTTGCTTGCTGAAGAGGATTAATGTTGTCTATACTTACCAATTGTCCTTCAATGAAACTGCAATGCATACCCAGTGCCACGTAGATCTTGAAGAAAAAAAGTAAGTTGTTCATCTTTACAGTTTGTAAAAAAATAATTCGGAAGATAGTAATACAACCTTTCTAAGATTGTGTGAAACACTTCGCATAAAAAGTCTACATTTCACAATAAAAATAGACCTTTTGAAAATTGAACTTACCTTAGGTGACATGGAAAAATCAACATTTCCTTATCCATGAGACGGTCTTTTCTCAGAAGCTTTCGATGAACGACAGTCATTTCATCAACAGAGTTTTTCGAGCTGATGCTCTCCCAGATGACATACGATCCAATGAAAGTTGAATCATTTATATCGGGTAGGACAACGAGCTGGATTTGCCTGTAAAATAAGTACATTGTTTCATGCAACCTTGCTTACAGGAAATGTTTCTACGAGATTTCTATTCGAGGTGTGCGAAAGATACAAATAAGTGACAATGCTCGAAAATGAATTTCTCACCTGATAAAAAGAGTCACTATTTCGGCTGTGATCCCGTGGCAGTGTAGGCAGAACAAGTCAAACAAACCGACGGAGGCATATTCGGTAAATCCCCTTTGCCTGGGTTTCTTAGCTGAGGACTTTGGCCACTCAAATATTCTAAGGATAAGATTTAGGAATTATTAAACTAACAGACATATCTTCTCATATACAGCTACGGATTCTATTCCTTTTTTATACTTACCTTGTTTTCAGGAACGTACTAGCTGCACAGTTCTCATCGTTGAAGTCTACTGATGTTGACTGAATGTCACAGCAGCATTGAAATTCAGCTACTTGGCTGAAAGAAGACTTGATTCCCGCGCATTGGGCATGGTAGAATAAACAGCACCTTCTACACTTTATCCAACTCCTACTTTCAGCATTATCCTTGACAAAGCAACCAAATCTCTTATTGCCAGCACAGATCCTTTTCCCTGCATGAACATCAAGGCGTGGCTCAACCGAAGCCTGTTTTTGTGTTCTTGTTGCTAAAATGTTCAAAGAGAAAATTGTTCTGTTTCCATAATTATTGCACAAAAGTAAAGCACTTAAGGGCAAAAAGAAACAAAAACTGGAACATGCTGAAAATAAACTGCATCAAAATAATCATACCTCTTTTATGAAGCAATGGAACAAAATGGTTGTACTGTCCACTAACTGTGGACTTCACAGCCAAGACGTGACAGTTGAAGTCCGAAGGTAGGATGCAGCGACAAGGTGGGATCATCCCCGTGAAAAAGAATATGTCCTCTTCGTTATGAAGGTTAATAACCTCCTTCAAAACGCTTGCTAAAAATCTTATCTGCATCAATCCTGCAAACAAAAAATGGGAAATTACAAACCAAAGAAAGTTGTCAAGTTGAAGTTCTCCTACTTTTGCTGTTGCAAAGTTGTCCAGTTGAGGTACCAAAATGGTTACTTTTAGTACGGTTGAGGTCTAAGTAGTACAGTTGAGGTAAATACTGTCAAGAATCAAATGAGACAAGTTGATCGCATCTTCTTATAAGAAGTCTCTTACATATCAACCCGTATTACTGCTTAGTGACATTGTCCAGTTGAGGTACCAAAATGGTTACTTTTAGTACGGTTGAGGTCTAAGTAGTACAGTTGAGGTAAATACTGTCAAGAATCAAATAAGACAAGTTGATCGCATCTTCTTATAAGAAGTCTCTTACATATCAACCCGTATTACTGCTTAGTCACATTGTCCAGTTGAGGTACCAAAATGGTTACTTTTAGTACGGTTGAGGTCTAAGTAGTACAGTTGAGGTAAATACTGTCAAGAATCAAATCAGACATATTGATCGCATCTTCTTATAAGAAGTCTCTTACATATCAACCCGTATTACTGCTTAGTCACATTGTCCAGTTGAGGTACCAAAATGGTTACTTTTAGTACGGTTGAGGTCTAAGTAGTACAGTTGAGGTAAATACTGTCAAGAATCAAATAAGACAAGTTGATCGCATCTTCTTATAAGAAGTCTCTTACATATCAACCCGTATTACTGCTTAGTGACATTGTCCAGTTGAGGTACCAAAATGGTTACTTTTAGTACGGTTGAGGTCTAAGTAGTACAGTTGAGGTAAATACTGTCAAGAATCAAATAAGACAAGTTGATCGCATCTTCTTATAAGAAGTCTCTTACATATCAACCCGTATTACTGCTTAGTCACATTGTCCAGTTGAGGTACCAAAATGGTTACTTTTAGTACGGTTGAGGTCTAAGTAGTACAGTTGAGGTAAATACTGTCAAGAATCAAATAAGACAAGTTGATCGCATCTTCTTATAAGAAGTCTCTTACATATCAACCCGTATTACTGCTTAGTCACATTGTCCAGTTGAGGTACCAAAATGGTTACTTTTAGTACGGTTGAGGTCTAAGTAGTACAGTTGAGGTAAATACTGTCAAGAATCAAATCAGACATATTGATCGCATCTTCTTATAAGAAGTCTCTTACATATCAACCCGTATTACTGCTTAGTCACATTGTCCAGTTGAGGTACCAAAATGGTTACTTTTAGTACGGTTGAGGTCTAAGTAGTACAGTTGAGGTAAATACTGTCAAGAATCAAATAAGACAAGTTGATCGCATCTTCTTATAAGAAGTCTCTTACATATCAACCCGTATTACTGCTTAGTCACATTGTACAGTTGAGGTACCAAAATGGTTACTTTTAGTACGGTTGAGGTCTAAGTAGTACAGTTGAGGTAAATACTGTCAAGAATCAAATAAGACAAGTTGATCGCATCTTCTTATAAGAAGTCTCTTACATATCAACCCGTATTACTGCTTAGTTACATTGTCCAGTTGAGGTACCAAAATGGTTACTTTTAGTACGGTTGAGGTCTAAGTAGTACAGTTGAGGTAAATACTGTCAAGAATCAAATAAGACAAGTTGATCGCATCTTCTTATAAGAAGTCTCTTACATATCAACCCGTATTACTGCTTAGTGACATTGTCCAGTTGAGGTACCAAAATGGTTACTTTTAGTACGGTTGAGGTCTAAGTAGTACAGTTGAGGTAAATACTGTCAAGAATCAAATAAGACAAGTTGATCGCATCTTCTTATAAGAAGTCTCTTACATATCAACCCGTATTACTGCTTAGTGACATTGTCCAGTTGAGGTACCAAAATGGTTACTTTTAGTACGGTTGAGGTCTAAGTAGTACAGTTGAGGTAAATACTGTCAAGAATCAAATCAGACAAGTTGATCGCATCTTCTTATAAGAAGTCTCCTACATATCAACCCGTATTACTGCTTAGTCACATTGTCCAGTTGAGGTACCAAAATTTGTGGTTGGAGCGATTAATAATACTCAACCTGAAAAGCTTTTCGCCTTCATTGTTTCCAATATTTCTGCCTCCAGCATCATGAGTATCATTGATCTTACGTCTTTTCTTTCGCTACGAACTATTCTGGACAATATTTGTTCGGTTGATACGTTATAAATGAACTGCATCGCATCTTCTGCAGTGGATAATACAGCTGTGTACTACAGGAAAGAAGACATGTAGTGGAGAAGCTCTTCATATCGTTATTTACATGCACTGTAAATTGTTCATTGACAGGGTTATACAGGGTCATACATGAATTTCTACTCTTATTGTTGCTACAATATTGTCTCTAGTTAGTGCATATTTTCTTAAGCGCCCCCTCTAGTAACAACGTATTGATGATAAGAGGTATGAAAAATGTCCATGGAACGATTGCAATATGTCACTATCTCACGAAATAATATCATTGAAATTGACATAACATTACTGTATTTGCAGATGTGAGTCAATATGTGCATGATGTAGAAATAGTATCTTAAATTTAAAAGCAACATGTAACTTACGTCATCTGCATAATGTTCAATGTGCTGAATAGCAGACAAAGCACTTCCCAGCCGCAAAACGGGAGCAAACCTTTCCGTTCCAAAAAGCGAAACTCCAACAGAATTGAAGAGACAGTCTCCATCCCCTGTTGATTTTAATGGGCTCATTCCTCTCGGGATACTTTTAATTTTTGTGAATCTGAAAGTAGTAGTATGTAAGAATGACTCACACGTATACCAGTAAATTAAAATAAAAACCGTCTTTTAAAATCAAGACTAGGTTTGGGCATATATGCAATAATGCAAACCTTTTGTCTTCCTGATTAACTTCATCGGGCAATTTGTCAATTGTAAAATTTTGTTTCATGCCGTCGATGGCTATTCGTATGCTTGACATGATGTCGTCTGTCTTTATCAAGTCTGTCAGTTCTTTTGTTGCAGAAGCATTCAAAGTGCTAAATACACTCAAGAAGTTGTTGCACCGAGTTGCCTGGAAAAATTAAAATTCAGTTGGGGGTATGATACGGAATAAGTAGTTCATAAAAAAATGCACAAAAGATGTTCTAAATTTACCTTTACACGTACTTACCAACTGTGTAATCGTATCACCATAGCCAGTGTTTGGTGACTCGGAGTTAACGAATTTCTAAGGAGAAAAACAGCAATTTTAACAAGGATACCAGATGCATTGTATATTTCAGTCAAATGAAAATATAAATGGGGGTAAAATAGCTGACATCCACGAATAAGTGAAACATACCTCATTAGTTTCTTTTTTCTCATGGACTGGGGTCGATTTTGGTTCTTGAAATTTTACTTTCTTTTTCGGAGTTTCTCTCTGCAAGTAACGGTTTTCTTTAAAGGTACCCTTTAAAGGTATATTTAACCGATTACAAAATTTGAAACATATGTACAAGCTGTATTTGACTAACACTTACTTCCTCGTCACCACAGCTGATGTTTTCTTCTTTGCTATCAATTTTCTCTACTGAATTATCAGACCTAGCAATTGATCATAGAATAATTTCGTCAACAATATATTTAGAAGATAAACCTCAAATTGCTAAAATACGTATTTATATTTATATCCTCAAATCTTTATTCTGTTTTCCTTCTCCAGACGAGAGGAGGGGGTTAGGACAGGTTACCTATAATTGCGTATCTGCTGCATTGACAATAGTAAGGACATTAAAACATTTTTACCGCTTCTCAGGTGAGGTGTTACAAATTGGGATATTCCAGAATATGGTCGTTTCCGCTTGTTTCGATAAGAGAGTTGTAACAATAATACTAAGGGTAAATCGATCTATTTGTCGAACGTATGACAGCCTCAATACTGGAATTCCATATTGGTAAAGAAAGCTTCGGTATGATAAACTTCTAATAGTTATATTTTGAAAAACATTTTGTCGAGTTGCGCATTATTGATACGTTAAGGCTGGTTTCCATCGCACAGCCTGCGGCAGTCGCGGGTATTTTTACATCTAATGGAAACAAGTATCTGTGTTGCCTGCGGCATGATGTTTGCGGTGCCGTAGAAATTGAATTTAGTTCAACTTTGCAGGCAGCAAAGGCGCTTCAGACTCTTCACTAGCAGGACAACAACAACGACTGTCATTTACTTACTCCAGACCAGGTGACTTCTTTTCATCCAACAGAAAGGCTCTCAGACATTCACCCAAAATACGAATCTGTTCGGGTTTCAGATAATTTCCTATGGAAACAAATGGATATTGCTTAAAAAGTACAAAATGACAGTAACTGATTCATATCTACGTTGTTGCAAACAATGGTTCATCTTAAATAAGATGATTGTCTTTTTTTCACAATGTATATCTGATACTAGCTCTTTGAAATACAGAAATTGTCCACAGATATACATCCAATGACTTAACTACTGTACTCCCTATGATCATTCCCTTAGCATACTGCACGCTTTCCGCAAGGAAAAACATATAGTCTATATTGTTCATATACCCTATATAGTTTTCGACATATCTTCTACATACAAACACACATTACTTCTTATTATCAACTAACGAATAAAACCATGAAATTTACTGACCATGGGCAGGGCGACTGTTGGGTGAGATAAAAGGGATATCTGTGGGCCACCAAGATGGCTGGTTTGCAGGGTCTCTCCAAAAATATTGCACATGCTGACCATTGTTGGCAACATTTGCGATAGCCTGCTTCAGATTGTCAATGTTGACAGCATTAACTCCATGTGCTAAAATGAATTCAAAACTCATAAAAGCAAAGCTATATTACTTTGAAAAGAGATATAGATGCTATGGTTAAAATGTCAAGGTGCATCTGATTTGCAAAACAATTCGACTTGCCAGTAATTAAGTGCATTGGTTGAAATTATCGAATTATTTTACAACATTTTCCCATGATGATTAACAATCATCAGAAAATAAAAGAAACACCAACCTTATCCTCAACTTGCCAAAAATTTAATTCAACACTTTGAAAAAAGAATTTCCCCTACATGCTGCTACAAAACGTTGTAATGATTTGCAAATTGATATATGCACATCTAGGAAAAATCTCAATTAGATTTTTGACAAAAGTAGACAATATTTATTTTGTTTTTGGCAAATTTAAACAATTTTTTGTATTTCACTGGCTATCCTGGGTTAAAACTGTATAACTTTAATTAATTTTTATCATTCTCATGATTTGAGGCACTCAAGACTTAATTGTTGTGTCAAAGAATTATATTTTATTTTCAATTTCACTATCACATTATAATTTTTACCATAAGTTAAACATAAAGTACCAATGCTTACCCATTAAGCGCTCCAGAAAAGGAGTCTTAAGCTGTGACTTGGGCTTTCTACCATCTGCTCCCAAACCAACACTTGATGAACAGTCACCCTTTTCATTTTCTTTAAGTGCTGCATCAACCAGTGGTCTTATTATATCTGATGACACACTGAATTTTTTTACGATTGCTGGGTGACCTAATAAATAAAGCCATAAAATAATTAAGATTATTAAATATGGCTGTAAATATTTTCGGAAAAATCATTCATTTACTTACCACAGAATTTTAATTTATCTTTGTCCATATACATGAATAGGACTGGCGGTAATGACTGCTTCTTGTCTTTGGCCTTCTGTATCCACTTATGAAACTGAATTTAGAAATTTCAAAAGTTATTTATGGCATAAGTATAAGTATAATTTAGAAACCATGATTCAGAAACCATGATTCACCTTTGACATACTGAGCAAAAGCAATGCAACATAGCAAGCATATTCCTCTGGAACCCCTTCAAGAAGTATGCACCAGGATAAATGACTTTAACCAGATGAAATAGATCTTGAAGTTAAGGATACAAGATATACTGACATATCTACAGCATTTCAAGACTATTCTTAAAAATTGTGATTTGTTTCATTCTTATTAGCTTTTTTGTCTTATTATTAGCATTTCTATTAGTTTTTTGAGTGCATTGATATGTTGATATATCCCTGTGAGCAAAAACCTGTTGACAAGCCAGAAGGCAGGCAATGCGGTAGCACAGTTAAGTATCCAAAGGCTTATAAATATGCTTTACCATAAGCTGAAATGGGTTCTCTAGATGGGTTCACAGACAAGCGGTCCCTTTGTACCAGCAATGTTAATTAGCCTTCAATAGTTGGGCCAGTGTGCATTCCATGTAGCCTTACGTGGAGTTTGAAACTTTATTGGCGTACTGGTGTGGATCTTTCAGAAAAATAATAGCCTAGACTATTATTTCAATAGAACAATAGATCTATTGTTTTTTTGGCGTGTAGTCTGATTTGGTCAACCTTTCTCCAGCATTGCCGCAACACTGAATACACCCTGGTAGTTGGGGGCAGCCAATCCAAAATTCTGCATAGCAGTGTAGATTTTTAAAATTTTGGTTTCTGCTCTAGATTTTTAAGTGCCAATCTACAGCTTGATTGCAGCAATGTATAGGTAACTTTGGAACCCATATTATTCATACTTACCCTTGTTGATGGCTGAATCAGTCAGTCTCGTCACTTATTATGTGAGTTGTACAGGCAGAGAATTACACCTGTCCATATTTATGAATAGGATTCAGGCTTTTAAGTTTAAAGCCTACCATGCATGCATACTTGATACTATGTATGTAGATATATATAGGTAGGCCTAGATAGCCAGCCTAGTCCTAGACTAAAGTAAATGTCAAAAATAGGAAAGCACCAAACTACGGTTCAATAACCTAGACTTTTTTGGCCAAGGTATTAGTAAAATAGGTATCAAATTTTAAGCCAGGATCTCAATTTGAACTTGCATGGATAGCTCTAGTGGCCCGGACATCATCAAGGAAAGCTCTAGTCTATCTTGTGATATGGCAACCAAGCTTTAGGCCTACCTACTAAGTAGGTACTTACTTACCTTGCGTACATTTTTCTTGCATGATCTTTTGTACGCCTTTTTGTACTTTTGGTATTCTGATTGCTGCTTTTTTGGAGCCATCTCTCTCGAGTTATTCCAGTAACCTTAACTGAAGTGCAAATCAGCAAACAAGCGCAAATTTTGGACCCAAATTTAAAAACAAACGAAATCACACAGGCTACTACTACTAGTACACTACTACTACAACTATACCAGGCTAGGCCGGTTTAGACCTTCGTTGCCATAGAAACTGTTAGAGGCCGTCCGTCAAACGTGTTGTTGCTGCTGTTCAGTAAGAAGAAATTCAACCGCAGTTGAGGTACCGATTTGGTTCAAAAAAATACTTGCCGCAGGAGCTAGCGATGGCCGCCTCGCGCGTAGCGCGAGCGGCCGAGCTAGTCTTATATACTAAAGTAGTAGTAGTCATGGAGACCGATTTTGTCCGAGATCATCCTCCTAGGGTTTTCATGATCCAGTGCTCTTGCACCTTTCCCTGCCGCCCCTGCTGTAGTTTTGCCATCGAACCTTCTTTTTCCCGTTTCTGCTATCGTTTCTGGGGTAATTGGGGCTAACCCTTCTTTGATCTGGTCAGTCTGGTGCCACCTAAAACAAAAGAACGAGGTGTTCGCTGCGGCATTAATCTGTTTTTCTTCACACCTCGACACTTTGATTAGCGCGGCGTGTTTGTCCAACTGTTTGGAAACAACGAGGTCAGGGGATCGATTCCCTTCAAGAGAGTATGGTTGATTTTTATTTTTCTTTATTTCTTTGATTTTATTGACAAAAAATTCTGTACAAAGGAAAGGCAAGTCAAGAAGACTAAAATCGTTTGTTTCCTATAATTCTCTTCCCCAAAAGAACATTAAAAATCATTCCATTTCGTATATGTGTCATCCCAATTTATTTCCTCCAGTAGAATCAAATTGACAGAATAAGGCTTTGGAAATCAATGGGAATCCCGTGATTGGAGCAAGATTTGTACAGTATTCTTTTCTTAAAGTCAGCCGCACATCTTGAATGTATGGCAGACTAAAGTATAAAGTTTATTTTGAAAATAACTGCCAAGTTATACTTTGATTATTACTTTCAAGTTATTATACAAGATTTTTGTTCTGTAACTTATCCATGATATTTCATTTATATCAACAATTTCCAATTGCACGAATGTCGCTGAAAAAACACTTTGGGTTCGAGTATTTACATATTCCACAAGGAAGTAGACAGCACGGGAGGTTGACATGTTCTTTTCATCACCTGGCACTGCTCACAAAACATGGATTTACGACCACAGTATCGAGGAATAGGACTGAGGAATAGGAAAAAGATGTTCGTAGTACAATTTAAAGCTTTTGATAAAATGAGATCCAAAAACTCATTCCTCTCATCCTCTGTTTTTCTTCTCATTATTCAGGGTTTCTTTTTGCTAATGTCTCATTATATGTGGGTGCGTTCGAAAAATCTGTTCCACACCCCCCCCCCCCCTTCATCAATAAGTCATGTACCCCCTAGGAAGAGCTTCTTAACTGAAGTACAACTGAGGACGAGGGTCTAAGAACTTGAAGGACTAAAGATTACTTTCTCTTGCATACAAGAGCATCGAAAAGAATAATCTATTGGTCACACTAACGAGTAAGGCGGTAACCAAGCAATGGGGAACTGAAGAACTTGGCAAATGCCCAGCTGACCAACTGGACAACCAGAGCATTGAGGCAATTCCCATATCATCCACAATTCACGTGACTTTCACGTTGCTCTTTTCACCCTAAGGAAAACGGTTTCTATTTTAAATCCCCCGGTGCATGACGCCTGTCTAGATTCTTATTTCCTTCTTATGAGATTCCCACTCAGGTGCATAGGTCACACGATCCTTTTTACCATCAACAACAATGTTTCCAAAGAAAATTCCCCTGGTATGTGACGTCACTCTAGATTCCCATTCTTTCTGTATGAAATTCGCATTCACGTCGGATGTTCACTTGATACTTTTTACTTTACCAACGATCATCGCAACTAAAATCCCGCCTGTGTATGACATCAGTCACCTTATTTCTTGCAAAGCCGACTGCTATCTGCACAGATGAGCCTCCCAATGAGGTTAGAAGTAGTGAGAGCACTAGTGAGAGCACGTGCTGAGCTTTGGGTTCGAGTATTTACATATTCCACAAGGAAGTAGACAGCACGGGAGGTTGACATGTTCTTTTCATCACCTGGCACTGCTCACAAAACATGGATTTACGACCACAGTATCGAGGAATAGGACTGAGGAATAGGAAAAAGATGTTCCTAGTACAATTTAAAGCTTTTGATAAAATGAGATCCAAAAACTCATTCCTCTCATCCTCTGTTTTTCTTCTCATTATTCAGGGTTTCTTTTTGCTAATGTCTCATTATATGTGGGTGCGTTCGAAAAATCTGTTCCACCCCCCCTTCATCAATAAGTCATGTACCCCCTAGGAAGAGCTTCTCAACTGAAGTACAACTGAGGACGAGGGTCTAAGAACTTGAAGGACTAAAGATTACTTTCTCTTGCATACAAGAGCATCGAAAAGAATAATCTATTGGTCACACTGACGACTATTTCGCAATCCACGCCTATGACGCGAAGGTTTCCTTGCAAACGAAGCACAGAAAACACTAACCGACGAATACCTACAGTCAAGATATTGTCGTTTACACTAAGGTTTTCCGCTATCCACGCCTATGGAAGGACTTAAAAGCTGCTGCAAAATAAGGAATAAGGTTATCTTGCATACTAAGCACTCAAAACACAAAGCGACCCATACTTACTGTCATTGGGACTAAAGTTTACGTGCTTTGCAATCCACACCTGAAGTCAGTCAGGCATTAATGGACCAAGGGTAAACCAACTGTACTAAAGTACAACCGAGGTCGGGGACCTGGGAACCAGCTGCAAATAATGGTCGAAGAATTTCTTTCCATTTCTAAGGGGCAACGTCTACATGGATACGTTTTAACAAAGTTCCGTTTTCAAAACATTCCACTCTGGAAACCGTTTTCTAAAATTCCGTTCTCAGTCGCAGATTTACTGGTGCCATGTTACCTCATTGTCACTAATCTCCCTTCCATACAAAGGTCTTTTGAAAATTAGTATCGTTACGGTCACTAACAGTGCTTTTTACCTGCCATGTATAGAACGTTAAAAGACTGCCCTGTCCATGATTCACAGACACAAACGTCCTTCTCCACTTAAAGCACTGTTAACGCTAAAGCTTCTTTCAACTTCAAGATTAAGCCATTCGTGCAGACAGTCAATGAAACTAAGTTAAGACTAACCAGCTTCCAACCGTTCATGCAATACTTTGGTGATAAAATACTTCCCCAAACCATTGCATACAATCAAACCATACAAATTTCCCGTGCATACTTTGCAAATCTCATTCATGTCACTTTTTATAACAGTGGAGCTTTCTTCTACGCTAAAAGCAACACAAGATACCACTGAAGCAGTTTTGCCTCATACTTTTCTAGCAGTGATCGTGTCCTCTAATCAAACTAATTTGTTATTTAGAATGACCCCGTTCATAAACCATTCCAAGGCGGGGGTCCAAGGTGACCCGCAGCGCGCCTCGGGGCCAGGGCTAGTGTGTTTATAAAGATGGATGGATGTTTTTATAGAGCCTTGCTTTCAGAATCGACCAGACTCTCAGTTATCGATGCAAGAAGAATGATGCATAACCAGAGTTGGGAACAATTTTCAATTCAATTCAATTCAATATTATTCATAGGATATAACTAACTTACAAATTCATACAAATTGCAATGGTAGCTACCCTATACAATCCAGGAAAAGCAGGGCTTATCTAGCCTGGACCCTTTGCCTGAGCCGCGCTTGTTGTATTATAAATTCATTAAGGACACTTACCTGAACTTTCTCACTTAAGATTATCTCATTTAAGGTTTTATGTAAAAAAAAATTTAGCATCATGCAGACTGCATATTGGAAATTCCTTATTTAGTTATTTTTTCACTGTGTCATGAAATTGCTTGTTACCCCATGAAAGTGCTTGTTACCTCATTACTGTTTGAGAAATGTGCATTTCAATGTATGTTACAGCATGAACTCGGTGGTTAATGCAAAAATTTGTTTTCAAACAAAAGCAAGTCTTTGTATTTGAGATTGTATGCAGTGACCATGGAGCATGTTGCGATTTGCATGTGGTGGTTGTATTTTAGATTGTTTGTTGATGAATACATTTGCAGAGATTCTAGTAGGCATGTTTCCTGACAGTACCTTTGATAAATTGTTATTTAAGATTTCATGGTCTACACCACCCAAAAAAACTCCAGACATTTAGCAGACCTTTTACCGGAATCTTTGTATTTTTCAAATCTGTTGAGCAATGCTACAGGTAACACTGTTTGTTATACTTTTTGATTCCCTGCTTTCTCATCAGTGTGTTATTTTGTCAAATGCATGACTGTAATGAGATAAACAGCTTGTCTGTAGAATTGGTCAAGGGTATTTTTTCAAGTTTTGAAAGTAGATATTCAAAGTAGCCCTTATAGAATTATGTATTTAGCACCATTATATCATGAAGGCTCTTTTGGTGATGGTAAGCTTTTAGTAATTAAATTAATATTCATAATGTTGCAATATTTAAATCATAATACATACATGTATACAAGGTAATTTATTTAAGGCAGTTTTCTCAAGGTATCAGGATGTGTAAATGAAATAGGTATGCTATTTGTGGAAGTGTTTCTTCTATTACATCTGTTTAATTGCCACCTCCGACTGATATTATGCTCCTGTAAATGACTTGGAAAGGCTTTTCTTACATAGGAAATACCATGAAACATATTAAAGACCCAAGAAGCACACAAAGAAATTGTAAAAAGTACAGTCAAAGGCAATACAAAATTGTAAACTTCGTTTCACTTTGAGAATCTACTGCTTTGCAAAAAAATTAAATAACTCTAATAATTTTACAATGATATGGCACATTTGCTACTAACCATAATTAACATAACATCTCATACTTACCATAAGCCCATATCAGCATGTCAGTCTTCGTGATACAATGCAGTGCTTAGAAATACTAACTAAGCTAAAAATGCTGTAAAAGAACCTGGAAACCCTTGACCAATTCTACAAACAAGTTGTTAGTTGTCATTACCATGAATTGACATAAGGATATAGTTAGTCAAAAAGCTGGGGAGTTATGAACTTAGAGCTGACAACTTGATCTGGTTGTGTAGGATTGCTCGACAGTTTTTAGAAATAGATTCTGTCACAAGACCTAACATGTGCCTGCATTTCAGGGTAAGTTCCTAAGACTTCTTATGATAAGCATGATTGTGGAGTGGAAAAATGGGACCAATATTGAGAACAGCATAAAAGAAAACATCTTTGATGAATTTCCAATAATAGACAATTGCCAGGCACTCCAAGCATGTGTACAAGAATCTTCACTACATACTAATTCTAATCTACACACAATTCAAGCAGATGAATATCAAAGCACATGTCATGGTTCCTGTTGACATCTAAAAATACTGACTGCAGTTAGATTCAGATTGAAATAGTGCTATGAGCCAATGAGTAAATGTTGTGACATGCACTTACTTGACACATTGCTATTATTAGCAATCAGCAATGTAGAAACAATATGACATGAAAGTTATTGCAAATTAAAATGACAAAGAATTTAACATAGAATTTCTACAGAGCAGATGCCCAAAAAGAATGAGCATAGCAATCTTGTACTATATTACTGTATAATCCCTTCAGTTTTCAGTCATAAATAAGTCACTGGTAGTTCAGGTAAGTGTCCTTTGTGGATTTATAAAACATTACACATAAATGGCTTAAATCACTAGAGTCTAATCAATGGCTATTACAAAGTCTATCTAATGTACAATTTTAATGCTACTGTACATAAATTGCACCATTATATCACAAAGACTGATAGCCTCCTTGCTATAACCATATGGAGAACAGCCTACAAGAAAACAGAGCAATGCATCCAGTTTAAAACCCCTTACCTACTCCTGCAACCCCTTGATCCCCTAACCCCCAACCCCCTTACCCTACTATCACTTTCACTCCCCCCTCCCAAACAACCTCTACACCCACCCAAACATTTACCCTATCTATCTGGCATATAAAAATACAGGGGAAACATTGCAAGAACAGCAAAGTGATGAAATCTATACAAATAAAAAGAAATGGAAATCAAGCTCTTCAAAACAGTTACAAAACAGAAACATTTCCATGAGACTCAGTGTCTGTCATGAAATACAAGTCATCAAATCTGCAGAACCAACTAAATTCAACTTTCAAAAACATATTGAAAATCCTTCAACCTCTACAAGTGACATGTTCACCTTAAAAGATAAAGAAGCAAGTAACTAAAAGAAATGCTACATAAGGTGCACTCCTAAGAAAAACTAAATTACACTAATCACTGACTAAAAATACCACTAGCAACCAAATGACTGAACTGTAGAAAACTACTACAAGGAACAAACTACATCTATTCTATGGTATGAGTATTTCTCGAAACCAGAACTTTATATTATACCTGTTAGTTATGTTAGCTTTAGGTAGCTGTTGTGGTAGAGGAGTTTCATTAGTGACTAGAGTAAAATTGGTACAGAGACCAAAACTCATTGGTAAGCATAAAAAGTATGAGAATTTTCGCTGAGAACTTGTTTTGTTTCTCAAACAATGCAGAGAAATATTAAAGACAATGTTATATATATGGTACATTAGTATTGCGACAATTCCCTTCTTGGAAACATGCATTCAATGTTTCAAATTTGGTTTAATGGTGGACCCAAAAATCAAGTTGATGGCCTTATCCATTTTTCCTATCATTTAAAAAAACAAGTTCAGAAATCTTAAATCTTCCAGGAAATATATCAGTCCGTTTGTTTATCTTAAAACAAATTTGAAAACGCAGAATCATGCTTTTCCTAACGGCACTGTCACTTTTTTTCAATTAATTAACAAGCCTTTTTTAAAGGTTATATTTCTCAAACTTACCAAAAGTTAACGTCCAGATTTATGGAGTCTGATGTATTTCTTGTGCTCATCAATCCACTGGTGCATGTCATCCACACTGAAGTTCTTAAGCAATGTTGCGTCCATGCCAGCAAATGACTGGTAGCTTCTACCTGGCTTTAAAAAAAGGGCTTCATTCTTCATCACCTCCTTAACTATCTTCTGCAAATCATTTGAAACATTAGCCTCAACATGCTTGCCAGATCTTCTTATTACACCGCAACTGCTGTCAAAGTTCTGAAGAAGTGCCTTGTTAACAGTGAGAGCTTTGCAGTAGCGCTCAAGGACCTTAGGATTTGTTGCATTTGGACCAAGGTGTTTGACAATTGTTTTCAGCAAATTGTTATAATGCTCCAAAGCAAGATCCAATGGAATATTGCCACCATGTCCTGTTTTGTTCTTGTGGAAACGATTCCAGATTAGCCTGTGGGCCTCTCTGGGAGACAAGATGGCATAAATTTGGCAGAAAATGAAAAGTGCTTCCAACGCATATTTTCTACTACGAGCACCATCATGTTTAAGGTAAGGAAGCATAAACTTCCAGCATCTTACAACTCGCTGGCCATCTCCCTCTGAGACTGCATCAAAGAAGTTGAGGATCACCATTCCTATGTTCAAAAGTGAACACTGATAACTGAACATGTCATCTGTAACTTGGCTTGGAGGAATGATATCAATTTCCTTATGCAGCCTGTGACCCTTCTCATGCTCTACTCTTCTCTTCCCATCAAATTTGAATGTCCTGTGACATCCCTCAGATCTATACAGGAAGTGACCTTCTTCATTTCTCCTGTTGCTGGAAAGCAACCAGTCTTCATAAGACTTGCTCTTAACCATGCTTTCCATTGCCTCTGATCTTACAATAAATTTATCTACAACTTCAGCGGAAATTGTGTCAAGAAACTTCTGTTGATCTTCCTTGCCAGCACATGTTAGAGCCTCAAACTCCTTACTCACAAACATCTGGTCAGGGCTGCTGAGTCCAAGAACCTTGCAGAAACCTGCTACAATCCTGGCATGAACTTCAAGCAAGAAAAACTTTTTGCAGCCATCGACATTTTTGCTGACATCTGTATTAAGATTTCTCCTGTTTATCAGCACTTTGTCAGAGAACAAAGTACACTTGTCTGTTGTAGCCTTTGGATTGTAGAAGTTGTCATACACAAGCTGGAAATAAAAAAGTTTTCAATGAATTCTTTCTAATTTCAACAAGGCAGCTTTCATGATCTGTAAAAATCTTTATTCAAACTTCCAGCAACTGATAACTTGCTAAATGAAGGTGCTGTATTTTTAATTTTACCAAAGACAATGAGCAGTACCATGCAAATAGAAAAGTGAGTACTGCAGATCAATTGTTACTGCTAACTTCTAAGGTCAAGTATTGCAGTGGAGGAACATGGTCTTGCCGTTTTCAGATGCTGGAAATTTGGAACTAGAAAAACTTTAAAATGTGAAACATACCTGCAAAAACTTCATACCACTATGGAAATCTGCTACCTCTAGATGTATACCTTCCAGTCGCTCTCTTGGAGTGAATCCATTTTCCAACTGGAGCAAGCAATTTACTCACCTTGCTTTCCAAAGACTAGACTGTCTGATTCACGAACAGATGGGACATAACTGTGCAGATGTGTCATCACATTCTGCATCCCAGTGGCCTGATTCTCATCCTCATATATCATTTCCGCAAACATCTTAATGAAATACAAACAGTTGATAAAGGGTAAATAAACTATTACAAATGCAATGAAAAAAGATATATTTGATTCAATATTAATGTTTGAAACCTTATTGAATATCAAGAAAATTAAAAATGTATAATTATGCATAAGTCAAAAAAAAATTATAAAAACGTATTCCGCAACAACTAAACAGATATGAACATCTAAAAGAGCATGATATAACCGCGCTTCAAGCATTTTTGGTTCCGTTTTAGAAGGCCATTTTAAGAGAAAGTGATTTCAAATACATCTCTGCAAAACCAGCATTAGCATCCAATACAAGAAGTTTCAAAGTAAAGAGAATGATACAAAAAGAAGTATGCTTAATTTCTTACAGTCTTTGTCTGCTGACATGTCAGACTGAAATATTGATGCTTGATGTGTTTAGAGGTGCAGTCGTCAAAGTTTTGCAGGCATTTCATGTACTTCACTGCGATTCTTCGACAAAGCGCAATATAATATCTGCGCTGATGGGAGTGTTCAATGTTGCTAGGAAGACAAAGACCATTCTCCATTTCCAATAGCTTTTCTAAGGGAGGCTTGGCAGAATCCAGGTATGCCCCTGATATTCGGTTTTCAGTTATCATCAAGCCCACCCAGTTGACAACCTTGTTCTAGCGATTCGAATTCAAGGGACAAGTTGCTTGAGACAATGCTTTACCTTCCTTCTTGATACTGTCGAAGATGTGTTCAAGATGATCGAGCCCAAACTCATCCAATTTCTTATACAAAAATGTATGAGAGACAGCCAATCGTAGAGAACTCATTCTCAGCAGTGCAGCCTGTTTGAAGAGACCAAGATTAATGAGTGAAAATTTGCACAAAACCTTTAATTGGACAAATTTGACATCAGTAATACATACTTCCGTTACTTACCATAAATCCAGAGTGTTGCAGCATAAGAGAAATGATTAGCTGCATCACAGTCATTCTCGTTGACCTGTTCTTCAGACAAACAGCTGCTGACATGCAAATAGATGGGGCATGAAACACGTCATAATCCTTCAGCTTACTTCTTCGCCAGCTCATAGCCATGAGGGCCGATCTCATCAATGGTGCCTGCTCTTTCAGTTCTATGTCAAGGTTTTCCAGCTTGAACTGTAAGATATCTTCCTTTTCGTTAGGCGTAAACAACTTGGAGATACCTCTGTAGAATTAGCTGGCTTTACCTTTGCTGGACTCTTGCTAGCAATCTTCTGGGCACGTTTGGAGTTAGAAGGCTCGTATTTTTTCTTGTGCCACAAAGACGAATACATTCCTTGTGAATCTCCTTCATAAAGAGTTCAACAAGGTTTGCTCTTAACTTCACACAGCTGCAACAATCTGTTTGTACGTCCCTCGGAAAAGCATGGAGCCAACAGAATTTAGTTCAACTGGAAGTATTTTCTCCCTTGTCTGTGATGACCAAACCATTTTCACAAAGACCTTTGTACTACTGTTGGCTTCTGTAATGGGCGACGGTGGTGGAGGCAAAGATACAGGGGCATCCCCAGACGTTGGAGTACTTGGAAGCTGTAATATTGAAGGTCTTCGCTGTGCACTTCCCTTAACCAGACGAATAGTCTTCGAGGGTGTTTGTAGGTCGGCCATGTTTGAGTCTCCAAGACTACGGCTAGGCCCTGCCTCCTCATTTCCAGCAAAAAGAGCACGTTTTTATGAAGTTGATTTCACTGCAGGATCTTTCTTCAAGGAAGCAGCTCTATATTTGCCGATGGCTTCTTCTTCAAGCTCCTTTACTTCCTTTCGAGCACCATCTATTCTCCTCAAGAGACGAAGGCATGCCTGACATATGTAGTCAAAATTTGATGCTGAGGACTTCACAACAGCTACTCCTAATCCAAGCAGCAGCTCTTCCACATCGAATCCTCTTTTTCCACCATCTTTCACTAGATTGTAATCCCAGCGCTTATCTCTGGATATAGCAGCAGAACACAAAATGCAAGACATTTCTCAAGGCAAATAACTCGGAGAAAACTTTACGACCACGTTTCTGCTGACGAAGAACAGTCGACAAAAGCAAAAGCTCAAAGCTCAACAGTTCCTCAATGTGAAGCGGACAGCTAAAAACTCGCCGCGGCACTCGTGCGGCTGGTTGGCTTGAAAACGAGGGTAAGGTTTTGCTGACTCAGCTGTACAAGCTTTCGTTCGTTGTTGCGCAGACTCTACTCTTTCGGTTAGATGAGTTGAAGCTGCACGCAGGCTATATTAAAAACGTTGTTCCACATATAAATTTGTGTGTATGTTCAAAAGAATCTCTATGGTGTGATAGTTTTATAACATTATGCAAAAATTTGGAGAAGACTAATAGACTTGTACTTAGATCAAATACGCTTTTTTCGAGAGCGGACGTGTTTTTCGAAGCTCCTGTTATAGTTAATTGAATCGTAGTTTTTGTTTTATCATATATTTAATCGAAGTTTTAATATGGAAAGTGTGGAAAGTACTATCTATGTAACACCTAGAAGAGTTTCAAACAAATTGGAAATGCCTGTTAACATCGATCTAAATAAAATTGGAGTTCCTGGCATCAGAGAACTAGTGGCTATGATAAAAGGTTTGCAGCATGGTCAAAGTAAGATCTTGGAGAACCAAGATTTCATAAAAGATAGGCTTGATAGAATGGAGAATGATATGGTGAATTTGAAGGACAGAATCGATACTGTCTCAAAAGCCGGAGAAGAAAACTCAGCCGAAATCAATGTAGCGAGGGAAGAATTAGAGAAGCACTCCGATGAGATTGAGGAATTAAGATTTGAGCAAAACAGGCAAGAGCAGTACAGCCGTAAAGCCTCTTTTAGATTCTTTGGGGTTGCAGAAGAAGCAGATGAAGCAGTAGAAGAGAAGAGCATCAACATAATAAAGGAAGAGATTGGTGTTGAGGTTGATGCTCAAGAAATAGATATCGTTCACAGAACAGGAAAGCGAAGGAGTGATGGAAAGCCTCGAGCAATCCTGGTAAAGTGCCTTTCGCACAAAACAAAGGCAAAGGTAATGAAAGAAAAGCGAAAGGCCAAGAATGTCACCTTCAGAGAAGACCTCGCCCATGGCATTCTAGAATATTTTAACAATATTCTAGACAAAAAAGAGGAGCTGGGAATAGAATCAGTCTGGACCATCGATGGGAAAATAAGGTGTAAGTTTCAAGGGAATGATAGTGTATTCCATGTCAATTCTTTTAATGATTACAATGATCTAATACGTGGTTTAATAAATGAATAGGATCTTAGCCAAGGCGGTCTCGAACCTATAGATCTGGAAATCAATTTAGCTGAAAATCAAATTTTAAGAAATATAAAGGATCATGATAGGTTAAACATCTGTTTTTGGAATATTAATGGGTTAAAACAACATAAAATTGCGAAACTTTCAAATGATAGTAATTTTAATGATATTCTAGAAAAAAATGATATAATTTGTTTTAGTGAAACATGGCGTGAGAAGCATGATTTAGAGAATATTAACTGGGCTTGTGAATTTCGTGAATTCAACCAATTAGGTGCTAGACAAAGTGTACGAGGTAGAGCATCTGGGGGAATTTCCGTTCTTGTTCGTAAAAATATTGAGAAATATTTCAGCATCTTGTCATCGAATTCTCACAGAGTATGGTGCAAATTAGATAAGGAAAGCTTTGGTTTTGCCGAAGATTTATTAATATGTATGGCATATATTCCTCCTGCTGATTCTTATTGGTTCAAAAGCGGTCTTTGTTTCAATTTTGATGTCATGCTTGAGGATTGTGCTGAGTATGATCAATTAGGAAATTGTTTAATTTTGGGTGACTTGAATGCTAGAACAAGCAATCATAATGATTTTATCTACGATGACGAAAATGATGACTTTCTTCCATTAGACGAGGATTATGTTCCTGATAAGGCTCTTGATTTACGTAATACGCAAGACCTTGGTAATTTGAATTCAAATGGAAGGGAATTGCTGGCATTTTGTAAATCTTCTGGATTTCGTATTTTGAATGGCAGAATTAATAAAGAAAAATCAAATCAATTTACTTGTTTCACTGTTAAGGGAAATAGTGTAGTTGATTATGCTCTTTGTAAGCAGGAATTTCTGGTAAATATAAGTGATTTAGTAGTTGGAGATCTGAATGAGTTCTCTGACCATGTCCCTGTTCAGATTTCAATTAAAACTGAGAAACTAGGTAGCACACCTGAAAACAAATCAGCATCTTTTGGTTCTAATGAAATATTAAATGAAGCACAACACTTGAGCCCTACTGAAAAACTAAAAAATGATTATACTAAGCGTTTCGTTCCTGATGAAGACAGCTATGAAAATATCATTCTAGCTATTCAGAATGAAAAAGTCCAAGAATTTTTAAACCTTGTTAGTGAAGAACTTGATAACTCGGCAGTCCCAGTTGAAGTAACAGTTGCAAAACTACGTTGTAAATTGGTAGAAATTTCTAATTCGTCTATGAAATCCAAAAAAATTTTCAAAGATCCTCATAAACGTGTCAATAGAAAGAGTAAATCATGTCCCTGGTATGATAACGAATGTGCAAGTGCAAAGAAATCACTAAATAAGGCTCGCAAAAGTATCAAAATGCACTGAAAAATGATTTAAATGAAACTAAGGTACCCTTGCGTCAAGCATATTTTTCGGAAAGAAGTATTTATAATAAAATGCTGAAATTGAAACGGAAAAACTACAATGAAAGTAGAAAATCAGAACTCAGAATGTTGAAATCGTCTTCCCCAAAAGATTTTTGGAAGTTGTTAAGCAGTCGAAGGAAATCAAATGACGATAAGTTTGATAAAAACACCCTGTATGATTATTTTAGTAATCTTCTGGATTCAAACAATTCAAGTAATGCTCAAACTGAAAGCAGTGTAGAGATCGACCCTCTTCCTGAAGACGAGGCTGATCAAGTCAACATCATTCTCAATTCTGAGATAACTTTTGATGAGGTCAAGTCTATGATCGCAAAGCTTAAAAGTGGCAAAGCCTCGGGAATTGATCTTATTACTACAGAACTTCTGAAAAGTTTAGATGATTCATTCTTATCTGTCTTCACCAAACTTTTTAACAAAATTTTAAACTTGGGCGAATTTCCTGAGGAATGGGCTGTGGGTATTGTTGTTCTTCTTTTCAAAGGTGGTGAAAAGTCAGATCTTGATAATTATAGAGGGATAACTCTTTTAAGCATTTTTGGCAAACTTTTTTTGGGAATTCTTTTGCAAAGACTCAACACTTTTTTAGATACCTATGTCATTCTTGATGAAAATCAAATTGCATACCGAAAAGGGCATCAAACTTCAGATCATCTATTAACTCTTAATACACTGATTCGAAACTCCTTTAACAATAATAAAAGTCTTTATGTCTGTTTTGTTGATTTTAGGAAAGCATTTGACTCTGTTCCACACTCCTTGTTACTCAGAAAGTTGCTTGCCAATGGTATAAAGGGGAATTTTTATAAGATAATCTCATCTCTGTACTCTAAAGTAAAATCCTGTGCTCGTGCTAGTGATGGCTTAACTAACTATTTCAGTTGTGCTCGTGGAGTTCGTCAAGGTTGTATCTTAAGTCCAATGCTCTTCGAACTATTTCTGAATGATTTAAATCACACAATTAGTGCTGAATCAAATGGTGTAAGACTAGGTGATGATATTTTCAACACACTATTGTATGCTGATGATTTGGTTCTTCTAGCAGAAACTCCCGAAGATTTACAAAATCAACTCCATGTATTACACAATTTTACAAATAATATCCAAATGGAAGTAAATGTAAAAAAACGAAAGTAATGGTAATTAAGAAAAACAAGCGTGCTTCTAAAAATAAAAGGATATGGCATTTGGGCAGCAAAGATGTATTAGAGTGTGAATCTTATAAATACCTCGGTGTAACAATACAATCAAACGGCTCTTTCAATGAACATGTTGATCTTATTAAAGAGAAAGCTAGCAAAGCATATTTTGCATTAATTAATAAATGTAAGGAATTTGACGGATTACAACCAAGCTTGTTCCTGTACCTTTTTGATCAAACAATTGTACCCATTCTCAATTATGCATCCGAAATTTGGGGATTCGATGACTACATAACCTTAGAGCGTCTTCACTTATCTGCTTGCAAATATATACTAGGTGTCAAATCGACGACTAATTCCGATGCAATTTATGCTGAACTTGGAAGAATTAAGCTTCAGTTGCATAGACATGTTAACATTCTCAAATTTCTTCGTCGCCTTGAATCACTAAGTAATGTAGAGTCAAATAGGTATGTTTTAAAGTGCTTTCGATTTCTTTTAAATGACGCTGCTTCTGGTAAAGTAAATTGGCTCTCCAAAGCTAATAGTTTAAGGGATAAATATGGTATTCTTTCCTCTGATGTTCCTTGTATTATCAAATCAAAAGTCTACAATTACTTTGAGTCAAATCATGTCCAATCTTCACGAACATCGGGTACAAAATAGAAAACTGTGTACATACGCTGAAGTTAAAACTGTTTTCAAATTTGAAAGATATCTAGATGCAATTTCTGACTTTAATAAAAGGCAATGTTTGTCAAAATTAAGACTAAGTGCACATAACTTAGAAATTGAGGCTGGAAGATTTGGTAAAAATAAAATTCTAAGATCAGAAAGATACTGTAAATACTGCACCACTATGGGAAATAAAATTCTGGGTGACGAAATTCATTTTCTTATGTTATGCCCACTTTTTGAGAATGAAAGAAGAGATCTTTTGATCAAAATTGAACGCTCATACCCATCCGTAGGTCATTTAAGCACTCGAAATAAATTTATATGGCTGCTTAACCAAGAAGATACTAAGTGTCTTCTTTTGGTTTCATCTTTTGTTACGAAAAGTCTAAAAAAGAAATCGGAATTTAAATTTTAAATAGTTTTATCCACTATCCTATCATCTATTATTGTATTCGTTTTAATTATTGTATTGTATTGTATACGTTAGTTACTCTTATCGATCACTTTCTTTTAAATTGCGAACTGTGTTGGACATACGTACAGTAGCTTCTTTCTTTCTTCTTTACTAGTTATTATCAGTAGTTCCTTGTAGTAGATTAATTTTTTTGTATTTTCTAATTAACTTTAACTTGTTCTGTTAATAGGTTAGAGGCCCTCTTGGCCTAATACCTTTGTTTAAAAAAAAAAAATTCTCAGCTTAATTACAATATACTGATTAACAACTCATTTAATTAGATACAATTAATATATTGGATACAATAAAATTTCATTTCTATTTTTGACAAGCATCTAATTGCATCAATAATCAAAGCTGAATGATTCATGGAAATAACCCAGAAAGGGCTTTCGAGCCATTAGCCATTTTAGTACATGAATTTGATCGTTAATAACTATACACAAGCAACGTATATTAATCCATTTTCTAAATCTAAAGAATAAAAATTAATTAATTCTAAATCACTAATAATATTAATTTAAAATCGATCAGGTCTACAATAAGAGAAAAATAAAATAAAGAATAAGGGGGAGAGGGGGGAATGCTTTTGAATTTTGTAGCTTAATAATTTTGCCTAATGCCTAATGCTTTTTTATATCATACATAAATTTAGCACATTCATGTTTATAACAATCTTCAAGATCCAGAGAGTTTAGATATTTAAAAAGAGGTTTACTGTGCTCAGTTCTACTTTTAAATGTTATTAATCTTACGGCTTTTTTAATTTTCTATTAAGTGGGTCAAGAGCGGTTTTGGATGCATTTCCCCAATTTAATAGACCGTAAAGAATATTTTGGAAGTACAAACGCATTGTATATGTTTAGTAATACTCTTTGTGGGACAAAGTGTCTTACTAGTAGGTTGCAAAGCGATAGTCCGACTATCAGTGGTGGTCCGACTATCAGTGATGATCCGACTATCAGTGATTTCATCAGGCCGTGCTATAGTGCGACGGATTTTTATCTAGTGCGGTGGTTTCTACAACCTCGTTTTCAAGAGTCTCTCAACCCTAGTGACGTCATCACACTATAGTGTGATGGTTTTAATCTAGAGCGATGGTTTCTCCATCCTCATTTTCAAAAGTCTCTCAACTCTAGTGACGTCATCACGCTATAGTGCAATGGTTTTAATCTAGAGCAATGGTTTCTCCAACCTCATTTTCAAGAGACACGGGAAAGCAGAGACATCGGAGCACACAGGCATTATATGATATCAGAGGTTAAGACAGATGGCAAGCAACAATGTATTAGCTAGCTGACAATTCATTTATTATCAACAATAACATTTTCTTAACATGAAATATTCGTACAGTTTAATTTCTAAACACCAACAGTACTATTAACGTTATACTGTTACATTATCTTTGCTCATCTCAACGTCTGAATCTTCTGTCTCTGCATTTCTAAAACAATCGCACTGAGCCATTCCATCCCATTCTCGACTATGTTGGTATTCATTCACAGTACAATCCAGGAGTATAACAATATAAAGAACGTCTATCTAAACAGTCATCTATTAAACCATACAGTTTGAAATGAATTTCTTTTTCGTCTCCATCAGCATATAGGCAAATTGTAGATTGTTTTTCAACTGTTAGGAATGGCGGGTAATAACCATACAACATGTCCAGCAAATCTTTAAACAGAAAATGTGTGATGAAGCAGATTCAATATTTGATATATGTCTGCTTATCTCATAGCCAGTAACATTTTTCCAATATACTTCTGCTTCTTTGTTGAAGATATCCTACTCACCATTTTCAGAGGTTTTGCTGTATTTGTATGCTCATCACTACCCTGGGTGCCAGAGCCTTCAAGAATAAAAAAAGAGAAAAAAAAGAAAAAGTGACAGGAGAAGAGAAAAGGAAGGCTCTGGTCAAATGCGTTCTTTTATTGTTTTTCATTCGCCAATCAAATTGAAGATACACGAACGTGTATCATGGTTGTGATTGGATAATCAGCGATACTCTGTTGTAATGGGGCTGTGGGGTCAGCCTTTCCAATTTAACTGTTCACTTCTGAAAAAGCTGCGAAGAACAATTCATTGGCCTAAAGAAATGGCTGACAAATATGGCGAGATTAGATAGGTACAAGAAAACAAGTAAACTAGGACAAGCAATTTCGATGAGGTTCTGAAGAAGGTACTTGTTGAATATTTTCCAAATTTAGAAGAGATGACTGTAGCACGTTTTGTCCCTAAATGGCGACGGCCTAGTGGCGACTTGCATTATGAGAATATTGATTCAATGTCAATCTAGAAAGGTGAAGGCCTAGGTTGGCAGCACCAGTTTCTGTCAAAACCAACGGGCAACAGAGCCATATTGGAAAATAAAAGAGAACTGTTCAGCAAGAATATGGATTTCAAAGCTTCAATCTATTATCATTTACCTCCTCTCATCGAACTAGGAAATAATCGACAAGTATAGATACCTTCTTCAGAGCCTCATCGAAATTGCTTGGCCTGGATGAATCTTTCATTTCACAGCTTTCTCAAGTGTTTTAGTCATTTCATTTGATCTGCAACTGATTCAACACCATTCCACACAGGCTTTCTGACCGCGTTCGCCGTGGTCATGGCTCATAAACCATAGGCGGAAGTGCAGCCCTTTTTTTTCAGAACGAGATTAGGTTCTCTTCAAACCAGAGTCTCATACTCTCTTCCCTCTGTCTCTCCCTTCCCCTTTCTTTACTTTTTTCTTAGAGACTCTGGCACCCAGGGTAGCTCATCACCTCCAACAAATTCAGCCAGTGCTTCATAGTATGTGATTCTATGGGCATTGAAGCAAACGGCAAAACTTCATTTCTGTATGTGTTAAAAAGAGCTTGCAGATCATCAGTTTCTTCAACTTCACTCAGTGCTATTCTTGAATTACCAAAATTTCTCAGCACTATGAGACTTGAGATCAGTTTCAATAAAACGACAACAGATTTTACCTTAAAAGACATGTTTCGGATTCATCATCCATCTTCAGTTAAATTAACGTTTACACTGTGTGATTATTTATAACAAAATTAATTGGCAAATTTACAAAAAATCGTTAAAATATTTGAAAATACAAAAGGTAACTTAAAATTTGAAATTTGAAAGTTTAAAAATACAATTGTAGCTAATGACAAACTAACCAATAGTAAAAGACACATTATTTGTACAAGGCACATGATGAACAACACGAAAACAACACACGGAGGAAAATTAAAAGTTCAAACCTAAATTGACATGAAACAATTGTTTATTTAAATCCGGCTTTTCCCAGAGAGTATGGAGAGCTTCTTTGATCTTAAGTTGGTAAAACGTTTCTGCAGAATCCAGAATACTGAAGCAGTTCTCGTTTGAGAGACTACGACAAGATTAAGAACCCCGCAGATGCTTGTATACATGAGAATTCTTATCCCTAGATAAATGTTCACGAACTCATGTGGAGAAATGACGATTGGTTTCACCAACGTAAACGGAATTACATCCCGCACCAGAAAATTTGTAAACAACACGAAAATGAAGCGATTTAGGAATAGGATCCTTCACTGTAAACAAGTTCCTAACCTTATAACAAGAAAAAACTAGCCTCATATCCAAGTTCTTACAATAATCTCTGAGTAATTTACGAATTTTACCCTTAGCAAAGCTAGACAAATTCAAATATGGTAACTTGAAATAAAGAGTGGTTCTTTCAGAATTTTGAGGAGGCATAGCCATTTGCTCGGAGACTTGAACTTTATCCAAATACTTGTTAACGACTTTATCAATTAATCTAGTAGGGAAAAGTTTCTTTTGTAAAATAGATTTAAGTTTCTTTAAATCCTCATCGAAGCCTAACCAAGTATTATTTATCTTATACGTTCTGTCCACCAAGGTGCGAATAAGACCCAATTTGTAGGAAGAAGAAGTGAAACCAAAATTGTTAGTTAACAAGCCCGTGTAGGTTTTCTTACGGTAAATAAATGTTATGGGAGTGGAGGAATCCCCGGAGTCCTTGTTGTCGATTAAAACATCAAAGAAAGCTAACTTCTTATTCACCTCTTTCTCTATGGTAAATCTTATGTTGGGGTGTTGGTTGTTAATATAATTAAAAAACAGAGAAGCATCCTGTTCTGAATTAAATAGACAAAAAGTGTCATCCACGTATCTACGATAACAAAACACAGGAGGGCCCTTGTACCTGTCAAGCCAAGCCTTTTCTTGGTGCCCCATGAAAAGATTAGCTAGAACAGGGGCAAGGGGCGAGCCCATTGATACCCTATCTACCTGGGCATAAAAGACTCCCTTAAATAAAAAATGCGTTTGTGCTGTGGCAAATGAGAAAAGTTTAGTAAGATCATCCTTAGGCAGCCTAAGATTAGAGATACCTTCAAGAATATAAGTGACTTCGATATCTATAGACTCGTCAAGAGGTATATTAGTAAAAAGGCTTTCTACATCGAAAGAAACCATGAACTTATTAGCAGTGTCTAAAGTATTAAGCTCTTCTACAAAAGAAAATGTATCTGAAACAGTGTACGCATTGGTAAAAGAGGTTGCAAAAGACTACAAAGAAATTTAGCAAGCTCATAATTATAAGTCCTTACAGAGGATACTATGGGACTAAAAGGAGGAACACTGTTGGGGGGCCTAGTTTTATGCATTTTAGGGAGACCATAAATCCTAGCTGGTTGTGAACCTGACGGATAAACCTTATCATATATTTCTGTTTCCAATTTACCTTTGTTTTTAAGATTCCTAAGAAAGCGCTGCAATTGGCCTTCTCTAGTGATAGTAGGGTCGACATCAAGTTTCTTAAATTTACTAGCATTGTTTATAATTTGAAAAATACCGTTATCATAATTGTTCCTGCTTAACACCACTACACCATTTCCTTTATCCGGGTTGAGAATGACAATGTCCTTATTTCTTCTGAGGTTCTTCAGCACTTTGTGTTTCTTGAGATTGGTAACAGTGGGACGATATGATGCCACATAAAGATGAGCCAGATGGGATAGGTCAGCTTTCAATCTTCCTTCTCGTTCCTTATCAATAAGATGACTACGCATTGACCGGTGAACATCTTCGAAACATGCAAAAATGTCAGTTTTATTTATGCTAGGAGGGACGATTGAGTGTGTCAAACCAAGTTTCAGAGCTTCTTGTTCTTCATCAGTGAGTTTGTAGGTTGAAATATTCGAAATTGTATTCGAAATTGTATTCGAAAAGGTTTTGCAGAAACCTTTTACCAACTTAAGATCAAAGAAGCTCTCCATATTCTCTGGGAAAAGCCGGATTTAAATAAACAATTGTTTCCTGTCAATTTAGGTAATAACTTTTAATTTTCCTCCGTGTGTTGTTTTTGTGTTGTTCGTCATGTGCCTTGTACAAATAATGTGTCTTTTACTATTGGTTAGTTTGTCATTAGCTACTATTTTATATTGTTACCTTTTGTATTTTCAAATATTGAAACGATTTTTTGTGGCAGCTTAGTAAAATGGAAAAATTCAACGTTAGATCATTTAAGGAACCTTACAAAGAGAAATGGCATTAATCAATCGTTATTTGTCATTGACAACTGTTGCAAGTGGGAAAAGAAAATAAAAGAATTGTTCGGAAACCAAATTGAAGTAAAATTGGACATATTTCACGCAGTCCAAATACTGACCTCAACCTTAGATATCGAAAAAGGTTCTGCGAGAACTTGTGTTGTGTACTTAGAGAGACAGGTGACAACGGGGATGTCAGAACAAAACCAACACAAAAAAGAGAAAAAATCATTCGTACCATTGACTCTTTAATAGAAAATTGGAAGGCAGTGGAGGGCATACTAGGCACGACTTCAATTATGAACAGTAAATTCAATGCAGCCGTGCTGAATTTAAAGAAACATGCAAGGAGAGGGTGCTTGTCAGAAATTCCAGCAGGCTATTCCACAGGAATGAATGAAAATATACACAAGTTTCTGGATAAAATATTTAACGGGATGAAAATGGGACCAGAGTTAGCGCTCAATTTAGTAACGCTTTTTTATGTATGGAACTGAAACCATCTATCGAAAGGGGAAGCAAGACTATTTATAAAAGTATATTCAGCAGAACTGATGACAGCTCAATTAACAAAAGCCGCAAAAGGTTTGGCATTGGAGTTTCAGCCAATGCAGATGCAAGATATCAAGAAAACCAAGTTTCAATGACATCATCACATAGCACTTCATACCTACTCACTGAGAATAAGGACTTCTTTTCAAAGTGTCAACTTTCCAAAAGGCCGAAAACTTTGTCATTTATGCTAGTTTCGACAGACGAGTACTAGACAAGCTGGTACGACTGCGAGTGACACGTTTTTTCAAGTTTCTGACTTCGCCAGGAATTGCAGTATCGCTAGTTTTCCTAGTAGAAAAAGCGCAGAATTAGAATTACTAGAATTGCCAGTTCAACCCCTTTTCACAAAGACGAAAGTCAGAATATGCTAGTTTCGACAGACGAGTACTAGAGAAGCTGGTATGACTGCGAATGACACGTTTTTTCAAATTTCTAACTTCGTCAGTAATTGCAGTATCGCTTGTGTTACCAGTAATTTGAAAATGGAAAAATAGAGTTGCATAGATAAAATAAAAAGTCGAACATAAATAGAAAAAAATAAAAAGGTCAAACTACTAATCCTATTTAAGTAACTAAAAACATAAACTAAAATAGAACAAAATGAACGAAGGTTCTAAAAACAAGGTTGCGAGTTTTGAAAATAAACTGCGATATAATTGTAAAAAGTAATAACATTTTAATATAAAAGCTATAAATTAATTATTAAAACTATTAATAATAATCAAATATAAGATTTTTCCAACTAAAATATAACAGAAATAGTTACTTACTTGCACAAAATGAAGCACGTCCGTCTTCTTCACCTTCTTCAAACTTATGAAATAAAAACTCTCTTACCTTGTCATATGACTTTCTAGCAACAGTAATTCTATACCTTGTTTTTTTGTTCGTATGGGATGCATTCATCTTTCATCATATGGGATACATCTGGGATACATTTGTCATATTACTTCTTTGGGTTAACCTCTAATCTGTAAAATAATCTTTTCTACTAGACTAGTGGTTTATCGTATTACTTTTTACTCAAATTCGCTGGTTTTTTGTTACAATCGAAATAGAAAGGCTTCTCTTGTTACATTTTGTTAAAAATAATTACAGAGGAAACCCCTCAAACGTTTTTACATTTTAAAACTTTTTAATTATTCGAGAATGCTCGATTCAACGGCGCTAGCAAAAGACTTAGAAAAATTATTCGGCAAAAACGAGGAATTTGCTCGATTCAACGTCCCGACCCTATACCCCAAAAAAATTTTCAAAATTATTCAAACAAAAATCTGGAATTTGCTCGTGACCCTATATATACTACTAACATTATTCATGTTATTATTATATTTTTCTGTAGCTTTAACGAAACCAAACAATTTACACAAATCTTTTCCCAATGCAACTCTTTTAACATACGTTGGAAAGTTTATCTTCATTTTTGAATCTACAATTGAAAACTGTGGCAGACCTTTGTAAGACAAACCTAATTCTTTTACATATTATTTTACTCTTCCCTCTTGCGCACGAATGTCTTTATTCATAATTTAAACAATTTCTCCCTCTGAGATTACACCAATAAAGTGGCTAAGATGTACATAATACTCACGCTTATCAGCAGCTTCATTCCATTTCTTTGTATATTCATCAGATATTACCAATCTCACATTCAAATCTTCAAAACCAACCTTGTCGGTACCAATTTGGAAAAATCCCATCATTCCCAGGGTTCATATTTCCCATATTTGAATTCTGTTGGATTAAATACAAATCTATCGCTCAGTTTGTAGACCATTTCCACTAATGCCACCTCCCATTTTCCATGTAAATTTTATTGTTCTTTACGTTTTATTGCTGAATCCAAATCGGAGTAGCTATAGAATGCAGGTCCACATCAAAGATGTACCCTGTAAGTAGTGGGCCAACAACCTACGGCACTGCACTAGTAGTTGTAGGAAGGTAATATGTCACTGTGCACTAGCAACTGTGAAGTAGCAGCGTACAGGTCTGTGTAGGAGGTCGAACGGCGACGCGTCCGGCGATAGGTCTGTGGATATGTCATGCTCCCGACGGGTCACCTGCAACGTGGGACCTATATCATAGGTAGGTATATGTTGTAGGGATGCTACGACCTACGACCGACAACCTACAGCATACCTATGTAGCTATGCTTTCTGGCGAACCTATAACCTACGACCTACAAGCTACAACCTGCAGCATACCTATGCACCTATGTTTTTCGGCCAACCTACCACCTACGACCTACAAGCTACAACCTGCAGCATACCTATGTACCTATGTTTTTCGGCCAACCTACCACCTACGACCTACAAGCTACAACCTGCAGCATACCTATGCACCTATGTTTTTCGGCCAACCTACCACCTACGACCTACAAGCTACAACCTGCAGCATACCTATGTACCTATGTTTTTCGGCCAACCTACCACCTACGACCTACAAGCTACAACCTGCAGCATACCTATGTACCTATGTTTTTCGGCCAACCTACCACCTACGACCTACAAGCTACAACCTGCAGCATACCTATGTACCTATGTTTTTCGGCCAACCTACCACCTACGACCTACAAGCTACAACCTGCAGCATACCTATGTACCTATGTTTTTCGGCCAACCTACCACCTACGACCTACAGCCTACAACCTACAGCATACCTAAGTACCTATGTTTTCCGGCGAACCGACGACCTACGACGTACAACCCAGAATCTACAGCATAACTATGTAGGCGTGTTATCTGTTGGGGGTAAAGCCTTTGTTTCCATCTTTTAATGAGCGGATAATATCAGGGGCAACAAGTGTCCTGCGATCTTTTGATAAACGGGGAATGCTTGTTAGGGTTAAAGGCTGTGTTTCCATCCTTTAATAAACGGGCAATATTGGTTGAGGGGTAACAAGTGTCTTGAAATCTTTTAATAAACGGGGAATGTTTGGTGGGAGTAAAGGCTTTGTTTTCATCCTTTAAAAAACGGGCAATATTCTGTGAGGGGTAACAAGTGTGTTCCAATCCTTCGATAAACAGGGAAAGTCTGTTGGGGGTGGACTCTGTTTCAATCCTTTAATAAACGGAAAATATTCGTTGAGGGGTAACAAGTGTCTTTCAATCTGTTGATAAACGGGGAATACTTGTTAGGGGTAAAGGCTGTGTTGCCATCCGTTAATAGACGGGCAATATTCGTTGAGGGGTGACAAGTGACTGGCAATCTTCTAATGAACTGGGACTGTTTGTTGGGAGTAAAGACTTTGTTTCCACCCTTTGATAAACGGAGCAATATTCCTTGAGGGGTAACAAGTGTGTTCCAATCTATTAATCAACGGGGAATGTTTGTTGGAGGTAAAGGCTTTGTTTCGATGCTTCAGATAAACGGGCAATATTCGAGTTTTATCCATCTTCTAATACGGGGAATGTTTGTTTGGAGGTAAAGGCTTTGTTTCCACCCTTTGATAAACGGGCAATATTCATTGAGGGGTAACAAGTGCCATTCAATCTTTTAATAAACGGGGAAAGTTTGTTGGAAGTACAGGCTTTGTTTCCATCCTTTAATAAACGGGCAATAGTCGTTGCAGGGCAACGGAATTTTTATCCATATTGTAATTAACGGGAAATGTTTTTTGGGGACAAAGGCTTTGTTTCGATAATAAACGGGCAATGTTCATTGAGGGATAACGACTGTGTTCACCATGATTCCACTAACTGAACAAGATAATATATAAGATTTACACACCACTAATACAAGACCTGAAATTGCCACCTTAAATGAAATGGAGTCATCCCCCTGTATCTGACGTTCGGACTTGATATCATAATGACTGGGTAACAAAACTAGCTGAAAAATAGGCACTTCAAACATCACAACTGATTATTGACCTTTAAACACCACCTACACTAGCAACAGATTATTGTCAATACACCACCACTCTACACATATCATCACAGGAGCTTGAGTGAAAAAAAGAATTTTTTGCTGGGAGTTTATTCAATGTTTAGGCTTAAGCAAGGGTAATTTCAAAGTCCAGTAGTCCCAGTGCATTTTTGACAGAATAGCAGAGAGACAAAAGATAACCTATCTGTATTGTATAATCAAAATGTTAATCCTCCAACTCGTGATGGAATGTCAGGAAGTTGGGCGTTAGTGCATCAGCCACAACGAGTAGCCTCCAAGGGGCCGAACGAGCACATGCTAAGCCTGTTGGCTACAGCCCCTTAGCCTGATACAGGGATCAACTGCCCTTATAGTCAGTGCCTGGAACAGGGAAAGAATTTCCGGCCCCTGTGCTCAAACGGATACCCCCCGGCACTCTAGCCTCTGCAAACCCATGAACTGCCTGACTAAGACAGTGATTTTAAGGTCGGTGGCTAACAATGGCTAACGCACCTGTCCCACCGCGGAAGGAGGCGGTGAGAAAGAGGAGTAAAAGAAGAAATTAGAAAAGAAGGAAAACAGTGCAGAGGGAGGGTGGGAAGGGCGTTTAAATAAATAGCTCAAATTGATGAAATCAAATCAAAGCTAATCTGAGCATGCTACATGCGAAGACTTCATGATTGAAAGAATTCACATACTTCCTTCATGAGGTTACGCCCACACCATGGCCTTGCTTGCTAGGGCCGCAATGCATGACAATCGAACCCAGTCCCTCTTGGGTGGATTAACCTCAGATCAAGTCTGTGCCTTATCTGTCATTTAATCCCCTCCAACTCGTGATGGAATGTCAGGAAGTTGGGCGTTAGTGCATCAGCCACAACGAGTAGCCTCCAAGGGGCCGAACGAGCACATGCTAAGCCTGTTGGCTACAGCCCCTTAGCCTGATACAGGGATCAACTGCCCTTATAGTCAGTGCCTGGAACAGGGAAAGAATTTCCGGCCCAAGGGACACCCAATGGGTGTCCGCCCAGCACTGACAAAAACTGCTACCACTTTGCTAGGCCTAAAACCTGGCACTAACCCCTACCTGAAGGAGGGCTAAGGGAAAACCAAACCGGAGAGAATCAGGAACCAGCAGGGGAGACAAGAAAAGAGAAGCAAAGATAAAGAAAGCAGTGTGAGATTGTGTTAGAAGCTGACAGCCAAAGGAAAGCAGATTCGAGTACTTAACCAGTACTCTGAGAGCTTACCCGCATCTCTAAGAAATCAGGTCCTTGACCAGTAATTATGAAAAGGCTTGAGTACTTGATTTTTGTACGTTACCCATACTCAGAGAGCTTAACCAGCATCTGAACCCGTACTTATGACGAGAGTTGAGTACCTAACTAGTACTCAGAGAGCTTAACCAGCGTCTCCAACGGAATCAGATCCCTGATCCGTATGGACGAGACTCAGTACTTAACTAGTAGTCAGAGAGCTTAACCAGCGTCTCTAAGAAATCAGGACCATCATCCGTACTTATGACGAGACTTGAGTACTTAAGCAATACTCCGAGGCTTAACCAGCGTCCCGAAGAAAATCAGGTCCTTGATCAATAAAAATGACGAGACTTGAATACTTAACCAGTATTCTGAGGTAACCAGAATTCTGAGAGCTTAACCAGCTTCTCTAAGAACTCAGGTTCTAATCCGTACCTATGAAGGACTTGAATACTTAACCAGTATTCTGAGAGCTTAACCAGCTTCTCAAAGAAATCGGTCCTTTGTCCAGACCTATGAAGGGACTTGAATACTTAACCAGTATTCTGAGAGCTTAACCAGCTTCTCTAAGAAATCAGGTTCTAATCCGTACCTATGACGGACTTGAATACTTAACCAGTATTCTGAGAGCTTAACCAGCTTCTCAAAGAAATTGGTCCTTAGTCCAGACCTATGAAGGGACTTGAATACTTAACCAGTATTCTGAGAGCTTAACCAGCTTCTCTAAGAAATCAGGTTCTAATCCGTACCTATGAAGAGACTTGAATACTTAACCAGTATTCTGAGAGCTTAACCAGCTTCTCACAGAAATCGGTCCTTAGTTCGTACCTACGAAGAGACTTGAATACTTAACCAGTATTCTGAGAGCTTAACTAGCTTCTCTAAGAAATCGGTCCTTATTCCGTACCAATGAAGAGACTTGAATACTTAACCAGTATTCTGAGAGCTTAACCAGCTTCTCAAAGAAATTGGTCCTTAGTCCGTACCTATGAAGAGACTTGAATACTTAACCAGTATTCTGAGAGCTTAACCAGCTTCTCAAAAAAATTGGTCCTTAGTCCGTACCTATGAAGAGACTTGCATACTTAACCAGTATTCTTGAGAGCTTAACCAGCTTCTCTAAGAAATCAGGTCCTTAATCCGTACCTGTGAAGAGACTGGAGTACTTAACCAGTACTCAGCGAGCTCAACCAGCATCACTAAGAAATCAGGTCCTTAATCCGTACTTATGACGACGCTCGAGTATTTAAACAGTACACGAGAGCTTAAAAGGAACCAACAAGCTAAGGCAGTGTTTTTTTTTTTTTTTTAATAGTCTATTCAATCACTTTGAATTGTAAGAAAGTTAATCAAGCCACGGGCATTGTAAATTCAGGTTATAGCTCAAAAACGAACGACAATAGTTTATTTATGGTATCTGTCAGGTATGGAATGGTAGTGTCTATTTATTGAGTCCCTAAAGTGAGCGCTTCAAATTAAATCAGATCACTGACCAGTAAGTATGACGATCCCTGAGTACATTAACCAGTACTCAGGGAACTTCACTCACACTCAAGACAAGACTTGTGTAGTAAACGAACGCAACAAGTCCTTAACCAGTACTTATGACGAGACTTGAGTACCGAACATTACTCGAAGAGCTTAAACAGCTTTCAAGCAACACCAAGTACTTAACCAGGACTTAAGGTGGGACTTGAGATCTTAACCAGTATTCAGTCCCAACAGTTCAATGAAAAAACGAGTCCATAGGCGGTGCTCTTGAAACTTAACCTGTTCACATGATCCCCATAAGTACTAAACAAGTACGTTTGGAAGATACAAGTATGTAAACAGTAGGGTTTGAGGATATCTAGTCCTCAACCGGTGCTTAAAGAACTTACAGTTCTCATGGTGCCAACAAGTACTAAACAAGTACTTTGATAAGATATAAGTGTGTAAACAGTCTTGTTATAATATATAATATAATAATATAATAATAATAATAAGACGAATATTTATACAGGATAGACACGTCAACGAGTTAAATACTGTTGTTATCAATGTGTGTCCTGTGTCCTATGCCTTAGTGTTGCTACCCTAAATATTTACAGATTAAAATGAGTCTCATGTAAGAATACAAATAAACAAAAAGGAAATTTTTCCATTTACATTCTAAGTTTCTGATATAATTTTTATAATAAATGTCATGTAAAATGTTCTATAAGTTTTTTTCTCAAATTCTTTATAGCTCTCAATTTTACGAAGATCCAGCGGTAGTTCATTGTACACATTCGCGCCCATAAACATAAATGATTTTCTTGCGTACTCTGTTTTGATCCTTGGTAGTTTTAATGTGTACTTGTTGTTTCGTGTGTGCTTTTCATGCTCTTGCAACTTGAAATGATTCTGCAACTGTTCACATGTTTCCTTGTCTAGACATTTTCGCACCAGCTTGCAAGCCCTGATCCTATTTGCATTGACGACTGACGTAAGCTTCTTGTTTGGTTTTATATCTCCATAGACAACTTTGAGCGAACGTGAGTGAAGTGAGGAGAGCCTGCCCAACTGGGTATTTGTGTATTTCAGTTGTAGTATGCCACAGTATGTGAATGTTGGCAATATCATTGAATTATAGATGGTAGCAGCTGTGGCGTGATCAATATACGATCTTATTTTTGCTAGAAGTCGAAGCCTTCCAGACGCTTTTTTATAACAAGTATTGAAATTGGAATTCAGGTTTAGCGAGCTATCCACGTGAACACCAAGATACTTGTATTCCGTTGTGTTGTGGATGACAGTTTGATGCGACAGTTCAATTTCGAGCGGCTCAGTTTGCTTCGCAATCCTTTGAGAGGTGCCGAAGAGAAGGGATTCAGTTTTGCCTTTCTTTAGATTTAGAACCAGTTCATTTCTCTTTAGCCAGTCTGCTAAACAATCCATATCCTTTGACAATTTGGCTTTTATGGACTGGATATCCTTGTCCGCAACATACAAGACTGTGTCATCAGCATATTTCAAGATGGTCGAATGCTTAATTACATTTACAACGTCGTTAAACAATATTAAGAATAATAAGGGACCCAATATTGATCCCTGTGGTACTCCTGTCAGCAATACATGTTCCTTAGAGAAACAGCTGTTGCAGGATACTTTTGCTTTCCGGTAGAAAAGATAATCCTTGAACCACTCTAGCTCCTTGCCTTGAACTCCATAAAGAGGGAGTTTATCTAGCAGCATTGCGTGACTTACGGTGTCAAAAGCTTTACTTAGGTCCACAAATATTGCTCCAACCAATTTGCCTTTGTCGACGTTATTCCTGATGCTATCCAGTAGGATAGTTGCTGCATATTCTGTGGATAGTTTTGGCCTGAAGCCAAACTGGAACTTTGTTAGCAAATGGTTCTTGTCGAGAAAAATTATGAGTTGGCGATGTATAATTTTTTCAATGATCTTAGAAATCACAGGAAGCACAGATATTGGTCTATAATTATCCAGGTTAGAGTGTGCACCAGACTTATGGGTTGGAATAACTTTGGCCGCCTTCCAGTCAGTTGGAAAGATGCTGGTTTTGAGCGACAAATTTATTAAGTGTGCTAATGGTGCAGATATTAATTCAGCTGAATCTTTGATTAGGCCTGGTGGTAGATTGTCTAATCCCGTTGCTTTATTTCTTTTAATGGACTTCAGCTGTTGCTCAACCTCCTGCCATGATACTGCCTTGAATATGAACTTTTGATCAGTTTTTGCTGACATTTTTGTTGGCTTTTTCCAAATAAAGTTACATAAGGGAAAGGCGTTCTTCTTTAAAGTTGTTACAATGCTGGCAAAATAAGAACAAAAAGCATCGGCTATGAGGTGAGAATCTCTTATTTTAACACCATTGACGTCCAAAGTTTTCATAGACTGCGTGTCATTTGTCTTGGTGGGGTATATTGATTTCAATGTCCTCCAGAATTTATTTGGATCTTTGGAACTTTCCTTCAATAATTTCTTCTGGTAGTCAGACTTTGCCCTTCTGACTGCAATGTTGACTTTGTTTCTCTTTTGCTTGTATGCGGAGATGTCTGATTCTTTCCTTGTATGCCTCGATCTCCTGAGCAGTTTATCTCTATCATTCATGAGAGCCTTTACTTCATTGTTAAGCCATGGTGCTGCTTTACCTCTTACTTTCTTTAATATCTTTGGGGCATGTCGCTCAAATATAACAGAAAGAATGTTATTCATTTTGCCCAAGCCTCGTTTACACATCTCTGGCTATAGAATAATGTCCAATCAACGTTCATCAAGTCTGATTTCATGTTATCTGCATTATAAGTCTTGTAGTCACGACAAGTAATCAGCCTCGGGCTGAAACGACCGTTGTTGATTTTGCGAACGCAGCCAGGCATGTCATGGTCACCTATGCTGGTTGCTATGACATCAGTGTTAACGATATTTGCAGGTGTATTTGTTAGAACAACATCAATTAATGTTCTTGTTGTCTCTGTTATTCTAGTGGGCTTATCGATTATTTGTTTTAGACCAAATAGCTTGAAGACTGATTTTAAATCTTCATTGTCTCCTGGGGCGAGAAAATTTACATTCATGTCCCCAAGGACTATCATCTCCTTGGACTCCTCGGAAGCCTTTGTCATCATTGAATTGAATACTGTATTGAAATCTTTATGCAAGTATTTAGAAGTGTCCGGTGGCGGTAAATAGTTGCAATGAGAATACCTTTGCAATGTTGACGGCTAGGCCAGATTTCTATCCAAATAGATTCAATTTCGTCAGCCTCCAGATCCTCTCGCCGGTCCCAAGTATAATCATCAGAAATATATACACCCACACCCCCACCTATTCCAACCTTTCGTGGTCTGCTAATAAATGAGTAGCCAGGAATACCGTAGATTGCATTATTTTCGTCATCACTTTTGATATGTGTTTCGCTGAGTGTCAAAACATCTATACCACGAAAGCTTTGGAACAACTCTGATACCAGATTTATGTTTGAAAACAAACCTCGTACATTTTGGTGGAAAATCTTCATACCCCGCTTTCCAAGTAGTGAATTCAATTCCGGAATACTTCTGGTCTTATCATTCTGATAAATGGGGCCAGGGCAGCTCTCTATATCACCACAAAGGAGTAGCAGCATGCAGATAACATTGCGCCTCCCACTTCGAGGGTAAACAGTGAATTTTTCTCTTCTTGACTGCCATAAACTCGACATAATATGGGATTCCTGGGTGTTGATAAGTTCTTTTCCTTCAATGGACAATCCGATTGTGTCTGAACCGAGGAAAGCGATCTTTTTCACTTGAAAACTCAAGATAATTACGAGCACTATATGTGCGAGCCCTAACACGTCCGCCATTATCCTCCAACTCCCTTGAACTTGTGGAGATTTAATCCTTAACCTGTGCTGAGAGAACTTTCCCGGTTCTCATGATGCCAACAAGTACTAAACAAAGTACTGTGACAAGATAGAAATGTTTAAACAGTATTTCTTAAGTAGATTTTTTACTTAACCTGTGCTGAGAGAACTTTCCCGGTTCTCATGATGCCAAAAAGTACTAAACAAAGTACTGTGACAAGATAGAAATTTTTAAACAGTATTTCTTAAGTAGATTTTTTACTTAACCTGTGCTGAGAGAACTTTCCCGGTTCTCATGATGCCAACAAGTACTAAACAAAGTACTGTGACAAGATAGAAATGTTTAAACAGTATTTCTTAAGTAGATTTTTTACTTAACCTGTGCTGAGAGAACTTTCCCGGTTCTCATGATGCCAACAAGTACTAAACAAAGTACTGTGACAAGATAGAAATGTTTAAACAGTATTTCTTAAGTAGATTTTTTACTTAACCTGTGCTGAGAGAACTTTCCCGGTTCTCATGATGCCAACAAGTACTAAACAAAGTACTGTGACAAGATAGAAATGTTTAAACAGTATTTCTTAAGTAGATTTTTTACTTAACCTGTGCTGAGAGAACTTTCCCGGTTCTCATGATGCCAACAAGTACTAAACAAAGTACTGTGACAAGAGAGGAATGTTTAAACAGTATTTCTTAAGTAGATTTATTCCTTAACCTGTGCTTAGACAACTTAACCAGTTCTCATGCTGCCAATAAGTACTAAACAAGTAGTTTGACAAGATATAAGTATGTACACAGTATGGTTGGAGAATATCTAGTTCTTAATCGGTGCTTGGAGGACTAACCAGTTTTCATGGTGTCAACAAGTACTAAACAAGTACTGCGACAAGATAAATCACAGAAACAGTAATGTAAAAGGAGCTCTATTCCTTAAGCAGTGTTGAGAAACTTAACCAGTTCACATGGTGCCAACAAGTACTAAACAAGTACAGTGACAAGATACAAGTACGTAAACAGTACAGATCCAGGATATCTAGTCCTTAACCCGTGCTTAGAAAACTTAACCAGTTCTCTGGTGCTAACAAGTACTAAACAAGTACTGCGACGAGATACAAGTATGTAAAGGGTACGGTATGAGGATATCCAGACCTTAACCCAAGCTAACAGAACTTAACCAGTTCCATGGTGCCAACAAGTACTAAACAAGTACTGTGACAATATACAAGTATGTAAACAGTACGGTTCGAGGATATCTAGTCCTTAACCTGTGCTTAGAGAACTTAACCAGTTCTCTGGTGCCAACAAGTACTAAACAAGTACTGTGACAATATACAAGTATGTAAACAGTACGGTTCGAGGATATCTAGTCCTTAACCTGTGCTTAGAGAACTTAACCAGTTCTCTGGTGCCAACAAGTACTAAACAAGTACTGTGACAATATACAAGTATGTAAACAGTACGGTTCGAGGATATCTAGTCCTTAACCTGTGCTTAGAGAACTTAACCAGTTCTCTGGTGCCGGCAAGTACCAAACAAGTACTGCGACGAGATACAAGTATGTAAACAGTACGGTACAAGGATATCTTGTCCTTGACCTGAGCTTAGAGAACTTAACCAGTTCACTGGAGCCAACAGGTACTAAACGAGTACTGCGACCATATACAAGTATATAAACAGTATGGTTTGAGGATGTCTAGTCCCAAAAACGGTGCTTAGTGAACTTAACCAGTTCACGTGGTGCTGACAAGTACTAAACAAGAACTGTAACAAGATATAAGGATGTAAACAATACGGTTCGAGGATATCTAGTCCTTTCTCGTGGTGCCAACAAGAACAAAACAAGTAATGCTAGTGCCAGACCAGATCCCTATCCAAAATACAGTACTCAAAGAAATTTGTCTGTTGAGTAACGAAGTAATGATGCAACCAGTGCTTGTCAGTAATAAAAACTTTTTGACCATAGCAAATCTAAATGACCACTTCCCTGTCATAGTCATACTAACGGGATAAACAAAAGTTCAAGATTTAGTGGCCAAACAATATTAATACGCAAAGCGGCATGTTGCTAATTTGTTTTTTTTTTTTTTTTTGTTGCTTGTTGAATTTTTGTCTAAAGCCCTGCCTCGAGGAAGATGCTTCAGCAGGTTATTTTAAAACCCTGATTTTGCCCTACCAAGACATTGAGAATTAATTCCAAAATGGTACCTAGACAATTATGGTGTACATCATGCGCATGTACCTGAAACTCAGGGCATGAACCCAACCAATGAAGGTTACAGGCAATAACTCGGAGGGACCTTAATTCGTATGTAGCTACACTCTTTGATGTTTGAAACTTTAGAAAACTAACAAGCTCATGTAACAAGCAGCTTGAAACTTGCCACAGCCATTTATTGAGTATCAAATATCTAGGCCCCTCTAGCATGCCTCTTCGACAAGAAAAACAAAAAGGTAAGATCTCACCAATTATCAATACGACGAAACAAGGGCGCCAGTGGGATCATAACCACATTTTAGGCCCAAGAGGCGCTGGCGACGCAAGAAGAACATTCCAGCTCTGAAGAACAGCAACTTGAGGAACCATTGTATCCAACTCGGAGACTGTTAGATAGCGACAGACACGTAACGGCGAAGACCAGTGCCATCAAAATAGCGATCAGGCATTTGAACGTTTAAATAAATAGCTCAAATTGATGAAATCAAATCAAAGCTAATCTGAGCATGCTACATGCGAAGACTTCATGATTGAAGAATTCACACATACTTCCTTCACAAGGTTACGCCCACACCATGGCCTTGCTTGCTAGGGCCGCAATGCATGACAATCGAACCCAGTCCCTCTTGGGTGGATTAACCTCAGATCAAGTCTGTGCCTTATCTGTCATTAAAACTGATCTGCAGGAGCACTAACTTTTTCAATGTAATTAAAAGATACATTATAAGCAGAAACAAATTTATAAGGGCTTCGAGTTATTACCGAAGGAGGCACAGAGGTGACACATGTTGCAGATTATCTTCATTGACTACACATTCCTATAGGCAATAAAATGAAAATAGATGATATTTCTACAAATACGCACTTCATTTCCTTCATACAAGTGTCAACAACACTTTCCCAGAGTCAAAATACTTTATTTAGCAATACAGTATATTTGGTTGACAGGATTTGCATATTCCATGGCACACAATAAGATACACCTTTTCATATCCTATGGAGGCACGCTGTCACATCAAACAGACATCAAGCCATTCCAATCACTCCACTACTAAGATAAGATGAAGAACAATCCACCAAAGACCAACCTGTGAGAAACATAGGAAATACAACTACAATTCCACAAATTCAAACACAAACTATATAGTGCTTGCATCAGGAACCCTTATTGATAAATCCTAACAGCATTAAGACATAAAGCAGCCAAAAGCTTCATGCTTTCTTCTCAAATCTATAATTACATACTCAGGGTTTTCCTACCCCCTGGCAGGCAAAATGTATAAACATGGTCAAAGTGTAGCTTTCCGTGTGTGTTTGTGTTTATCAATGAAACTATTAATGTCCATGTGATTCTGAAACTGAGTCTGAATTTGGGTCCCAGGACATGAAAGTGATTCACTCAGGTACAGATGGGATTCATCAGACACTTGAAAAAAATAATGCTGTTGAGTCCTACATACCTCAAAACCCCTAAAGCTTAACCCAGACCCCAATAAAAAATGCTTTCTGAGTTTTTATCGGCTTATCAATGTAACTAGTAAGCATTAACCTGAACATGTACGCACAAAAATGAGGCCCAGCCCACTCCCTCACCCTACTAACACAAGCCAATGGTATAGGCCTGTCCAAATGTCCCAAATAGTCACCACCAAGAGATTAGAATACAATATAGGCCTACCCTTCTAGCCTACTCTGTTACGATCGCGGACATGTCCGACCTGTCGGAAAATTACCAGCTTTGCAGAGACCAACCCAAAGAACGGCTAATGAGAAATGTGCTCACCTTGTTGGAACCACATCGGACAACGGACAAGAATTTCATGTTGAGCGTTGAAGAATTTGTACTCCCACATTTTCAATTTCCTGAAGTTGAAAATACCCTCAATCTGTAGCAGTATACCTCCGCCATCCATCTATCACGTCTAAAATTCTCGTTTCCACCTCCATGAGCAAAGAGGCTTGAACTGCGGAACGCCTAAAAAGCCTGCATCAAACATGGCGCTGGCCTATACCATTGAGAAAACCAAGTCCAAACTTATCCTCACTACTGTTCAAGACAACGTAGCATCGTTCCAAGTTGACACACTTTCCTTATCATTTACACCGCTGGTCTTTCACATCTCTTAGAAGCACACCTCTGTACACTGCAGCACGAAACAAGTCGACACTGAAGCCTCGTCCATTTCGTATGACCGCTGCGTCTCTTCAACTACTCAAATCCAAACAATAGGTGATTTTGCGCTAAGTATATATTGTCTTGCGCGGAACACCATTCTCATCGAACAAAGGCACGTTGTTGATCCTTACAGTAAATGACCCTGTTGGCTGTAGGTAGCCTACAATGAATACTAGCATCTGGCCCTGTATTCTATAGGTAAGCCTCCAAATCGTTGGAACATGTAAGATAAAAGTCATTAATCATCTTTGCTGAAATACAAGTCAATCTGACAATTATCTTCAAATTTATCCGATATATCTTCCAACATTTCCCAGTTGATGATTTTAATATCAAATGATTTTATATCAGATCTTGTTACTCTATACGATGCAGGATTTATAGTTAATCGATGAATCGATTTCGAATCGTCAATAACTAGACCCAATAGAGAAACAGCATCCTTACTTCAATCACAACAAACAGCAAACACTTGTTCATTCTCATCTTTTTCTTTTCGCTATAGCGTACAAGCAGTCATGCTACATTTCCAACTGGTATCCACTGGAAGTGGATTAACAAAATTTACATGTCTATTATTTAAAGTTACATTCATATTACTGGTCTAATTCTAATTGTTAGTGATGTTTCTCCAATATATTGCTTTGAGGAATAGAGGGATGTTAATTTTATAAGATTCCCATCATCATCTACCAATCTTATTGGAATTTGTTGAAACTACAACCTCTCCAGTGGTGTGAAAATTATATTCTTTGGACCATAATATCTAACATATGTATCGAGATCTGTATTGTAAAATGTTAGTTTTCTCAAAACTCGTCTTTTCTCAATACCACCAAGATAGTTGCTTTCCAATAGATCGCATTCTATTTTATAGATGTATGTTCATTTAGATTAACACCATCTTTTATTCTACTCAAACAGTTGATCTTTCCTCTGGTTAACAGATCGCCATCTGCCTTCTTCTTATATACAATCAGATACATAGCCTGATGAGGTTGTATGCTGGCAGAAGTCTTGTATTCATAGCATTTCAATATTGAACCATTTGGCAAAGTGTGATTCATTTGATCTTCCAAACCGAGGAAATGTGCCAAAGGTCTTGAAAATTTCATGAGAAGTGCACTGGTAAATTTCAGTCGCTTTCCTTGATATGTTGAATATCCCAATGATTTCAAATCATCTTTCATTTCAAACTGTATCTTTCCACCAATCAATGGTACCGATAACATGTTTTTTAGCTCATAACCAAACTCAGGGAAATTCAATACCCTGTCATTGAAAAGCCTTTTGAATTCATAATACATGAGAGTATTATTGTGTGTTTCAATAATTTCTTTATCAAGATAGATTTTTTCATTAAAAAAAATCATTTATAGCCCAAGTAAGCAAATTCCCCTCTTCATCCGTGACTGTTACATACTCATTTGCTATTGAAAACCAATATTGACCTGGTAGTGATTTTTCTCCTCTATCTGGCAACGTCATTTGTAACAATGCCATTTCCCACTTTCTCTTATTGTTTAATTGAAATACATGAGGTAAATCATCAGATTTTCTACCCAAGTCATTTTGCCGCTTCTGCTTACTCCAGTAAAGCACTGTTTTCCAGTAAACCTCAAATCGTAACTCATACTTTTAACCAATTTTAAACCTCTCATACAACAGGTAACACCTCATACAACAGGTAACATCTATTTATAATAAATTCTTAACATCTAGCTATAACATCAAACTAATATCTATAACATCGAACTAATGTTCATAAAATCTAAATTTGAACATCTCATGAATAACAGTCTGGGCAAATGCCATGATTAAATTGTTTATTATTCTGCTCAATATTTGCAGCAGATACATAAATGTGAAGAGACTTGGATGTGATAATTCATAATGTAGATTTTCAACTCTGGATTTGATTGTTTGATTCAGTCAACCATTCTTCTTCTTCAGCTCATCAAACATTGATTTCTTAAACGATTCTTTCCCTTCAGCTAGCATGTCGGTGTTGACATAACTAATGTGAAATGATAGAAATCTGAAAGCATTATGTACCATATAAGCTTGCTTGTGATCAGCAGCATAGATTTGTTTTTCACATTTTTCACAATACTCTTTTGCTTTGTTGAAAATATATTTCAGGAGAACTTCCCCATATGCTGCTTGTACTTGAACATCAATCTTTGTTGGATCTTCTTCTTCTTGTTTCTTTTTCTTCTTTTGAATCTGCTCATCATCACTCACTGGTCTTTTTCGGGATGCTTGTGGAAGCATCTTCAGCTCAGCAAGCTTTCCATGCAATACTTTCAGCATTTCTTCTTTCAGATTTATTCCCGTCTTTGATGGCTTGAACAGGATCATATTCTCAATTTTCCATCTTCGGATTCCAAGACAGAGCTGTAGAGCGAAATCATCATTTTTCTTCAGATAAATTTAAAGCTTCTTCTTTACTCAAAACTTCAGTATATAGGTCCCATATACACTAGCAACTTTCTTACATTCTTCTACAGATTATGCGAATTAGCACCTTGGTGCGCAGTGTATATGGTCGATTTTAGGAAATTTTTCTTACTTTCTTCACAAGTAAGGATCAAAGGGCCGACCAATTAAGTTAGGGATGCTTGAGAGCATCCCTTATTTTCTTATTTCTGTCAGCGCGGATTAACACTGTCCTCGTGTGAATCTGGTCATTCTTAAAATTTCTGATTTTTTCTATCGTTCATTCATTCATTGCTGTATGTGTATCAATTGAACAAAAAGTGAAATGTCTGACGAAGAATTTTTAGCATTTTTATTGATCTGTGCTTATTTATTAGAACAAAATCGACAGCGTACATTACATAGAATGATGGCTTTTGCTTACGCGTTTATGGAGTTACGAAATTCACAGTTACGGCAAGCGGCAATTCAATTTTTTCAAAATGCATATCAGATTCGAAGAGCTTGGGTATTTCATAGACAATTCAATGAGTTTGACGTCTATTACGATGCCGATCTGAACACAAGCAAAGATCTTGATCCTGAGTATTGGTTAACCCACTACAGAATGAGCCGTGGTACATTTGATTATGTTTGTAATGTTGTTCGTGATTATATGGTGAGAGAAGAGACACATTTGAGAGAAACGATTCCTGTTCCAAAAAGGGTTGGTGTCGCACTCTGGTGGTTAGCAAACGGTGGGTCATACAGAGTTGTAGGCCAGTCATTTGGAATATCTCCCTCAATTGTTGGACGTATAACGAAAGACTTCATTGGTGCACTGGTTGACCTGAGAGATCGATTTATAAAATGGCCCCAAAACCCAGAGGAGGATCAAGCATCAGTCCAAACATTTGCATCTCTGTCTCCTTTGCCAAATGTTTTTGGAGCCATTGATGGAACGCATGTAGAAATCTCAGCCCCAGAGCAAAGCACTGTAGACTTTTTTTGACAGAAAACAGCGCTACAGCATAGGTTGTCAAGGAGTTTGCGATGGAAAGCTGAAGTTTCTGAGTATGTCTGCAGGTTTCCGGGCTCAATACACGATTCACGCATTCTTGAAATACTTGGGTTTTCACAGCAGCAAACGAAGGAAAAATAATGCAAACACCAGTCTTTCCCCTAACATCAACGCTGTCAGTGAAGCCTTTCCTTGTTGGTGATGCAGCATATCCTCTTACCGATTGGTTGGTCAAGCCTTTTTCATATTCCCCTAATATGAGCCATGAGCATAGAATTTTTAATTTAGCACTATCACAGGCAAGGGTTTCAATTGAAAGGGCATTCGGAGTTTTGAAAGGGAGATGGCGGATATTACTTGGCAAGGTGTGTCTTGAGCCGTCCTATGTAGCCGACATAGTAATGGCTTGTTCCGTCCTTCATAACATCTGTCAGGAACGAAATGAGCCTGTTGAACACATTACAGATCCGTATCAAGAACATCCGAACGAAATCTTTCATGGAAATCTTTGCGAATCTGGAGATAAATTAAGAGATGAACTGTTAACGTATGTAAATGACCTTCAGGACATATAATAATATATCCATATACATTACACATAGATCTTTAGGTTTCGAAGTAAGTTATGTTGATAACTTCATCTGGAATGGCATGTGAGGTCTGGGCGCTAGGGTGGTTTCAAGTTTTCTCACGAATCAAGTTTTCTTATGGTTGTGAAAATTCCTATTCGTTGTATTCATTCATTCGTTTCGTTGCGTTCTCCTTTCAAGTTTACTGTTGGTTATATCATAATGGTTTTATTAAAACAAGTTATTCACGACATTAGCATAATATAATATCTACTTGGATTTTTGTATATATTTTTTGAAGTTTTGTATATAGTTTTTAACGAGTTGCCTCTTTCAAGATTTCCTCTCATTGCTATTGCTAAACTTCTCGAAACCTACGGTCTTAAAAAGACACACAGTAGCTTTTCGTAAAGTTTTCATTGTGAAAATTTACTTACTAGGGCAGTGTTCAGCATCTAAAACTTTGGTGAAGGCCCAATGTTTGTTTGGGGGGGGGGGATTATTCATTAGAAAATTCCTTCGATACACATGGTTTAAGAATAAGTCGAAATATGGAGAAAATACTTCCCTCAAAAAATCGCCAATAAGGCAAGTCTATAGCCTCGCGAAATGGCCAAAAATCGACCAGAATCAGGGGTTTTCGAAACTCCTTTTTTTCTTCAAAAGAACTTAGTAAATCCCATCAGAAACTCCCTGAATAGCCTCTACGGGGGTAAATAAAGTAATTTGCTTTAAGTGTTCTGTACCTTTTAGCAAGTATGAAATACATGGAAGGCACATAACTCTAGTGCCCCCCCCTGGAACGTTAAAAATATATGGAAGTCTGATAGAAAAGGCAAACAGTGAACCGTATGAAACAGAAAGCTGCATGCATGAAAATGATATGTATTAATTTCTAAAAAAGTTTACTGCAAGAACAACAATTATACGGTAACTTTTATTAACTTCACTGTTTATGGGCATAGAGTTTTAAAGAAGTAAATTAGTCACTTTCGTCACTTTCTTCTTGATTTTTCTTTCTTTTCTTATTTGCGAAAAGCTCTGCCACTTTCAGCAAAACATCGCTGGTATGTTTTCTGCTATTTTCTTCAATCTGTTTCATACCATCAAGGAATTTTGCCATGGTTTCTTGCTGCTGCTCTTGCATTTTTGTTAAACATTCAACCAGGTTGTTTGTTGCAGAAGCTTTCGATGCCTTTTTCTTTTTTTGCCGTTTTAGCTGAGTATCCTTTCTCCCAGCATCCTCTACCGGTGCATTAGCTTCGTCATCAACATCTTCTGTTGGGGTTAAAATAGCATCCGCGACAGCTGAACCCCCTGCCTCCCTTACCTCTCCCAACTGGACAACACTTCTAGTACCGAGAACTTCGTCGAATATATCGTAATACTTCGGCGTATTTCTGGCCTCTCCGCTCTTCTTATTCTTTTCCTTGGCCTCCTTATAGCGGTCTTTCAAATTGTTTAGTTTCTTCTTCAGCTGGTCCAGTGTTTTTGTTTCCCCCCTTTTATTTACTTGCTCCAATATTCTCCTCCAAGCTGCTGGGTTTCTGTGACTTTCCAGGTCAACAAAAGCTTCTCTCCAAGCATTCATCATTGCGTCAGTTTGCTCTCTGCTCCATGTATTTCTGACTTTCGAAACGTCTGCAGTTGAGGTAGAAGATGAGGGTCTTTCCTGTGACTGTGAACCAGTTGCGTATTGGCGTTCCAAAAAGGATGGCGAGAATGAATGCTCTGATATAACTCTTCTGGATATCGACCGTATAAATGGTGTTGAGAATCTGTGCACTTCAGAAAAACGTGGTGGAGGTGGAGGAAAAAAATCTGGCAATGGCGTGCTTGTTCTGCTTGGTGCTAGAAGAGACTGCGACTGTGACTGCTGAGAATTTTCGAAAAACATAGGATTTTGAGAGTCTTCATAATAGGATTCTGCATTCTGCCGTGATTCTTCGTTTTCGATAAAATTTTGATTTATAAGACGTCTGAAGTGAGCCATTTTTCTGTCGTGATTACTGTACCGTTAGCACTGAGCACTGAACAAAAATATTATGATCATGACCTTTCCGAGATTTTATAAGAGAAAATCGCATCAACACAAATACACAGATCTGTCATCATGGATTACAGTAATGGACAGGTGTTACAGCAAAAAAGTAAGAAGGAAACTGAAGAATTTAGCATTTGCTGGAATGTCTCCTACTGTTTTAAGAAAAAAAAAATGCTAGTGTATATGGTCCCCTAGTGTTAGTAACTGTGTGATTCTACCACCATATTGCTTTGACTGAATGTGTAATTTGTTCTTCTCAAACAGACTTTCAACATCTCCTTAAAATTGTAATTTGTAATCTCCTTATTTTATCTCCTTGAAATTTATGTTTTCATCAACTATTTCCAAGAGACGAGACAGCGCTGCATGAGGAATACCCATTGATTTTACAGCTAATACATCTTTAATTGTATCTTTCACTACTAACAACCATTTGTTAGAACGGTGCTGAACAGCAAATGACGACTTGATTAGGCCCTCTTCATCTCTAATTTCATAAATTGTAGCCATGATTTTTTAAGCTCCACACTCTACAAGGACTTGTTACAACTGAACTGAAGAACCTCTTTATAAGGAGACTCTTGTTTACGCTCCCCTTTTGGTTCTTCATTTGGTACTTTTCATTTGACACTGAGCCATTGTAAAAAACAACAACATCGAACAGAGTAGTGGGACTCATGTAGCCTTGAACTGGGTTCTTTATTTAAAAATTTTAATGCCTAACTCTATGGTAAATGCTAAGCAAAGATGTAGAATAAAAGGCCTGAGGGTATATTTTATGATTTAATTGATGATAATGACGATGGTGACAGTGGTCACAAGATCATATCCATTATTTAATCACCACCCACCACCCCCTGATTTTGTTGCTTTCCTCACATGATGATGATAGTGATGATTAACCTCTGAGAAAACATGTATCTTGCTGCTGTTGGCTCGCTCTGCATTTACGGTTGATCCTCCCGGCTGACGGACCATGGAAGGTAACAGCAGCAACGAAGATCAAAGCACCAGGAATCCTGTAGCCGGAAGTCAGGTATTTCAAACAACTTTTTTTTTCTTCTTTGATATGGTACATTCATTTTTTTTATAATAAACCCATGTGCACGTCCTTTTCCACAAAACCAAGAAACGTAAAATCTTTTTTATAAGAAGCTTGTTTCTAGAAGCTCAGTGCTAAGATCAATATTGGTGAAACTTTCAGTGCTCCACCCAAAATGATAAGAAACTCGCAGGTGTTAATGATCTCTAGAATTAGAAACAATCTCTAAGGGTCAATTACCTGTTTTGAAACAATATGATTTTGATTCCCAAGAAACTGCTAAGAAACTTAAAGTATCAAATTTCTCGAAAAATTAAAAAAATTTTGGCCCTGGAAAAAAATCATAGTGAAATAAAAAGAGTGTACTCTATCTCTTACTGGAAAAATCTGAAGCTTTCTCGTAACTTTCAGTGTATGCGGACTATAAAACATCTACAAACATCTTATAATACTGCAATAATATAAAATACTTATAATTATGATTATATTTTGACTAAAAAAATGGTATATTGTGATCTCCTCAGTGAGTTACAATTCCTATGAAGGGTTGGCGGTTGGGTAAACAGGTGTCTCTGCAAAGCCAGAGGGTGAGCCCATACCCCTAAATATTTTTGTAAGACTTTCATCCCGCTTGGAAGTGCTCCCGGACTAAGTAAAGTCGTTGGTCAACGTCAACTTGTAGTAACAAAAGTTCCCAGTACATTTAGTGCCTCTACATGCACATTTATTAAAACGATTAAAATATAAAAACATAAGATTTTTTTAGGGAGACATCGACGATGATGACTTTTGCTTTAATGGCAAGTTCATTCACCAGTCTGGCAAAACAAGGTTCCGTCGCAAACCTGGAGCAGATGATAAGCCTTTTTGCGACTTTCAATTAAAACTTCTTGGAAGTATTGTGGGTGATGAAGAGGAGAAGGAAGGCTTCTGGCTTGTTAAGATTACTTGCCGCACAGGTTCAAAGTAAGGAAGCATTTTTTACTTCAATATAGTTGGATAATCCCAAAAACATCTCTTAGACAGGTCCATGCCAGGAAATATCTTTTCCATTTTCCTGTCAAGGTTTTAGAGGTAGATTACGGTTTCTGATCGCTTTTAGATCAAATTTAACTTTGGGGCCACCTAAATTTTTCCTTCACTTTCATAATGGCGGCAAAAACGAAATTGATGATGTCACAATACAACATTTTTTGAAAAATCAAATTTTTCAAGTCTGATTAGTTCACTAAAGAGAGCTTTAAAATCTGAATAGAATGTGTATAGGAACTTGGCATCTCCTAGTTATGGTTATAAGCCTTTGAGTAGAAATGAAAAAACAATTGTAAAAAAGTTGACTCAATGTTGACCAATTAGAGCAACCCAGCATCTATTACTATTACCCGTTGAGAAATTTGTTCATTTAAATGAGGGTTAAATTTTCAAATTTAAGCAACGTTAATGGTGAAAGAAACTGTTATAATTATGATAAGAAGTAGGCTGTTTTAGAGTTTGAATGAGCAGAGGGCCTTGCGATGTTTTTTCTTTTCTAATTACCTTGTTTTTTCGGTATAGGCATAATGCTGGATGCATTCCAGGTCAACGGACGTTAGGACATGAGTAAGGCTATATTTGTATAACCCCAAACGTGCCGCTCGCCCAAAGCATATTTGATGTTTCCTGTGTAGAAGTCTACCTGTCTAGAAATCCCTATGAATCTGGCGGATCTCCAGGAAATCCCTGCATGTATTTTAGGAGTGTTTTCTTCAAGAGAGTTTCATTCGAATTCGACCATCAATAAGCTAACTTGTCTTAGTTCATACGATTTCCTGCTATCGTTGTCGTTGCTGTCGTTCCCGTCGGTCTGGTCAATTGCTGTTCAACAGTTTCGAAGCGGCCACAGAATAGTGAAATGCGGTGAGATTGTTCTTATTTTTTCTTCTGTCCTAAACTAGTTAACCTTTACTCGTCCTTATTGTACAAAATCACACACAAACCTATATCACTGAATATTTATTTAGAATGATTTAAAAGGCGAATGCGTTTGATAACAAAAAATTAAAATTAATTCTATGTAATCACGTTTTACACAAAATTTTGAAAATAGAATTGCGGATGGCCAAACTATTTGTACCTCAAGGAGACCTATAACAAATTCAACGATGTAAAATATCAAAAGAACAGCCAAAAACAAAAACCAGTAGGAACAGCTTTTAGCGACTACATTTTTAACGCATCTACATTCACAGGGATTAATTGGTTACGATCCTTATGATCTCCGTGCATATCCTACCAAATTCATGTGGAAGAGCACCACCTGTCTACATGCTTCCTATAATACATAAGAAAAGGTGGTGGTGCAGGCAGACATATAATCTCTAAGTGAGGAACTGAGAAAATTTATACGATAAATTTCGAAGTTATGTAAAACCTAACTAGAATAAATTTCTGAGAAACCACTGTGGGCTTGGCTGATATTGGGACCTCTGTAACGTGTTTACACCAAAATCAACTGCTTCACTGATCCACGTGACCTTTTGCACAAGAAGTTCGCGACCAAAATTTGCGGAATGTCGTTGTGTACAGTTAGATTCTGAGACACAGAGGAAACAGAAGTCAGAACATAGAACTCATATCAAAACTAAAGTACCTGGAATACGACCTCCTTGGCTTCGCAGGGGAACAACCCCTAGAGCTACACATACCAAACTTAAAAAGTTTAGGCAATTATATCACAATTGGGTCAAGCGAACACAGTCGCCAGTAAAATCATTATACATGAAGCCTCTCTCTCGTTATACAGTTTGATGACAATAGGACAAGAAGATACAAACCAAAAATTTACAAAAATAAAAACAAAACAAAAAAAAAACAAAAACAAAAAGAAGAAACCGTCATGTCTCTTTAATTGTACAGCGTCAATCTCGTTGTGTTTCTTGAATTCCCTGCAGTTGGTGGGAAAACCTTGGGAACACTTCTGTTGGGTTAGGGCCCTACACGTTTGGAATACTAAACAGGATTGAAATTACTAGAAAACTTTCTATCATGGTCATGACCAAATCCTTGACCTTTGAATTACGTTTTGCTACGAAATATTGGAATTCTAGCGTAGGTACAAAGTCAAAGAAGTGCCAAGGTAAATTAAGGGGACAAATTTGTTGCCTCAGTAAAGGTAAACGAACACACGATTGGCACTTATGTAGAAACATAGTCAGTATAAGCAACACGGGGCTTTCTTGCCTTAGAAATGAAAAATGGAAAATAGCTCATTCTATGCAGAAAATTGGCTGTATTGTAGGAAAATGGTTGGTTGTCGTTAGAGAGCAAAAAATTCAGTGGACGATACAGTTTGTCTTCACTGGTGTGACAGTTCTCTATACTCATTGTAAGATAGATCTTGTAATAACGCTCGCTTAACATGCTATTAAGGACACAAATATATATCTTGCTATAGGCAAGTGCTGCGTAGCACCAAGTCTATTGCCTCGGGGAATGCTGGTAGTAATGCTTGGTATATAATACACAAGTCTTTAGGTTCGGTATAGGCAAGTGGTAGTCCTTCAGCTTACACATAACTATCTACTGTCCATTGCTTATAGGCAAAAAAGTAATGCCTCAGTATAAGAACAGAACTTATTGCTTCGGTATCGGCAAACTATAATGCGTCGGTTATAAGCACACATTTTGGCAAGTGTGGTAGTGACTATTGTGTTGGTATAAACAAAAATTTATTACGTCGGTATAGGCAAGTAGCGTGGCTAAGGTAAAAGCGCAGAATTAACTGCCTTGGTTTCGGCAAATTATAGTGACTCGGTATAAGAACAAACTTAGGCCAGTGGTAGTTACAATCGCATTGGTATACGAAACATTTATTACCTCAGTTTAGGCCTTTAGTGGGGCTAAGGTAAAACCACAGACATTTGCTGCCTTGGTATAAACAAATGGTAATCCTTCGGAATAAACACAGAATTTACTGTGTCGTTATTGAAAAATTATAATGCTTCGGTATAGGCATAAACTTATGCTACGGTATAAGCAAGTATAGTAGTGTTTCGGGATTAACATAAAACTCACTGCAACGGTATAAGCTAGTCGCAAGGTCTCGGGATAAGCACAAAACATATTGCCTCCGTATAAGGCTAACATTAGTGCTTTGGTATTAACGCAAAACGGATTGCCTCAGTATAGGCAACTCGTGGTGCATCGGGATAAGCACAAGTCTTATTGTCTCGCTATAATAGGCAAGTGGTGGTGCTTCAGTAGCTAATAATACAAGTCTTATTGACTGGCTATAGGCAAATAGTTGTGCTTAAGTATTCATAAAAAAAAAAAAACTCCTTGCTTCGATATAGGCAAGTCGTAATGCTTCGGGATAAGCACAAAAGGTATTGCTTCGTTATAGGCAAAATGGTAGTTTTTTCGGTGAAGACACAAAACTTTTTGCCTCGGTATAGGCAAGTACTAGTGCTTCGGTAAAATCACAAATTTATTGCCTCGGTGTAGGTAAGAGATAGTGCTTCGGTATTAACGCAAAAAAGATTGCCTCGGTCTAGGCGAGTTGTAGTGCATCAGTAAAAACACACACAAAAAAATCATTGCATTGATAAATGCAAGTGGTAGTGTTTCGGTATAAGCACAAAATTTATGGTATCGATATTGGAAAGTATTAGTACATCAGGATAAGGGCGAAACTTATTGCCTCGGTATAGGCAAGTGGCATTTGTACTTCACTAGCTAACAATGCAAACCTTGTTGCCTGGCTATAGCCAAGTAGTACTGCCTCGGTACTGACACAACACTCATTGTCTCGGTGCAGGCAAGTCGTATTGCTTCGGTACAAGCATACAATTTATAGCTTCGGTATAGGCAAAATTTTAGTGCTTAGCTAAAGACATAAACTTATTGCTTCGGTAAGGCATTTCGTAGTGCTTCAGAGTAAGCACACAATTTCTTGCATCCGTAAAGGCAAGTGGTGTAGTGCTTCGGTATAAGCAAAAAATTTATTGCCTCGGTATAGGCAAGTGGTAGTGCTTCGGTACAAGCACAAAATTTATGCACTGGTAAAGGCAACTGGTAGTGCTTCGGTATACGCAAAAACCACATTGCCTTTAGCGCTTCGCAAAACAATGAAAATTATTGCAACAGTGAAGGCAAGTGAAAGTGCATCGGAAAACTAAAACATTTATTGCATTGATATAGGCAAGCTACAGTACTTGGTAAAACCACAACATTTATTGCATCGGTATAGGCTAGAAGTACTGCTCCGGTATTAATGCAATTTTTCATCGATAAAAGGCAAATAGGCAAATGGCAGTTCTTAAATATAACCACAAACGTGTGTTGATTTGCTACAAGCATGGTACGCTTGGATAGAAACTCAACTGTTATTGCCTCGCTTTAGACAAATTGTAGCCTTGAGAGACAAGCACAAATTTATTGCTTCGGTTAGGCAAGTGGACGTGCTTAGGAATGAGTACAAAATCTATTGCTCTAGAGACTATAAGGAAATCGTAGTGCTTCGGTGCAAGCACAAAAGTTATTACTTCAGTATAGGTCAGTGCTAGTTATTACTTTAGCATAGGAATGTGCTTTAGGATAAGAACGCCATTAATTGCTTAGGCGTAGGCAAATAGTAGTGCTTCGGTATAAGCACAAAAGTTGATTGCCTCAGCGAGGCAAGTGGTAGTGCTTCAGTATAAGCACAAAAAGTTTATTACCTCAGTGAGGCATGTGGTAGTGCCTCGGTATAAGCACAGCATTTATCGCCTCGGTATAGGCATGTGGTAGTGCTTCGGTATAGGCACTAAAATTATCGCCTCGGTATAGGCATGTGGTAGTGCTTCGGTATAAGCACGAAAATTATCGCCTCGGTATAGGCATGTGTAGTGCTTCGGTATAAGCACGAAAATTATCGCCTCGGTATAGGCATGTGTAGTGCTTCGGTATAAGCACAAATGGTTATCACCGAGTTTATGCCGTCTTTGTGGCAGGCGTGGTCTTTTACCCACTGTCATTTTGGCTTTTATTTTCTTTACAAGGAGGCTGTTGGCTCCCCGGTGAAGTCAGCTGTGGTCCCTTGATATATTGGTTCTTATGAGTTTGCCTTTATGAATTTTGCATTATGTTCCTGATCTGCCATTTTTTCTAGGTTTTTAGGGCTGGGAGAAATTGCCAGGGGTCCTATTATGATAATGTATGGTTGGTGATTCGGTGGGGTCACACTGCGTGTTCTGTGGCCGAAATTTGCATTGCAAATCGGAATCACCGCCCGTAAATTTGGTTCCTAGCTCATGCAACAAAGGCTGGTATGCTGACCGGCCAGTTTCTTGAGAATACATTAAATGATGGTTAAATTTTCAAATTTAAGCAACGTTAATGGTGAAAGAAACTGTTATAATTATGATAAGAAGTAGGCTGTTTTAGAGTTTGAATGAGCAGAGGGCCTTGCGATGTTTTTTCTTTTCTAATTACCTTGTTTTTTCGGTATAGGCATAATGCTGGATGCATTCCAGGTCAACGGACGTTAGGACATGAGTAAGGCTATATTTGTATAACCCCAAACGTGCCGCTCGCCCAAAGCATATTTGATGTTTCCTGTGTAGAAGTCTACCTGTCTAGAAATCCCTATGAATCTGGCGGATCTCCAGGAAATCCCTGCATGTATTTTAGGAGTGTTTTCTTCAAGAGAGTTTCATTCGAATTCGACCATCAATAAGCTAACTTGTCTTAGTTCATACGATTTCTCCCTCCCTCCCTATCCCTCTTTGTATTGTTTTTTGAGTTTATGAATTGTTTATTATTTGATTTTTGCAGTCGACCATTCCGGTCGTCGTTGCAAGGTGTACCGGCCGAAATTTGCATTGCAAATCGGAATCACCGCCCGTAAATTTGGTTCCTAGCTCATGCAACAAAGGCTGGTATGCTGACCGGCCAGTTTCTTGAGAATACATTAAATCCTGAGTTTTTACTATACTCACAGACCAAGGAGAGAATGAAATCAATTATAGGCACTATAAGATACCTAAGAAAAGAGCTTCGCCTCCATCCTTCCCAGAATTTGAAGATAGCTATTCAAACACAGATCATTTAAAGAAGTCTCTTCATAGAGACATTGCTTGGGTGGTTGTAGGATCTGTTGGTGACGATTGCATTAAAAAAATCTATCCAGGTATAGATGGAAACAATATAGCTCCAGTTGGCTCATGGACGGCCTTTAATATAGATACAACAGGTGTGGAAACCACAAAGTGCAAGCTAGAGTATTTACCAGTGGTTCCGTTCCCTCCAACAAACAATATCATTAAATGGTACATGGATCTGATTAAGCAGATGGCAGGCGACTTGCAAATAGATCACATTTTCGCACATACAGATGAAGCTATTTACAGCAAAATGTTAATGATAAGTTGGCTGCATAAAGGAGAGTATGACAAAATTGTACCCTTAATTGGAGGCTTCCATACTGTGATGGTATGTTTAAAAATTATGTACAAGAAGTATGGCTGTCTCGGTTTGAAAGATTGGTGGATAGACGCAAATGCAATCGCTGAAGGATCTGCTATTCAGGCAATCGAAGGGCGTCACTACCACCGTGGCTTGCGTCTTCATAAACAGTGGTTCAACGCTCTACTTCGATGCAAAATGAACAATGAGAATCATTCCTTTAATGAAGCATTAACCATAAAACTCGCTGACCTGCGCTGTGAACCAAGTGCTGCAACCCTTTAATTAGTTACTGAGGACACATGTTTTCAGATGCTGTGTAAATCCTTACTCAAGACGGAGCCGGGTACACAATCTCAAATGATGATAGAATACCTGAAAGATGTCTCAGCAATGCTTGTATTAGTGCGCTCTGTGTGGGAGAAAAGTATAGACTCATTTAGCAGCTGAGAGGGCCTTAATCCTAAAGTGCTTTGCATTTGACCATGTAAACTATTCTAGATATCTTTCTGCACAGCACGTAAATTTACAGTCAATAAAGATCAATAATCCTGCAGCATGGGAAGATCTCGAATTAAATGGGTTTGGTGGATCGTTGACGGGGAAACCATTTTCGACAATTCATGGTGATCTCATAACTGAGGTAACAATCAATAGAGAGGTCAAGGTACAAGGCGGACCAATGCAAGGCGGGTTCAGTACAAATGAACGCACAACAGATACTTTCTTCAAAACCAGTCACATAATAGCAAATATTCGTGGAAAATTGAAAGAAAAACTGAATGTGCTCACTTTGTCCGTTCACAAAGAAACAACATTTGGATCACGTACAGAAAACAAGAAAGCAGTGTCTAACGTAACAAAACAACTTGAAAGTTACTTCAATCCATTTTTAGACGGCCCTGCAAGACATATGAAAGCCGGCCAGGAGATACACCAAAGCTGTTCCTGCTAAAGAAAATTGGGGTAAATATGCAGATGCCTTACTTAAATTCTGTATGCCTGATGTTTCAGCAAAGATTGGGATGCATTTCTACGCAACAGGGAGAACAAGATCGAGTTAGTTCAAGCACTAGTTAAACATTACACTAAAGAGAAGAGCCGAGCAACACTTAAAATCCCTTTGATAATAACAGAAGAAGAAAAGACCTGGATCATTCGTCAAACAGGAACCGAAGAACTTGATAGTTCAAATCATATCGAAGCTGACACGAGAATAATTCTGGAAGTGTCAAAGTCAAATCATCCTGTAGTTGTAAAAGTTGCTGATACAGATATTCTCATTCTAATGTGCTACGCATTTAGCGCCTGCCAGCCTGTTGAAGAATGGATGATGAAGATAGACTCGGGCAGATATGCTAGCATCAGTTGCATTCAGAATCATTTTGGTGACGATGTGTGCTCTATTTTGCCAGCTTATCGCAGTATAACAGGCTGTGATACAACGTCCTTTCCTTTTGGTGCAGGAAAGAAATAACCATTTAAAAAAATGGTAAAGACAAAGTCAAACAATCTGCTATCAGATCATGGAAGTAACGATAGAACGTTTGAGGATATTGGCAAAGCTGTGAAGTTCTTCCATGAAATCATATACAGTGGAAATAGCAAAGAGTCGATAACTGAAACTAGGACAAAAATGTACCAGAAGCAAAAAACAAAATCCAGTAGTAGCCTTATTCCGGATGAAAGTAGTATTGCTGAACATGTAAAACGAAGTGACTTGCAAACTCTCATAATGGAAGCAGTGTCTGTTGCAAAATATAGTGACCCCGACCTTGGAAAACAGAGGCTGGAAAGAAGAAAATGACGAAATTATGCCTCTATGGTACACGGGGAATCAACTCCCGCCTTGTCTAAACAAGAAGGCACAAAAAAGTCGCTGTAAAAAGGGCAGCAGCCAACCTCCCACAAAGAAAGGAAAGTGAAACGCAGCAAGAATGAAAATTCAGCTGACGATTCGTCTGTCAAAAACAATGGCTATGAGGCACAATGGGAGACATCGTCATCAGAAGATGATACTTTCTCAAGCAGCGATAACAGTTCCTCTGACGATATATCTTCAAACTCATCTCAAAGTGAATCAAGCTCTTCATCAGATCTGTACTGAGCAAAATACACGTAAAGTCAAGTTTCCAGATTTTTTTACATTTATATTGAAAGGCTTATATTTTTTTAACCATAACTAGGAGATGCCAAGTTTCTATACCCATTCTATTCAGATTTTAAAGCTCTTTTTAGTGAACTAATCAGACTTGAAAAATTTAGATTTTTCAAAAAAATTTTTATTGTGACGTCATCAATTTTGTTTTTGCCGCCATTATGGAAGTGAAGGAAAAATTTAGGTGGCCCCAAAGTTCAATTTGTTCTAAAAGCGATCAGAAACCGTAATCTACCTCTAAAACCTTGACAGGAAAATGGATAAGATATTTCCTGGCATGGACCTGTCTATCTTACAAGCGCTCCCAGCATTTATTAAATTTGGAAGTAATTTGCTGCGAACTTTATCTTACCAGAGAGAGGGAGGGATTTATAATTAAGTTTTAAACCAACCAAATAATTGTTCTAGTCCAGAGGCAGGAGGGGGGTATGGTCATCAGAGTAGAGAATTTAAGAGACAAACTTTTTCTAATGTAGTTTTGCGCGTAGATTACGAATCTGGATGTTGATAAAGTGTTTGAAGGGGCGTATTCAAGAAACAGATAGTCAAAGACAAAAAATGAGGGGTATTGCTATGACAAGCTCTACTTGCCTCTCAGTGGGTCAAATGTCAGTAAAAACATGATATTGCTTATAAACAATTACAGGTTGATAAATTTGGTCATCAAACAACCATTACCATTTTTGGGGGGAGACCAGAAAATTTGGGGGTGGGCAAATTAGCAAATAGCTGGCAGCGGATTGGCAGATGTTGATTACCAGGCTGGCCTTTGTACATCTGGTAGCATAAACGGGGTCTTGTAAGGGAAGCATTATAAAAGAACTTGAATGGTGCATGAGGCATTCTCTGAGGCTTTAGATAGGCTGTTTCAGGAAGCTTATATTAAGGAAATGCCACCAGAGCTCACGTGTCAAGTCATGCAGAACATGGAAGATGTTGATGTAAGATCTATATCCGAAAATGATCCATTTTTGAGTTATTTTTATCACTATCAAGAGCAGAGAAACCGCTGTCTCGCAGGAGAATTTGGAAAAACGCCCCAGTTTTGGATGCTGTATCAAAGTGCTGTGGATAGGCAACATAAGCTGCATTATTCCATTAACAGAAATGACTTTGATCTCCGGTTGGAATGCTTGAATGAATCGCTTCCATTTTGCTTACTACTACTGCAGACAGATGCAAAGCCTAAATGCAACACATCCTGGTGCCAAACAAGAGCTGAAAAAGAAAGGGCTATCTGTGTGTCGAAATACTGTAAATATTGGCCAATCAATCGATGGCGCTGGTGAACAGACTTTTATGAGGAGTGCAAAAACAACAGGTTGGTACAAAGCTTAAAAATTAGGGGTAGCTATCATGGTAGGTTCTGATTTCCGTGTCAATATTAATAATATACCAGAACCCTACGAATTTTTTGTACAAGTCATTCTTGATGCTGTAATGACTGGTTTTAAACAACAACAGAACAGCAAGATTCCAAGGCCGAAAATGTAATGGCAAGGATAATTACACACGACAGAGATGCGGTTCCGGAAATCTAGGCCAAACTAAAATTTTCACAGTTTCATTTCTGTTTCGACTTTAATTCTGTTAATGGGATTTAACATATTTTTCATCATTAACTGTATAAAATCATCACAATAAATAATATAATTACATATTTTGCAGGTTGAATAAAAGATTTCGCACACCAAGACTGCACCTACGAAAAATGGGTCCTGAAAAGGCCATTTCAAGCAGAGATCGTGGAGTCGCTTCTTTCCCTAGCCGAAGTTGACAAGGTATCTGAAAATCCATGGAAATGTCTTCGAGCCAGTGAAGTTAAAAAGTCAGAAGAAAGAGTTTTGAAAGTTATTGGCAGTTAAAAGGAAGTTTCATTAATCCATTCGACCATTGTTTGGACAAACAGAAACTGTTTAACCTTTCATCTGGTAAACCGGTAACAGAGGAGATTTGCCATGAGCTGGTATCAACAGAACAAAGAGGAATAGACATGTTTCAGGATTTCAAAAAATGACTTGATAGGAGTGGCGAACTGGCTCGAAAGTTTTTTGACGCAATTAAACGAGTGCCCTGGAGAGGATTCAACGGTGTTTCAAGCAGAACAAAGGTTACAGCCAAAGGAAAACAAGGGATGTCACAGTTCAAAGAGATATACTAGGTCTTCTAATAGCTATATCTTCCAAAGAAAAGTCTCCAATCGATTTCGACAAGGCTCTTTCTTTCTCTCTTGCACCAGTTCCACTTTCATTGGCAACCGTAGACGGAATTCCCAGGAAAACTCCCAAGAGCAAACTACTTGATGCAGCATTAACATTAATAATCACTGAAATTGATTTTGTTGAAGATGCGAGATGATATGCAATTGATCTTATTGCAACTGTTCGATCTATGGTGAAAGTACTAAACACATCCAAAATGCTTGCTATGAAGTTATTAGATGAAATTCCGTGTAGGTACAAAATTATTTACGTTGTATGTGACACATACAAGGAAATCTCCATTAAGAATGCAGAGCAAGATCTCAGAAGTGTAGCAGATACGTTTGTGATCAAGAATCCGGATATCAGAGTCCCTGTAAACTTCAACGCATTTTTGGGCAACGGAACAAATAAAGAACGCCTTTTTGAACTGATAGAATAAGTCTGGATCAATGAAAGAAATGCTTCGGAGGACAGAGGCTTTTACTTTGCACGGCGTAACAGTTCTATCAAAATCACTCAGCAAGGGTTTGAGCAAGTAGAAGAATTAGCAACAAACCATGAAGAGGCGGACACAAAAATATGTTCTCTGCTCCATCAATGCTGGGGAGGAACTAACATGCTTGTTGAGATCAAGTTCTGGAGATATAGACATCCCATTAATTCTTCTGGCTAATGAGGACTACAAACTTCATGTTTACATAGACGGTGGAACTGGTAAAGCAAGAAAAATCCTCAACATTGCAGCTTGTGACAGAAATCCAAAAGCAAGCCCTACTAGGAATGCATGCATTCACTGGAAATGATTACGTATCATCTTTCTTTAAAAGAGGTAAGAAAACTTGCTGGAATATCACCAAAGACTCCCCGGATTTTCTTGCTGCTTTCTGCAATTTTGGAAGTGGAGATGATGTTGACAAAGACACGATTTCTCTGCTTGAGAAATATGTGTGCAAAATATATGGCGAAAAGCAGGTACCATCTGTTGATGATGCTCGTATGAAAATATTCTGGAAAAACTTCACCAAAGATCAAAGAGTGACAGATCTTTCTGTTTTGCCTCCATGTAAAAGCAGCCTCTTAAAACATATCCAGAGAGCAAACTACGTTGGAAGAATATGCTAACTTTAACTTCAGCTTCTAAAGTTTGAAAAACTTTTTCAATATATATTTAGGCTAATTACCTGAAATGAAAGTTTGAATAATTGTACGGTTTTGCATTAATAATGCATTAATCAAATCAAGGATATTAATATTGGTTATGTTTACAGTATGTTTTTCGCTGTTCATTTATTTATATTCCTAGTAACTTGAAAGATCACTCTGCTGATCAACCGTACAGCATGTCAACAGAGCCTTATGTATTTCATTGAAAATTGTATATAAGAAGCTAAACCTTGAGAGTTCTGTGCGACTTCTAGGTTTAAGCACTTTGAATTCTCTAAATCCCCTGGCATTCCAAGAATTTCCCTGAGATTCCCCACAATTCCCCTTGATTCCCCAAGATTCCCTGTGATTCCTTGAAAACAAGAGAAAGGGTCAAAAGAACTTTTAGGCCAATTGATGCAAGAGTTCGAGTGTAATACTGTAAACAAGGAGGAAAAGCTAATAATAACTTCAGATTTAATTTGCGGAATAAAGTCAATCTAGTTTTCATTAAACAAAAAATAAGTTTAACTTTCTGTCTTCCTCTTTCTGTTCATTTCTTGGGGCACAGTTTCTGCAATGTTGTTTGACTTGCTGAGTGAGCAATTGTCTTGTTCAGAGAAATGAATTACCAACAAAATGTGTTACTTCGCAGACTCTCAGCCCGAAAATAACAATTGAACTCAATTTCTGTTAAACAAACTGTGAATCCAAAGTCAAGGCCCTAAATTACCTCTGTTTCAGACTTTGGAGCCCCTTTAAGTTTTCTTCTTTCTGAGAGAGTAGCTGCTCTTTCAATTGGAATTTTTCTTATTTTCTCAGAGATGACAATAGGTGTTGCAAGATATGTTGGTGTTGCAAGAAAAAGGTGGTTTGCTGCAATTCTGTCTTAAACTTTGCTGAGAAATGTGCTCCAAGCATCAAATACAGCATGAATTTTTTGATGTCTCTCAATACAATTTTCTTTTCAACGTCCAGGACATCACTTTTACTCACTTTTATTCAGTTCCTTTTTTTATCACTCATAGCAACATTGAAAAACTAACAACCTCTTCAATTGGCATAAACTGAGGCTTGGAAATTACGCAAAATATATTTTCTTGAAAAATTTTGAAGCCGAAAATTTCGATTACAATCATAATCGCATGGATACTGCGTTGGCCTAAGAAGGCACGATACCATAGTTTTCTTTTCTCTCTTTATCTTCTTTGTTCTCACCTATCTCTTCAGAGTTGCAACATTTTCGAAAAAAAGTTTTACCTTCTTCAAAAAAATCTTGTAAGATTGTTTCCACATATATGTTCACATTTAGAATGTTTATGCAAAAATGCCGGGTTTGCACAAATTAAGGGGTTTGAAGGCAAGTCTGCATACCAGATGGAGGCTGTTTTCTTTATAATTCAGGTCTCTAGGCCAAGTAGTCCTTAAACGTAATTACACAATTAAGGCCTGGTTACACTATTAGATATTCCATTAGATATTCCATATATAGAGCATCCAAAATGGGCGATAATATCTAATGGAATATCTAATGATGTGAAAAGTGTATTGGATATTCCATTGGATATTCTTTTAGATTTCCATGTCAAGAAAAACCAATTCATTGCAAAGCCATATTATTCAGTAGGCTAAAAATGAGCGAGGAACAAGACAATCTAGATCTTGAAGAGACTCTTGTTTGTACAGTTCTTGCGTGTTCTAGCTTTGTTCATCCCAGTTCCCTTGAGAAAAGTACCAGAAATAGGAAGGTATGGTACAAAGACTACTTTCGGGAGAGTCATGAATTCGGTGCTTACAGACTTACATTGGCAGAGCTTTGTTTTAATGATCCATTTTCTTTTTGTCGTTATCTGTGAATGAGCGCCAAACATTTCAAGGTAATGAATTTTGAGAAATTTTAATATTTCACAAATTCTAAACTTAATTACTATGATGCACCGTACGACAATAGCAGATTTTGTCCCCATTGTATGCAAAAAAATCTTCGAATGCCTGAAAGAGACATATCTCAAGATCCCAGACACACCAGAGTGTTGGAAAGACTATGGATCATGTATTGCACCCTAAAGACTCTGGATCAAGTCATTACAATTACAAGGGTTTCGTTAGCATTGTGTTGTTGGCCATAGTAGATTCAATTCATTTCAATTCAATTCATATCAAAATTATTTGTCAAATACATCAAATTAATACAGTGTCTAAAAAGGTATGTATTTTACGCAACCCAAGAAAAGTCAAGCTTATCTAGCAACTAAAAGATATAAGGAAATTAGCAAATTATTTTACTAATTTAAGACAAGATAATTAGCATAAATAAGACTAACATGATATATATATATATATATTTATACAACATATATATATATATATATATATATATATATATTGTAGATGTATCAACTTTATAGTATCAACGAATTGAAATTTAGATTAGCCTGAAGAGTCCACTTGAACTAGTAGCGTGATAAAGTTGTAGTCTCTTGTACTTCTCTCTTCTCCGTTATGTAATTTAAAGAATGGGCAAATCTTGTACATTGGGGTTTTGGTTTTGGCGCATTCCCAAATATGTTTACTAGCAAAGAGTTTCCGATACTGAGGAAGAAATATTTGGTTTCTGTGGAGAGTTGTTCTATTTCCAATGTGTCACTCGTTTCTCCAATGTATTTTTCATTGCAACCATTACACGAAATTATGTATATAAAATCCCTAACGCTTCAATTAATTTCGTTTTTAATGTTAAATAGTAGCCTACTTTGTTTATTTATTTCAATTTGACTACAAACAACAAGTTGTTCACAGGTCTTACATTGTTTGTCTTTGCATTTTGTGACCTTAGGGGTGTTGTTGACGGTGACTTGTGACGAGAATATTGCTAGTGTTAAAATTCGTTTTAGGTTTACTGGTTGGCGTTTTCTAGGAGTTAGTTTGGTTTTGTTGACTCCCGTTTCATTTTGGGACTCGCATTCAAAATTGAAATAGATTCTATGATTATGGGATAGAAATTTGGGTTGCTTGGGTTGTTAGTGGAAACAAAATTCAATATATTTTCTTCTCAAGTGTTTTCTTTTGGTCTGCAGAGTTGTTCTTGTGGTATTTCAGTTGCTTTTTTAAGCCTGTTATTAATTAATGTATCTGGGTATCCAAGGTGTCGCAAAGTGCCTTTTAACTCGTTCAATCTTATATCCAAAGTTGTTTTTTCATCGACAATGGTGCATAGTTGTCTTTCTAGGTTGTAAGGGATGTTTTTAAGGTATGTTTGGGATGAGCAGATTTAAAACGGACATAATTTTGAGTGTCTGTTGACTTATAGTAGATGTCAGTAATAATTTTATCATTTTTTACAATCATCTGTATGTCTAAAAAGCTAATTTTTTCATAGTTGGTTTTGACAGTAAATTTTATGCTGCTATGTAGGCTATTTAGAATGTCATGAAGGTCTGTAATTGGCCCTATGCTAGTGTCCTAATAAATGAAGCAATCTTCTAAATATCTCATCAACTCGCTTTGGAATTTATTGCGTGCTTCCAATCCATATAGCTCTTGAAATTTGTCATAAAGTTTAGTTTCTAAAAAGGCTATTACCAATGTGGCATAAACGGGGGCACATTTGGTTCCCATTGATATGCCTCTTGTTTGCAGAAGTGTTTTCTTATCAAAATTGAATGTGTTGTTCTCTAGGACAATTTTTAGAGCCTCACAGGTGAGACACTATCATTGTCTACAGCTAATTCTGAAGATAGTGCTCGTCTGGATATCAAAGCCAGAGGTTTTTATCGGCCAGCCCAGACAGCTTTCTTTGATGTAAGGGTCGTGAACTTGAATGCAAAGACGAACATAAACTTAACAACAGAAAAAGTCCTTAAAAATGCAGAAAATGAGAAAAAAAGAGCATATAACGAGCGTGTCATCGAAATTGAGCATGGGACATTCACACCCCTTGTGTTTGGAATGAATGGAGCTATGAGCAAGGAATGTCAGACTTTCCATAAAAAATTGGCCTCCAAATTAAAAACAAAATTAAATAAAAAATACTCAGAAATTATGAACGACATAAGGACTCAAATTTCTTTTAGTTTAATTAAATCTATGGTTTTATGTTTAAGAGGATCAAGGACTGTTTTTTAGGTTGTTGCTTGTCTTCCTTTTCTTTTAATTCTATATGTTTTTTACTCAGTTTCTTAATAATTTGATAATGATTTTATTTTAGTAGGCCTAAATAGAGTTTCAATTTTTAGAGCCTCTAAGATCAAGTCATTCGAAATGCTTTTGGCTTTGCTTTTGGGGTATTTGTCGAGCCAAAATTTTATTGATTCTTGTCCTAGGTTGTTGTCGATGTTTGTGTACATGCTAGAAATATCGAAAGTTGTAAGCACCTTGTTTTTGTTGGCAATACGGAGCATCTTAGTTAGAAAGTCGATATCCTCTCTAACATAACTATCAACCTGTTTTAAAAATGGTTGTAGTATTTTGTCGATAAAGTCACTAAGTCTACTCATCACGCATTTCGGCCCAGCGATAATAGGTCGCATCGTTAAACTTTGTGGGCAATTTACTATAACCCAATTGTCTGGGGAATTTTGAATTTTTTCTAGTGCTTCTTTGCATTTATGGACTTTAGGAAGACCATAGATGTTGCTTGGTTTGTAGTTAAAATTGGTTAAATAGTCGGCCTCTTTTTTTGTAATGTCAGCTTCATATTGGCTGAAAAGAGAAAGAAAACTATTTCATCACAAATTACAAACCCAAATTAAATCGTTGATAGATTGACAACTGCAATTTTAATCTAGCCTTGTCAACATATCAGTACGAGGTTATTGTGGAATATTGATCTTACGTCAGATTGTGTAAAAAGTATCTTGTAAAGATACTGTACCAGTGTAGCACTCTGCATAACCTTTTCTGCATCTTCCCTTTGTCTGTCTTTTATTTTACGTGCTGATTTTACAGCTGGCAGATTGGTTACATTATATGCCAAAGGCTTCTCTGCATCTGAATACTGACTGTCTGCCTGGGGGGATACCATCTTGCAAAAACTGGAGCTGAGCAAAGAATTTCCAGGATGGTTTGTACAAATTGTCGGTCCCTGCCCCACTTCTTTGATGATGATGATGATGATGGGGATTATTATTATAAATATAATAATTATATGATGATTTTCATGGTGAGGATGATAGTAATGACGATTTGTTTTGAAAACTGTTTTGAAATTTAATGCTGTTTTCCAAAGACTCTTTGATTAATGTTGAGAAGCGTGAATTGTCATTTACCAAACCAAGGTGGCAATTTGCCAGTTCCATATGGTAAACAACCATGAATTATGCAATCAAGCCTGTGCTTAAATTGACAAAAGGGCTTGCAGGTTGTGTTTGTGAAGAATTAACTGGAAATTGCGCATGAATGGCCGAGATAATGGTCCTAATGGCATTGTTGAGTTGATTTCTATTGTTGCACGTTTTCCATGTTCAAGCATTGGTTAGTTATTGGGTTAGTAAGTGACATTCCACCCCAAATCCAATATGTTCGAATTGAACATTAAAAGCCATCCATGGTAGAACAACCTAGAGGGCAGCAGCAACAAGGACTTGTTAGATAGCTACACCTTGAGCTCAAAACACTTATAACATGGAAACTATATATAACAATCTCTCCAAGATACTCAATTCCTCATTTTCAGAATTTGGAATTGTAAATGTCATGATTTTGTAACGTGTCAAGTCCCTTACATCATATTGTATTGAGATGGGCAATAATAGCATATACATGTATTTATCTATAGATTTGGGTAACATCTGATGGCAAGTAGATGAATTGGTGGGTGCAATTAATGGTGGTTGGGCAAGGTAACCACTAAGACTTACCTGCGTGAGACCTGTTGTAGACTAGTTATCTAACTGCAGACACACAGAACACAAAGAATAGAAGACACTCTATTTTAGTTTGATCACTAGCAAGAGCTATATTTATTAACATTAGCATTAACATTGTTGGCATTAACATTCTTTACATTAACATTCTTTACATGAACATTAATATGAGGGACAAGTATGGGATAAACAGTTTCTGGGAGTAAGTAAATCATCAGCAACACCAATGCTTGAGCAAATATAGGTGACAGGATATAATTTCAAGAAGGACACAGCACCACATAGAAATCTGCAGCAACAGTCCTGTTATCTCTAGTTGATTTTTGTACAATTTTTATTAATTTTGCAACAGCTTGTGTGTGAATAACTGCTTGAGATCTCATTTTAAGGTAAAATTGGATGTGTCACCACCTGTCACTATTATGTCACCAAACGTTTTACTTGATATTATAGGTGAAACGAAATGTCACCACATGTCACCAAAGTTTTTGTAGAAAGTAGTCTTACTTTTATAAAATTGTTGATGACATGTGGTGACATGCAAGAATTCATACTTTCGAAAGAAAACTAGAGCCTTCATTTTGGTGACACATTAGTGGCACGTTTGTTAAATGCGATGACATGTAGCCCTTTGGACTCTTCTACAGAAAAATAGCTTTCCCACATTCTTCTATATCCTGATTGTGGTGGTAGGGTGGGTGTTGTGGTGGTGGTATAGGTTGTTGTGATGCTTAAGGTATGGGTGGTTGGGATAGGGGTGATTGTGGTGAGGGTGATAAGGGTGGTTATGGTGAAGGTTGTAGGGGTTGTTGTGGTGACAGTGATAGGGGTTGTCATGGTGATGGTTGTAGGGGTGTTTGTGGTGGTGGTGCCATTCCTTTAAATCTTGCCACAGCCACAATGTCAATGATGGTGATGGTAATCATGAGGATGATGATGATGACGATGATGATGATTATTATTAATGATATTATGATTGTACGGCGATTCTCATATTGAGGATGATAATAATGACGATTTGCTTTGAAAACTGTTCTGAAATTGCTGCTCTTTTCCAAAACTCTTTGATCAATGTTGAGAAGCGTTAAATGTCATTTACCAAACCAGAGTGGCAATTTGCCAGTTGCATATGGTAAACAACCATGACTCAAGCAATCAAGCTTGTGCAAGGAGAACAATTGTCACATGACCTTAAATTGACAAAGGGGCTTGCAGGCAGCAATTGTGAAGTATTAACTGCAAATTGGGCATCAATGGCCGAGATAATGGCTCTAATGGCATTACTGAGTTGATTTCTATTTTTACACTATTTTCATTGTTCAAGCGTTAGTTATTTAGTGAGTTAGCAGTAAATGACACTCCAACCCCATTCCAATATGTTGGAATTCTTCCATGGTAGAACAACCTAGAGGGCAGCAGCCATACTATGTTTTCAAGTTTTTCAGAAATATACATGACCTGAACATCAAGGTCATTCAACCTTTTTGGCATTTGATGAGGAAGCATGTTATTATTGGCTGAAAGGCACATGAAGTCAAAACAAAAATGGAAAGTTGGAATAAGAAAGATCCAAGCTGTGTCTGAATGACACCAATATTTGATAAAGTTGCAGGGAAGTCTCATGTAAACCCTGAAATCCCAGCACTTATATATGGCAGAGTAATGGAGAAGAATTATATTGACAATTTTAAGAAATAGGTACATTTTAAGGAAAACGCAGTAGCCTTATAAATTTAAGTACGAAGAAGTACACGACGGAGAAATTCATTTTAAATTACGACAGATCCATGTTAATATTCAACAAATCAATTAGACAAGTCCATTTTTTTTAAACGTTTCGGGCCTATCAAAGGTCCATCATCAGTCAAATTAAATAAGAATTTTCAACTTAATTTATACCAATCAAAGACAATAATAAATGCAAGGGAAAAACAAATTACAGATTTAAAGAAAATTGAGGAATGTTACAGTGATAAGGTACCTAGGGACTACTAATAAATAAACAAAACAATAGACAAGGCAAAATAACAAGAAAATTAGAATAATTCAAGGGGGATGGAAGACTGTTGGGAGTTAAGAAGCAGGCGGTCACGTAAAATGAGTAGACTTTCATGAATGAGAAGATCATATGAATTATTGGCTTTATCTTCTGGTGAGGTATGCCATTTTCGCCATACCTCACCAGAAGATTCACAAATGAGATTGCCCTATCTAGTTAGAGGAGAGGGAAATTAACTCAGTTGAACAGGAACCAGACCTAGAACTCAGACCTAGTTTTAAAAAATTTTAAGAAAGTATTTGAAAAATCTCATACTGGGGTCAAAGTCTTAGACTGTGGGCTATTCATTGTCAAGGACATGACATATGTAGGAGGATGTCCAGATGGCATCTTAATGTGTGACTGCCGTGGACTTGCATGTTTGGAAGTAAAAATGCCATTTTCGCCATACCTCACCAGAATATTCACAAATGAGATTGCCCTATCTAGTTAGAGGAGAGGGAGCTTAACTCAGTTGAACAGGAACCGTCAATACTTTACACAGTGTCAAGTCGAAATGGCTGCAACACAATGCACCAAGTGTTAATTTCATGTATGGACTCCTCGGAGCTCTTTAACTGACTGCCTTGAAGTAGAAGAGAAAATCTGGGAAGAAGAACTCAGACCTAGTTTTAAAAAATTCAATACTCAACTTTACCCCTTTCTTCAGAAAATCTGCACTCATGTGGGAAGGTTTCGAATGAATCAACCTAAAATGATACTATTTTGGGGAATTAAGCGAACTCAAAGATATATGCCATTCCATTCCATTCCATAGGTGATGTGGCCGAGTGGTCAAGGCCTTCCGCTCATACCTAAGGTCCTGGGTTAGAATCACGTCAGGGCCTTTTTCCACAAGCCTACAGTCAACCCAGCTGTCCATCCTTCTGAGGTCGGTAAATGAGTACCCAGGGTATTAGTCTGGGGGCACAAGCTGCAGGTTCACATCGGCTGCATAGCTGCCAGAATCCCCAAACTGCTTATTGCTTGCTTGCTATTGCTTGTCATTCCATTATTCAACAACTCTGTTGCACACAAAATACCTTTTAAGATAATGAATACATTCTGGTGGGAATAATGCAGATAGGAGAACTAAAGAGAACTTTAGGAGCAGAACTTTAGGTCTGTCAATTTTCTCATCCATTTCAATGGCCTCTTGTTACCTTAGCAAATGTCACATAATTTAGATCTTTGAAAATCTTAAGACTTCCCAACTCAACTTTTGTGATGTAGAGATTGCAAGAGAACTAGCATATGAAAACAATTTTATCAGAGCACTGTTCCTGGAACTGCAAAGTTCTCCCTTTTCGTGTTCACTGGAGCAGATGGCACTGCCAAAGTCTTATCTCTTGTATCCACTGTTTTACTAAGTCTATTTATGCTTTCATGGAACTCAAAGTCGATTTAATCTGCTGTTAGGTCTTCTAACTTGATACGGTTGCTTTGAATTGCCTCCTTGTGGGTGAATTCATTCAACTTCTTCTAATGTCTCAATTTTTTATCAGAAGATCTTACATTCATGCTTGTATCTAAATACTTGTGTTTTTTTCTGGTGAGGAAGACACTACTGTATATGCACTGTTTTTACTCTGAATGCAAAGGTCAAAATGGGTGTTGTTGTCCTGAGTGTTCTTGGGTGGCAACAGTTGGTCGGCTAGTGTGAAATGCAAGTCACATTTTGCAGGTCACCCTGGCAGGTCATCATTAGAGTGAAGAGCGTAAAATTATGACAAAGGAACTCTTTTGAATTCAGGATGCAAAGTCTTGAAATATATTGCTTGTAGGGCATGAAAAAAAATTTTCATGACAAGAAAAAATGACAAGAATTTTTTACATTTCCCCAAAGGTCAGAGTGCCCATTCTTTGTTATTCTCTTGAGTGCATATCAAACATGTGTCTGTAAAGCAATCATGTTCTTCAAAAAATCAGTTTCACTTCGCATAACTTCTGAAAATCCCAAAATCTACTCAATGTACAAAAATTTCTTCTCACTGGAAAGGCTAATCCTAATCCTGGAAAGGCTAAACCGTGGATCATTTCACTCTTCGGGGACGAACAAGATTTCAGTTAATAGAAAGGATTTTTATGCTTTATGAGATTTATTTGAAACATTAAAACTCGCAGAAAAGCGTGAACAGGATTCCATGGAGTGAACTGCCTCTCATGGTAGATGCCATTTTTAGGCCTAAAAACCTAGCTCAAGGCCTATGTAATTCCTAATGATCCTTGCAGACTTTTGTTGTGATTTGAAAATTTTTGGAATATTCAAATAATGGATTTACTTTACATGTTCAGGTAGTTTGTTATTCCTGCGCAGCAAGAAAGGCAAAATTCGCAAAGCAAAATTATACATTGACTCACACCTTAGTATAACAAGCAGCTCCAGTATCCTCTACACAAAAGAACTCCTTTCTTCTGTGTTAGCCCTTATTGTGACCTGCCGCGCTAACATGCATTTTACACTAGTAAACAGTTGGTGGAGGTAACCCACAACAAATTTAACTGCAAATTTAAAGAAAATTCAAAAAGCATGATAAAAAGTAGGCCCAACAAGGTATTGCCTACTGAAGAAAAAACTTATACTATTTTTTATTTACAGCAGGACGTTATGGCGCATTGCAGTTTCTACATTGGATTAAAAAGTGAATTTCGAATTGAAAGCCATCAAATGATTGTAAATGTGGACAACCATGCCAATTTATTTAATTGAGGTTGGTTGCTGACTTTGTGCTGGAAGCATTGTAATATGATAACTACAATATGAAAATTCCTTTGAATATAATTAATGTTCCTCACCCTTTTGTCTTTGACCATCACCCTTCCTTTAACTGAAAAAGATTTTAGTACAACAACCAGGAAAGACGCAGAAAATGTGATGCACAAGATGCAGACTAGGTTGGCATTTATTAGTTAAACCATTAAATATGTTAATCTATTATAAAGCGAAGACAAAATAAAATATTATAATATTCTATTTAACAACAATCATAGTAGATGCGGTACAAACTTGTTATCAAATCAACTAATGAAATACTCATTTAAGAAAAAACATTTTAAGAACAATGAATGTGTAACTACATAACTTTCTTAAACCTCTGGACCCGCTCTAACTAGGAAGGATGGAACTAGCCTACCTTGATTATAATCATATACAGACAGAAAGACAATGACTAAACACATGGCAGCACTGTGTTCAAGCATCACATTTTACATGTCAAGAAGATTGTCCTCCATTTCTGCCATGAAATTGATTGTTCCCCGCTGTCTGCATAGCTGTCATTTGATGAGTGAAAAAAACGAGGCTAGCGTGTGTTTTATAGTAACACGAGAGCTTTAAGAGAGAGAAAGCCATTACTGTCAGAGCTCCAATTTTGAAAACAAAATAAGGAGGCACATCATGCGATGAAGACTGGAATGGGTTAATTGGGGAAGGAAGAAATTAAAAAATTGAATTCAGAAAAGAGACAGGAATGGAGGCGGAAATTTGATCTACCCATAGTAAACTTCTGATAAGTTATTATCAGAAGTACTGTTTATCTGAAAATAGTGTTCAGAATAGGAAAGATGCACATATTGGCTATCGTGAGAGATTGAGGACAAGTTTGATTTTTTGTATTGTAGTTATGTTGTTATGACTTTATTAATAGCAATTGGGAAAAGATCAGATAAGCATATTCGACGGAAAAACATTCCAACTCCATTAAATTCGATCTCCATATTAATATCGAAATTCACAAAAAGCATCAAATTATAGGGACTTATTCTCTATCATGTGCGAACAGCTTCTAAAAGTGCTGTTAACTAAAACAGCCTGCATACCAAAACAAGGGCAAAACCATTGTAACAAACTATTGAGCATAGCATATTATCTCTTTTAACTATAATTCCAGATAATTGTATTTCTTAAGAAATTAGATTTACCAAAATCTTTTCTGTATGTAGAGTGTCTAAAAAAGGTAACTATTTTACAACATTTATTTATTGGCACTGGTTTGTTAGTCGAGATTTGGTCTGTAAATGGCTAAACTGAATTTATCTGGCATTTAATTCTTGTTTTATTGAGATAAGCTGTTAGAGTGTGAATCATTTTGCTTCTGACAGAGAGTGTCATAACTGTCGGAGCCCCAATTCGGAAAGCAAATTACAGAGGCACACCTTGCAAGGAAGACCATAATGGTTAATTTGGGAAGGAAGAAACTAAAAATCATGAAGTAATAAACAAATTCAGAGAAGAGAGAAGAGACAGGAATGGAGGGAGAAAATGGGTCTTTCAATAATACAGGACAGAGCAGTTACACTGCAAGCCTTGCATAGCTGAAAATAATGTTTACACTATGAGAGACACACATGTTTGCTATAGCAGGAGATTGACAGGTTGACATGGAGTTTTTTCTATAATAGTAATGTTGGTATGTTTTTATTAATAGCAATACACCACTTAAACAGTTTCAATCTCTTTTGCTCGCCAAGGTCTGGGGTGAGTTTTGGGGTGCAAAAGCACGTAGCAACATTTTGAATCAACAACACAACATTAGCAGTTTTCATTGTTTTCATCACTGGTAAGCACACAAATAACAGAATTAAAACGCTATCTTTCTTGCTTAGTTTGTAGTCTGTTATCAGGGGAACGGTTTTCTCTAAAGCTTTTACAAGTACCTTGCTCTGGCAGGCTGCAATATCAACTCGTACTTGATATTCATCTTGAAGTTTAGCCAAAATGGTTAATGGCAGCTGTGCTGTTGTTGGCTGTCGAAACAGCAGATATCGAATTATATTATGGGAGCACAATATGTGGGAAGATCACTTTGAAAAAACTAAGAAATGCTCTCCCTATCAACTTCCATTCAAGCTGTATAAATTTCCAAGCAGTCAGCGTAATGCAGATAGTAGAAGAGTGGATTAGGCTGATAAACCGAACCACTCCGAACCACTAGAAGAAACACTAATTGGAAGCCCAGATCAAGTGACATGGTAAGCTTTAAACATTTTGTTGATGGGATACAAACAGTTAAAAATCCTTTTCCTACCGTTGATCTTGGATATGAAAAGCCACCAAACAAAGTCAGACGCAGTTTGATTTGAGTGGAAACAACTGCTACTACTCCAAATGAAAATGATGATATGAACATTGATGAACCTGTGTCAACAAACATTTGGAATCAACATTGCTATCCTATCACAAGAAAACCCTGTGATGCATGTGGTGATAAAAATAAAGTTATTTGTTCCCTGGCACAAAATAAAGCTGAAATAAGCAAAGAAAATAATCTGATGAAGGAAGAAATCAATTCACTTTCTCAAAGAATCAAGATTATTTCTGTGAGATCAAAAACACCTTTTACATTTACATTTACATCAATAAAGACTGATGTAAAAATGATATTTTTCACTGGAATTCAAAAAATCTCCATCTTTCATGCCCTCTATGGTATCCTACAGCCTTATGTAGCAAATCTTAATTATTGGAGAGAAAGAAAGAAAGTTTATTCCTCAAAACTATATAAATCAAGAAAAAATACCACACAAGCTATGTGGCCAAGACAAATTTCTACTGACATTAATGAAGTTAAGGCTTGGTCTGTTAAGCCAAGATTTGGCAGACAGATTCGAAATTTCTGAAGGTACAAGCTCTTTTATCTTTGCAACATGGGTAAGGTTTCTTGGAAAGGTTCTTGCTGATGCTGTCATCATGTGGCTATCGAAGCAAACAATCTTGTCAATCTTGCCTTTTGTCTTTCAAGCCCATCAAAAGAAGACAAGATGCATCATAGATTCCTCAGATGTTCTAATTGAAAGACCAAAGTCTTTTGATGTTCAAGCTGCCACCTGTTCCAAATACAAGAAACATAATACAATCAAGTTTCTTATTGGAATCTCACCAAGTGGATATATTATGTTTCTGTCTGACGGCTAACCACAGGCCAGTTTATTTGCCAAAACAGTGGTTTTATGAAAAGCTTGGGTATGGGGATGAAGTAATGGCTGATAGGGAGTTTCAAATCAGAGATGATCTGCTATACCATTACTGCTCTCTAAGTATTCCTCCTGGTGCAAGGATTCAATCCCAAATGACAAAAGCTGAATGTACTAAAACAAAAGAGGTTTTGAATCTTCAAATTCATGTTGAGCGTGCTATCAAAAGACTTAAGACCTACCATATTCTAAAAGGACCTGTGCAGCCCTTTGCAACATCCAGCCTCCCCTTCTAAAATGATACTTGGAAGAAGTTAGTTTCTGAAGAGTTTTTGTTGTATATTAGAAATAACAATAGAAACTGCAGTTTGTAAGAAAACAAGTTTTGATTTTTGTTTCTTATTTCTTCTTTTAACAAAAACCAACAGGAAACAATAAAACACCAATTGATGTCAACATTATGTGAAAAATGATGGTAAATAAAGGTTCAGATAAAAGTCCAAAAATTAAATCTTTCAGATTTTTCCAAAGTTTTTCATCAAATTCAAGTGTTTCAAGAAAGTTGCCATGGGTGGTCCAGAAAAAGAAATACGATTTCTTTAGTCTTGATGCAGCCATTTTGCATTTGACATTGCGTGAAATATTTGTGATTCCTATTTAGTGAAACAATCAATTCCCTCTCTTTTAGTATGGAAATTTGACATCAGTATCAATTGGTGACAGATGACTGAAAGAAGAAAGGCAATTCACCTCCAAACAGGACTTTCCACAGCAGTAACAAGATATTATCCTGCCAGGACTACCTCCAACAAAAGGCATGTCTTGGCATAAAAATCCCACGCTCCTCAACTGTAACATTATTGTGGTTTTCTTTGTAATTTTGTGTGAAGGCTTGTTCAGCATTACTTTCCATTGCTTGACCATACCTTAAGGCTGGTAGCATTGGAATAACTTTTGTTCTTCCAGCAATTTTGTCTATCACAGTTTTCATGTCAACATCTATTCCCTTCAATTTTCCTTTCCCAAATGTTTCCATCCTTGTTTTGATGTCATGTGCCTAAGAAGCACTTACATTAGTTCCGAAAATAATCGGACCCATATATTTCGGACAAAATATTTTCGGACCAAAAAATTTCGGATGATTTTTTACCTATTTCGGACGATTTTCCATTCCGATTTCGGACGACAGAAAAGGCAAGGTGTTTAGAAAATTTCTTTGTGAAATTAATAAATTTAACCGAATTTAAATAGACTTTATCACATCCCTTCCACTAATTGATTCTTGGGTAACATAATGAGCATACCAGTCCTCAAACTCTTGCTTTTTGAAACTGATTTGCAAATGCGTCAACATTTAGGTCTAAGATTTAAAATGATTTTATGGATTTGGCGGAATGAAAACATAAACATGATGATTTGTTGTGATGGTTTTTCCACTCCAACAGAAGTATGGCCTTTTAAGAACATCGAAAATCAAAAGAGCCTTTTGATCGATCCTCTGGACCAACATTTACTATAATAATAATAGGGGTGATTTTTGGTAAAATGCTTCACACCAAGAGAAAAATAGAAATCTGAGGCCTCCTTTCTGGTTTGTTCTCAAAGTAAGGGGAGAAATGGTTAAAATAAAATTTCGGACATTTTAAATTTCGGACTACCTAAAATTTCGGACATTAATATTTTCGGACAAACAAATTGTCCGAAATTAAAAGTGTCCGAAAATTTTCGGAACTAATGTATGATGTTTTTTCCCACAGAAAACCACAAAGGGTTGATTGCCTGGTCCCTTGTTTCTTTTTCAATTTTTGCAAGATGATCTGGAAAATACTCCAGATTGTAGCAAAATTTCTCTTGTGACTTTGACTTACTAATGAAGTCATCAATAGTGCAAATTTTTTCTTCCTTAAAAATTAGCTCATTCTCCATCTTTTTTTCTTTGTACCCCACTGTAAATAAAATGGATTCTCCATCATTGCAAATGATAACTTCAAAGGACAACTTTGTCTCCATATGTTTAACTGCATTAAACCTTTTTTGGGTGAACAGTTTAGCTCAGCAGACTTCTTTCCCTGATGCCCAAAAGTATTTCCACTAAGCTTCAAGTCTTTTATTTTAACCATCTTTACAAGTTTGATTTTTGGCAACCATTCACATGCAGTTGTTGTGCAGGCTGGATTTGTCAAACCCATTGTTACTGCTGCCTTAATCCTAAACAAGGCAGCAGCAACATGGTTACAGATTTGTGAAATACCAGCCATGCAATTGCAAATGGGGAAACTCTTCCACGTTAATGCACGTGGCAAATGGTCGTGAAAATAACTGGACAGCTTGTGCAGAGACAGGTACAGCCACATCCTCTACTTCTAGTTGCAAATTTACTTTTGAAAAATTTATTTCTTATACTTATTTGAGCTAAAGGTATTTAGATTTAATGATTCTGATGCCTCTGTTTCCAGTAAAAGTTTATTCTTCAATGACGTTGATATGTAACTCTGTTGACTGCCACTGTCAAAAAGAACAGTAATTTCCATTCTCTTTGATGGATCATTTTTTCCATATACATAAGCCTTGGCTGTTTGCATCATAACACTCCACTTTGACTTTGCTGATGCAGTAACGACATATTCTGTGTGCACTTCAGCTTCTGAATCATCTTTAGTCTTCTTCTGACTCTTGTTTTCTTTAATTAGAGAAATGGTATGATGATGGCTTTTTCAACAGAACTTGCAATTTTTTTGCTGACTCAAACAGTTCTTTACTAGATGTCGCAATATTAAACATAACATGCATCTTTTTGACTATCGTAGAATTAATATTCCATCTTTTACCTTAGAAACTTTGGCACATCCTTCCAACGAATGCTCTGTTTTGCAATAAACACATTTTATTGTTTTCCTTTGCGATTTTGCAAAGAAAGACTGAACTGTTCCAGTAGGTGATTTTGAACGAGCATAATCTTTCTTATCTGGCTTTCTGTCTGAAGTTGCTGACACTCTAGCACTTATTTCAAGGGTTTCAATTTCTTTTCTTACTATTTCAAGAATTTCTCTGACTGACAGGCCAAGTTTCTTCTGTTGTCAGTCTTGTGATTTGCACTGTGATTTCTCTTGGTATAGGTTCCATGATGATTGGAATTAGAGAGAACCATATATTTCCTGTGATGTGCCAAGTGACATTAGCCCTTGAAAATGAACGATGATGTTGTCGTAAATCGCTTTCAATGCTGTGACTTTCTCATTTGGATGTGTGTTAAGTTTTAACAATGATTGCATGTGAGCGCTTATGATTTGTTGTTTGTTTCCAAATCTTGTTTTCAAAATCTCTATGACATGATGATAATTTTCATTGTGTAAGGCAAGTCCTTGTAATGTTGTATGGGCTTCACAGTCTAGTTGAGTCATGAGATAATTCAACTTCTGAATATTCGATAGATCAGCATTCCTATGCACAGTGTATTTGAAGTTCTTATGCTCTTGGTCACATCTCCATTAAATCTTGGCAATACTATCTTGGGCAATTATATTCCATTTGTAGCTGATGAACCACTTCAATTTGCAGTGCCTGAAGGCGACAAAAAGAATTGAAACTCAGACCGTTCTTCACGTTGAGTTACTGAAACTCTTGGCATTTGTGGTGGAGGATAGTGTAACAGCAGAGAATACCCCTTGCTGTTACTGACAAAGATGAATCCTGGCAAAATAAAAGAGCTTGTGTCACTAAAAAAACCAATTACAATCATTCAGAAGCTGACACAAGAATTGTATTTTATGTATTGTCACAAGAATCTGCTGTTGTTGTAGTAGCACAGGATACTGATATTTTGATTTTGCTACATTATGCACATGTGGTAGAAAATCCTATTCATCAATGGTTCATGAGAATCAAGCATGAAAAGTTTATTCATATTGCAAGAATTTGTCAACATTCTGGCAACAAAGTATGCCATGTATTACCACAGTTTCACGCAATCACTGGATGCAATTCAACTTCATACATGTATAACGTTGGCAAGGTAAAAGCATTCAAGCATCTTTCAAAGCAGCCAAACTTAACAGACCTCATTGCAGACACAGGCAAAGAGCAGGTTATTGGGAAAGAGAAAGAGAAGGGCACAGTCAGATTTGTCCAACTTGTAATGTATTCTGATAGAATCATATTTGGAAACACGCATACTCATCTACAAGGACATGGAACAGAAGAATTCAGCTTCCATTCCACCGGAACAATCTTCCCTTAAACAAGGTATTTTGCGGGCACATTTGCAATCTTACATCTGGAGAAAATGTCTTGTCTCTATGCTTCCAGACTAATAGACTTTGGGTGGGTGCTTGATAAGGAAACCAAAAAGATTTCACCACTTTCGTTTGAAGGTAATGAACTACCACCTTCGTTAAGGTGACAAAAAGGAAAATGCCGTAAAGGGAAAAAAGTTGATTCTGCTATGAGGAAAGCTGATTCTAATAGTTATCAGAGCAAAGAGAAAGGCCCTCCACAAGCAAAAAGACCAAAAAGCAGCCACAAACCAAGTAGTAGCCCACTTTCACTTTCTGCAAATTATGATGCTGACCAAGATTCGGGTGACAGGTGAGTGGGAAACAACAGGCTATTTAAGCGATTCTGATTAGGAAAGTGTCTTTTTCATGACAGAAAGCAAAATTTGCAGTTGCGATAGTGACTAAAATTGACATTTTGCTTAATTTTGATATATCAAAACGGTAATAATGACATAAACAGTTACACCTTACTTGGACATGACTATAAAATTATATAAAAGATCCTCCAGTTGGCAATTCATGCTAACCTTGTATAGTATTGTTTTAGTAGTGAAATTGAAATTCAAAAAAATTCAGTGAAAACCAATTACCTTAAATTCGGCAATGATGCCATCACCCATGCCCAATTTAGTGTCGTTTTCAATTTTTTGCCCTTAACGTACTTAGTGGGTCTCAGCTTCTTTATTTAGAACTCAAAACGAAACTAGTTGCAATAAACTGTGCCTTTTCTTGTAGGTCATAGTAATTTCTATGTTGTACTCTATATATATAAACAATCATCTAGTATAAGGGGAAAAGGTCACTATCTGTTGTTTTCTCAAATTTTTCCCATATCAAGATATTTTAGTATCTTGCAAAACTGGTTCCAAATGTGATGGGCTCAGAATTCCTCAATTGCTGCACTTAAAGAGATTGCCACCACAAAAGTTGAGTTGATCGTCATCCATTATTCTAACGATTGCTATGTCAGGGTCACAAAAATCATATTCAACTCCTTGGATATCAAGTTGCATCAACTCTTTTTTGTGTCAATGTAAGAAAAATGAACCACGCTTTCTTCGTTCTCAGTATCTTCAACACTTTCTGCGTTTGAAGATTTGTAATGAATTGAAATCTGCTCATTGTTGCTGATATATTTGCTGAATTTTTCTGGAAGAAAATTCTTCAATTCTGAGTTGTTTTCAACTTTCGAAAATTATAAATGTTTTGTAGTGAAAATGGGTATCAAACGATGTTGGGGCTGTAGCTGCAAAAGAGTGAGCAACGCCATGTTCAGCTGCCCCCAGCTGCCATATTATGGCATCATCCGTCAGTTCAATAAGTTGCCATGTTATTGACCCCTCTATGCTTTCGATTTGCACCCAACATTGGAAGGAATGGCTTCACTATAATTATAGGTTGCATAAATCTTTAGGCTTAAGACAATAATGAGGAATTTGAAAAATTCATGGGTTTGATAAACTCTTTAGTCCAGTCAATATCATCTTTAGACCCGTCACTAATTGCAACAGAAAAGATTTCTTCACTAAAGGCCTCGTAGGTGCTTAACGTTCATAATATTAAAAGTCTACAAAAATCTAAATAAGGGAAGTTTACCAAAATCATGATATTTTGTATGATTCAATTTTGACTCACTTTCAGCTCGGTTGGAAATGAGCGATCCTTCCATATATTGGTCAATTCACACGTTTTTCCTTTAGCCATAGCAATTCTTGTTCTCACGTCCACTAAACAGTTTCCATCAGTTGTCTTGATTGAGCGTAGGTATTTGAAACTATTCACTTGTTCGATGGTCTCGCAATCTATCCAGATCTCTCCATCACTGTTTAGTTCTGTTCCAATCTTCATCACTTTTGTTTTCTTTGCATTTAATTTCAGAAAACATCTCTTTCCAGTGTTGATGACTCTATTGATAATCTCTTGCATTTCGTCTTTGTTATTTGTGATTAAAGCTGTATCGTCAGCATATCTTGCATTACTCAGCTGCTTCCCGCCGACCTTAATGCCAAAATCTTCAATATCTGCTATAATAACAAGAAAGCTAAAACAAGGACAACAAAATGTGAAAATATCGTTCAAATTAGGCCAGAAGTAAGTAACAAAATAAAGTTTTCACAACGGTAATGCAAGATTTCGAGTATTTTGGTCAATTTATTCGTCTACTTCATCAGAGTATTCATCATCGCTTTCGTCGCGATGAGCTGCATTCGAGCAAGCCGAGTCTCGACATTGGGAACAAGCAGCAGAGCAATCCAGATTATGCTTTTTACATGAACATCGCCATCTACTGCAGTCTGTGGAACAATCACATCTCACAACGTGCAATTGTGCTTCCAGCACTTGTGGCAAGTGAGTCATGATTGGTTGAATTGGTTATTTTTTACCATCCAGCGCCTTTCCTCTGCCAATAATGCTTCTTTTTCATCTTTCCATTCATGTAGCTGATGATATACCCTCATGCTGTGATACATAGTAGCAGCTGATGTTAGGGGTAGGCTCTGTGGCTGGACTTGAGATGTACAGGTAGATACCTTTTGGAAATATCGCTGGTATCTCATTTCATGAAGTCCTTTGCCCTTTTTGCCATTGTAAAGAGAGAAAAGCGCTTTTTCACCAGCATGTACAATACCCTCCCTTGAAGAAGATATATTGTCAAAAGCTTTTGCACATTGGCAAAAATGGGAATCATTTATGAATTTTTCCAACGCAGCACCTTTTCCACTTCTGTACAGTCGCGAAGTTGTGTTACATCCAAGTATTGCATGGATGAAGAGAATACTGCCACAAACTTCTTCACCAAGCTGCTGCTGTACTGACTTAATATTCGAGAGTCGTCGTTTTGTTGAGTTTGCCTTTTGTTGAGTTTGCCTCTGGATAGAAATATAAGTTGCAAGCATCTTGTTGCGGTTGGCATGGTGCGTGATAGCAAAGCAATATGAGAAGATCAGTATCATCACCAATTAGGACGGTGGTGCTTTCTCCTGAACCTTCAATGGCAGTTTTTGCTATAAGAAAATCAGCCTCAGAGTGGTGGGTTTGGCAACCCCGTAGATGTAGATAATGACTGAGCACATTAACGACTGTTCGATGCTCTTATTTGAGAGGAAGTGGTCTTGCTTTATTGTGAGTTTCATGTTGTCCGAAAATGTTACAGTGGCACCAACTTTTCCAGAACCTTGTCTCTGCTGGGTCATTCCTTTTGTAGATGTAGTACTATCCCCATCGAATGCAATAATTGCCTCACCATACTTCTGGGTAACGTAGCTACAATAAGTATTGCAAATCTCTTGATATGTAACAGGTCCTCTTGGCCATGCAACACGGTGAATTAGCGCACCACCATCCAGTATGTATTGAACTTCTCCTGTTAGTAATGTGCCGTTAGAGCTTAGTTTGGCAAATATTGCATCTGCAAGTGCAGGTTTTTGTGGCTCCAGTCGTTGCAACGATGAATTAAATAGGGTGGTAGGATAGCTGCAAAGCTCAAATTTAAACATTGTCTCGATGTCTCAATTTTGCAGCGATAATGAGACGCTGAAACAAGAGCTGGGGGTCCACTTGCATCTGCTCTCCATTGACTTTTATCGACACCTTTGAAGCAAGCTTTACTGCTTGAGAATTTTGCTTGAATGAAAATTCAGTACCTGACTTTCCTGTCATAGATTGCAGAATTTTATTCCCAACAACTCTAGCAGAATCAACATTTACAGAACTATCAGCATGAACACCTGTCATGATATTAATCAAACCCTGGCTTGGTGAGAAGGGGTTTTTGTCACTCAATGCAAGAAGCAACTTTTTTATATCCTTCATGTCGTGGATTTGCCTTGATTGCCATATGTCTTTATTTTGTTCTCGAGTTCTGTAGCTAATCCCGCTGAGATCTAGCATGGCCTGATTTATTTTGGCACAAGCTGGCATTGAAAGCAACCAAATAGAACGCTGTTGTTCTGTCATCCCTCTTCCTCTTGCTTACCACTTGTTTTCATGCTACGCATCAATACCTGCTCAATGACCAAATCTGAAGAAAGACCTGTCCATTTGTGATCACTTCTTCGTACCACATGAAATCCATCTTCAAACTTTTTGTAAAGATTGGGCTGTTCTGTCTCAAGTTGAATCATGGACTGCAGGTACAGTCCGGCAGACTTAGCATGCAGATTGTGGCCTGATGCTGCAAAGTATGGAAGCATTTCTGAAACAGCTTTAAGATGCAAGGCCCAGTTGCTGGTGCGCTCTGCTTTGATGAACATCCAAAGTATATCCACCATGTCCATATACTTTGCAGTGTGGTTGTCTTTCATGGACTCCTTGTATTTTTGTAAATGCTCTTTGACTTTGTCTAGCACTGTTGCTGCATTGGCATCCTCTGCTGACTTTGCTTGATTCATGAGGTCATCATAGAGAGCATTGGCATCTTGCAGGTCTGAAGAGGATTGAGCTGAAGTTGCATTTTAAGCTTCTTCTCTGCATTGGTTTTCTACAGTAGCATCTATTAACTCATCATTGATACCTGGAATAGACACGTCCAAGACATTTGAAAGCATGATGGCATTTAAACATGCTTCAACAAGTAGATGTGCTCGTACTGCTCGTGCCACAGCTTTCCCACTGAGGATGTGCTCCACAGTTAAATACTACCAATAAAACTCATCTCTGTGTTAAAGCCGCCAAGGCGCAAAACAATTTCATGCAGGTCACTGTCGGCTGGCTCAGATTTTATAATCCTCAATGCTTTCTATCAAAGTTGCTGATGGAATGTTATGATCGGTGTTGTCTGATGCCTTTTAGCATGCTGTAGCACAAATTTAAGTGTAGAGTAGATGAATGTAGGCTAACTTGAACTTATGTCAATCATGGGTAGAAAGACAACCAGCAACTCGTGGCAGTTGTGTTGCTGGAGTGCAGTTCGCAATTTTGATAGGGTTGCAATGTAGCTATGATGCCCATGCCATGAAATGTATTATTTCCATCCAGGGTTCTTAGTTTTGCCTTATACTGTGGTCCACATTGTTGGCCACATACTGAACACTCTCTGATGTAAAGTTCTCTAAATTTGTTCCTGTGTTCACTGCTGCAAATTTTTCAAACCTTTGCACCTCTTGGTATGAACAGCAAAATCCATGGTGATGAAGTGTGTCAATAAGGAAACGTAACGCAAAATGATGATGAAGTTGAACATCTAATCAGACTTGCAAAGATGCCAACAAAACTTGAGGTCGGCTTGCTCGCATTATAGATCGCAATGATGGACGCTGCAATTGATCCGTAGATCTTTCTGTCCCCGCTTCTTGGTTTGCGCAATTTTGATAGCGTTGCAATAAATACGACGGGAATCCTGATGCACACGCTGTTCTGGTACTGTATAGACTGATGGGTCATTCCATTCAGTGCTTGCTTTATTAACTCCTGTGATTCCCTTTTCTTCCATTTTGAAATTTGCATCGGAAGTGAAAATGGTCAGCTGCGTTTAAAAATAAATCATGCGGCAAAATCTATAAATTCTGCGATTTCGAAACAGAACACTCTATGTCAACCCACACCAACATATTTGGGAATTAGGTGTGGGGGAATTCTAAAAAACCCACCCGCCCCCTTGACCAAACCACACCTTTTCCCACGAAAAATACAAAATTCAGTTTCTCTCTTTGTGAGAAAAATTTCTTTCACTCAAAATGCAATATTTAAATTATGAGCTGTGCAGCTGAACAAAATTAAATAAAAACATGCTCAGCCTCGTCTCCATGCAAAAGAAAATCCTCTACCTTTCAAAGGCTGATTTTGAGCATTTTCGACACTCAGATTGATTTAGATTGTTATTCAGGATTGGTTTAGGGTAAGAAATCAATAGAGATACTTTCTGTTGCAATTAGTGATGGGCTGAGCAACTATATTTGTTAAAATGCCTGGAATACTTCAGCAACTATTCAAATCCTCCAGTCTAGAGAACCTCTTAACGACTGGCTAATTCTTTTCAAAGACCATTCAAGGATCTTGGTAGCCTGTGCGCAGACCCAAACCTCAAAGGAGGAGAGGGTCTGCGCAACTACGAGCAAAAGCTTGCCGACGGATCAGATAATCTATTCTTACCAAGACGCATAAATTATTACTCTGCCAAATTCTGCATTCATTTTTAATGGCGTCCTCGTTAGTGGAGAAAGAGGTCAATGATGGCAGAAAAGCCAATAGGCTGTGATCTCGATCTTTGCTGTCTCTGTTTAGAAGATTTGTTGAAACCAACAGATCGTAATTATGTCCATGGCAAGTCAAATGCCATTCTAGAAATCGAAAAATTACCGCTTCGTGTAAATCTCCGATCTGTGTACATATGCAAAAAGTGCCTTGTTACATTGAAGAAACGAAGAGATCTCCTCGAGAAGCTCGAAAAAATCGAAGAAGAACTGTTACAGATAAACCCTAATGCAGCATCGAAGGTCCAATGTCAATTGATAGGGGAGTCAGACACAAGGTAGGTAAAGTTAATCAGCATTTTCTCTCGAAGCTGGCAACTAAGGCTAGGCCCTAAAGTTAACAATATACTAACAAATACAGTATATTACATGATAGCTGGTATTTTTCTATTTCGTCTGTATCAGAGTAGTTTGATTTTGAAACACATGACCTCTACACCCAAAAAACCAAAGAAAGAAAGATTACTGTCTAATGTAGAAAACATTTCTGGAAATAAAAAGAGGAAATTACCAAGTGAATGCCCAGTAAGTGTCGAAGTAGAATGGAGCACCGAAAAAAGAAAAAAGCACCTCCACCCTGATTTGAGCTCACTTGGGAAGATGCTATGTAGGGGTACCTTCAGACAGATTGCAAAAGCTGCTTGGAATTGCAAACCCTTGAAGAAACATTTTTATGAAGAAATTGCAAAACAAATACACAAGGAGTGTATTGTACTTTGTCAAAAGGGCTCAGAGAAAAAGAACAAGGAGAGGACTGAAAGTTGCCTTCGAAAAACTGATAAAAAGAGCATAGAGGACTTTTCATTTCTCAATTTAGTTCAAGAACTTGAACAAAAAGCTCCATTATTTCTTCTGACACTGAAATGTGCTGCATTGAAAGGTGATGTTTCAAATGAAAAATGGGCACCATCTATAGGTGTTGCTGCTGCTATATGCTTAAACAACCGATCAAGAAACATGACTGCAGTCCAATTGCTAATTGCAATGATTGCAAGGCACTCAGGATTCTTGCTTAGTGAATTCCTATATATGCTTTATGCTGCAATAGAAAAAATAGGAAAATCTTCATATCTGCAACATGTATCTATCTTAATGTCCAGTTACTTTTCAATCTTCCAACTTCTGATCATGTCACTAGAATGTACTGTATGTTCAACAGCAAATCAGATCACATCAATGTCATATACGTTTGCCAATTTGCCAAATCTCTATAATAATGTGCGGAGTAGGCATGGCGTTGGCGCACGCGTTTCCTCGTAAGAGTTCGATCCGCGGTTCAGCCGCTTCCTGGTTCGCCAACTGCCGTTCGCCGTCGAGACACCGACGTGCTACCTTGTCATCATCGCCTCGTTCGTGGCAGGCTGCTGCCGGCTGCGCCGGGGCCTGGCAAATACCGATCATTGTGCTCGATATTGGTCTAATAACGTGCGAGGACACAAAGGCAGACAAAACATGTACAGTTAGACAGCATTCTCCCGCCCTTCGAAAACATTTCAGGCACGAACCCCCCGAGCTCCCCGTTGGCATTGGGCCACCCTGAGGGAACAATTGACCTCGTTCCCGCAACCAATCATCGAGAACGTCCGGTCACGGGGTTAAATCCATGTTGGTGCTGCGTCACGGGCTTTCGAAGCGTCTAGAACGATCCCGTGTTTCGTGGCACATCCATTCGGAGGAATATATTTCCTACAAGTTCGAGTGCTGATGGAAAATGGTGATGGCGTTTATCATTTGTCCAGTTCTCTTATATATGTTTCGCTCCACAATCGCAACAAAACAGGGAACGTAAGAAGAGAATTAAGAATTTATTTCAGAGCATTCTCGGTTCAGTGGATGTTTGTTTACTTGATTTGGTGGTTGCGTCATCTCAACTGGAGTTTTGTTTACGTGATTTTGTTGCGTCAGCTCAGTTCACTTGAGTAAACTGTCAACCTAACTCAAGGTCAGTGCGAATTTATGTCTTATTGATTTATGGTATGTGTTATTAAATATATTGAATAAAATTCGATGTCAAATAGAGTGAATGGTAGAGTGAATACACTTATTTTTTGTTTAATTGCAACTGTTGCGTCGTTTCAATTCATTGGACCATGTCCTTCTAGCTATTTTACGTTAACGACCCTAAATTGTTCTGAGTGTGTAAAAGTGGGAACGGGAATTAGGGAATCGAGGAATCGGAAACATGACGTCAAGGTGTTTATCGTTTGTTCAGTTCTTTATATTTGTTTCGTTTCACAATTGCAACAAAATAGTGAACGTAAGAAGAGAATTAAAAATTTAATTTCAGAGCATTCACGGTTCTGTCTATGTTTGTTTACGGGATTTCGTGGCGCCATCTCAATTGACCAGAGTAAACTGTTCGTTTACGTGATTTTGTTGCGTCATCTCAGTTCACTTGTGAAAACTGTCAGCCAAATTTAAGGTCATCACGAATTCATGTCTCATTAAATTTTCGTATGTCTTATTAAATTTATGGAATCAAATTCTATTTCAAATAGAGTGAATGATAGAGTGAACAAACTTATTTTTTGTTTCATTGCAACCGTTGCGTCGTTTCAATTCATTGGACCATGTCCTTCGAGCAATTTCACGCTAACGACCCTAAATGGTTCTCAGTCTGTAAAAGTAGGAGCGGGGAATCAGGGAATCGAGGAATCGAGGACATACCGTCATATTAAGGGAATCTATGGGTATTTTGGAGTTTCATCAAGGGGGGCGTAACCCCTTGACTTGAATTAAGGGAATACAATGGTATTAATGAAATATATTCATGAGGTACATCAGATAAATTAGGGAATTGAACGATTGGGAACATATTAAGCGGATCCAAGGGTATTTAGGAATCGTATTAAACTGGGCAGCCAAGTAACTAGGCAACTGGGTAACCCAACCACCGAGCAACAGCGCAACTGAGCAACTCGACAACTAGGAGAACCGATCAACCAGGCAACCGATCAACCGAGCAACTAGGAAACCATGCAGCTTGCATCTGAGCAACTAGGCAACTGAGCAACTAGGCAACGAAAGCAATGATAGAACTGGGGAACCAGGCAACTGTTAAACTGGGAAACCGAGCAACTGGACAAGTGGGTAACCGAGTAACTGGTAACTAGGCAACCGAGCACATCAGCGACAGGGCAACAAAGCAATTAGGCAAGTGAGCAATGGCGCAACTGAGCAACCCAGCACCTGGGCAACTGAGAAACCAAGCAACTGGGCAACTGGGAAACTGATCAACTGGGAACCAAGCAACGGAGCAAATCAGCAACAGGACAGCTAAGCAATTGGGAAGTAAACAGCTGGGAAACCGAGCAAATGGGAACCAAGCGACTGAGCAAATCAGCAACAGAGCAGCCAAGTAATTGGGCAAGTAAGCGACTAGGCTACTGAGAAACTTGTTAACGTGGCAACTGGGAGACCTCGCAGCTGAGCAACCAAGCAATGGGGCAACAGGGCAACCGAGCAACTGGGGAACTGGCAAACCAAGAAACTTGGCAACTGGGGAACTCCACAGCTTGGCAACCAAGTATCGCTGCAATAGGCCAACCGAGCAATTGCGCAAGGGAGCAACTGGGCAACTCAGCACCTGGGCAACTAGAGCAAGGCTGCAACTGGTCAACCGAGCAATTTGGCAACTGGGAAAACGAGCAACTGCGTTACCGGGAAACCGAGCAACTGGGAACCAAGCAACAGCGCAAAAAAGCACCTTGGCAAGTAAGCAACTGAGCAACATCACAACCTGCCAACTGGGAAACCAAGCAACGGAGCAAAAGGGCAAGCGAGAAATGGGGAAGTGAGCAACTTGGCAACTGGGCAACTGAGCAACTAGACAACCAGAGCAATGGCGCAACTGGGCAACCGAGCAACTCGGCTACTGGGAAACCGGCGATACCAAGCAACTGGGCAACTGGGAAACCAAGCAACCAAGCAAGTCAGTAACAGGACAACCAAGAAACTAAGCAACGATGTTTGCGATACTTATTCTGTCCATATTACATTCCCATGTCATCCACATATCACGTGATCCTGTGTACCCTCGGAGAAAAAGGTCACCATTTTAAATCCCCCTGGTGCATTTCCTCCTTATGAGATTCCTACTAAGATTCCTTTTTACCCTCAAAAATAATTTCCACAATGGTAATTCCCCTTGTCTTGGACGCAACTCTAGATTCCTACTCTTTCCGTATGAAATTCCTATTCAGGTTGGATGCTCACGTGATGCTTTTTATTACCAACAATTATCTCAACTAATATCCCCCGTATGTATGACCTCAGTCACCTTATATCTTGCATAGCTGGCTGTTATGTGCACGGATGAGCCATCGAACGAGTTTGGAAGGAGGGAGAGCACCTGCGGAGCACGTGCTACCACGAGGTTGCAGCGAGCGCAGCGACCGCGGCAATCGAGCGGAGCGACGCAAAGCGTCGCCCGCGAGCCGCGAAGCGGCGAGAAGCCCTCCGCAGGAGCTAGCGATGGCGGCCTCGCGCGAAGCGCGAGCCACCGAGCTAGTCTTATATACTAAAGTAGTAAGGGGATTATGACACCATTTTGTCACGCTAACTCCTCTCTTACCGTAGAAGCTACGGTGATGGCGCTTACACCTCAAGTTGCCGCCTGTGGGGTAGGCGTAGAGTTTCAAGTCATTTTTTGCAAACGTGCTCCCGCTTCTAGGGTATTTGGGGCTCACCCTTCTTTGATCTAGAATTTCGTGCCATGAAGAACAATGGGTCTGTTGTTTTCCCAGCGGGAATAATCCCCTTTCCTAATCCCTCCTCCAATACTGAAAGACAGGGCAATAGTTCTGTTTTTTACAATCAGCTTAGCGAAAAAGTCCTTTAGCTATTAGTATTATTCTTTTTGCTTGGTTGTGTATAATTTCTGTTCATTTTTACGATATTCAAAGGAGAAAATTCTTGGTTTGTTTCTTTGAACGAACACATTCGGGGACCCTTTCCTTAACTCTTCCTCAGGACTGAAAGGCAGGGCAATAGTTCTGTTTACAGTCAGGCTTAGTGAAAAAATCCTTTAACTATTCGTATCAGTCGTGTAGCTTGGTTTTGTATAATTTCTGTTTGTTTTTTCTGTTTTCAAAGGAATACATTCTTGGTTTTTTTTTTAAGAACACATTCGGGGGTTTGGGCAACAGCTCTGCTTATAAAATTAGTAAAGGCAAAACATACCCTCATGGCCAAAGGCTACAATTGTTCTGTTCATTAAGCCGAAAAAAACAAACAGAACTGAATGCTCGAACTCAAATATCCACATTGCATGTCGATCTCACATCACATTGCAATTACAAATATTACTTATGCCCGTTTGACATTTCCCTACATTTGGCTTGCTACAGACTTCACGACTTGCTTCGCTGCACGAAACTTTGACATTTCCGTACATTTCGATCCCCTTTCCTAATCCCTTCTCTAAAACTGAGAGGCAGGGCAAAACATTGCAATTACAAATATTACTTATGCCCCCTTTTTTTTCGATATTCGAAGGAAACAATTCTTGGTTAAGTTTTTTTGAAGGAACACTTTCGGGGATCCTTTCTTTATCCTATCTCCAGGACTGAAAGGCAAGGCAATAGTTCTGTTTACAGTCAACCTTAGCGAAAAAATCCTTCAACTATTCGTATAGTTTGTTTCTTTGAACGAACACATCCTGCTACAGTGAGTGGGCGCACCCCATGATACACGCTTTTTTTTTTATAAAGAACCACGTTATAAGGAACCTACATGTAGAAGGCCCGAAAATTTAAAGAACTTATACTACTAAAGAGAAAATCATTAAGGAACTTTTCAATGTTGAATGCTTTTATCGCTGCAAATAATCAAGAATTAGAAAGCCGGTTCCATTCATTTGCAGTCGAAAATCACATAAATTGTACGTTAAGCATGTATCAAATGTATCTTTCAGTAGTCTTGAGCTTTGCTCACATGCAAATGTCTCTCTTTTATTGTTAAGACCACTGCATGTGCAGTTAAAATTAAGGAACTATTAAGGAACTTTTGGAACTACAATTGCCTCAAATGAGGCCCAAAAATAAGGAACTTTAAGAACTAGGCCTTGAGGTAGGTTCCTTATAAAAAAAGCGTGTACCCCTGCCAGATCAGTATTTCTGACATTCCTACTGGTCACAGAGGAGCTAATACGAAGGTTTCCTATGCATCAACAGCACTTTCCAGCCAAAAGGCAACGGCAGAAAATCATTCTTTCAACATCAACCATTCCATGCCACACCCATCCTCCACATTCTCCCACAGCATAGCTCTAGCAGCTCCCTATCGGAAATATTCAACAATGGTTCCTCTAGGATTGCTATTTACGCATTCAAGTACTATAAACAATGGCGTGTGCCTCTTCTATTTGTTTGTCATCCAACAAACCTTTCCCTTCACCAACAACAAACTCTTATTCAATGGCAACCGTTTACTCTTATTTGCCTCCTCTTTTAAATGAATATCATCTATTACACCTAATATTGTGCCTAACATATGCTAACAGATGTGTCTGCAAGAGACATGCACTACCTTTCACTATGACGAAGCGGTATTGATTTATTGCTTAACTGTGTCTAGAAGCTTACCTGCGGCTATGATTGCAACTTATGCATTCAAGTTACTTTCCCAGATGCATGATTGGTACTCCGGACATTCTCTTCCATTCGAAACAAAACAAATCACACTTACCCTTCTCAACAAATATTACTACCACATACTTCAAACAGAGTATCAGTGCAACCCCTCTTTTCAAAGAATAATCTGCTACTCGGCAACTTCACAGGGGGGCTTTGGGGTTATCAAAACCCGAAAACCCGGAAGAAAATTGGGACGAACCCGAAAACCCGGATGACTGTAGTTTCAACAACCGTTTTAAGAATTTTACACATTGATATCCTTTATGTTTAAAACCCCAAAACCCACACATTTTTACTGCAATACCCGAAACCCGAGCTAGAAAAATGGCAGAAACCCGTTGCCCGTTAAAATTGATCGAAACTTGATTAACAGGGAAATGTCAGTACTAACGTCAGCAACAATGTCAGTGCTTGTAACAAATGTTTCCACTTATCAGTAGATGCAAGGTTCATTGCAGCTGCCATGAAAGAACTTAAAAAAGTGCAACTTGAAGCCTACCCAGAAGAGGAAGTAATTCCAAAAGATCTCGAAATAGCTTCACAGAGTACCAAAGCAAATTTCTTGCAACAATTTTCAAGAAAAATTGTTGATAAATATATCCTGCAAGAAGCACAGGTGTCTGAAATGCTAAAAAAGTTGCAAACAGCTAAAGAAGAATAAGAGAAAGTCACAAAGGGAGACCGCAGCCAGAAATATGCACTTAAGGCTCTGTACATACTGTTTCAAATAAACTGCCTGCTTAGTCCACGTGTATCTCAGAGGCTTGTATGGAACAGATTCTACAAATCTAAGCCAGATGCAGCAACAAATATTCTTCTTGACTTAGCTTTGGGGCACTGTAATAAACTTATCAAACCAGTCATTAGGAACCTAGGACCAAATTGATTAAATAAAGATGCTATTGATCGTTACTGCAAAGCACTTGGTTCCAACAAGCAGATACTTGATAGTTTCGATAGCAGCTACCATGTAATTACTCCTCATCTGGAGTGCACTGCAGCAAATCTATAACAGATGACCTTAAGAAAGTTGTCAATGAATTGGTCTAACAGAAAGCATTGCATTATGTTGAAGGCAGAGCATACCAACATTTCTCTGCAATGGAAAACAGCTTGCTTTCAGCTTTTGATTCGTCATCCACGTTCAAATGGATAACTGAACATAAAAAGAAAATGCAGTTGAAAAAATGCTCGATAAGTAGAGACACTGACATTATTTATGGTTTAGGGAGGTATAACACAAGAAGTATAAAATGACAGCTTCAGTCAACATCCATTTTGTATTTTGAACCATTTGTCTTGCTATGTCACTTACATCATTTATACTAGTTAAGTTTTCATTAGACAAGCAGCTGTTTCAATTTTATTGTCACAAAAAAAAGAATCATCTGACTCTCACAAACATTAATAATTATGCGTAATTTGCTCCCATTTCTTCTGCCACAACCTCCATTTCTTCAAATTCCTCTTCAGAGAAAACTAAAGTTGATGATGGATCCATATCATTAAAAAGTGATGTCAGAATTAAATAGTGATGTCACATTGCTTGCATGAACTTCACGCCATAGTTTAACATGGCTCATGACATCTCTTATTTTGAATAAATACTGGCAGCTTTCTAAAATTTGATTGATTTGAATAAAATCAAATTCAACCAAAACGCTTGTTGTACATACAGGAATGAATTCTTTTGTACTTCTTGGTATTAAGGAAGCTCTGTATTCATGAAGTTTTCTTTTTAGCAAGGCTTTCTGTGTTGGAAACAATTCTTATATGCTTTTTTATTGTCTGTGTCTGTTCTTGAAATGTTAGGGCAAGCATTTCATGACTTGAGCAGAGACATTCTTTCTTGCAAACATCACAGCACACACAACCTTTTGGACATTCAAACTTGCTCGATTTTGGAAACATCTTCCATATATACTTGCGCCTACATGTTTCTATGGCCACAAGAGATTTTATGTCATCATTTATTTATTATTTTACGACTTTGAAGAAGAATGTTGTAAAGAATGAAACAGTAACATTGTTTACCAAAATGCCCTAGCCAACCAGTTTCCTGGACCAGCATTTAAATATTATTTGAAGGTCCAAAGTGGATGCTACGATATACAGATTTGCAGTTAATTCCCATTCCAAAAGCTTTGTGCAAATGAGGACACAGAGGCAACTTTCACATTTATTCATTTGGTTGACTAAATGTTTTTGAACAGAGTCAGGAGTATCTGCATGATAAATGTCAACAAGTCGTTGCTTTGGATCCTCCTTTTCAGAAAAGTAAAACGTCTTTCCAAGCTTACTTAAAGACATTTGATAAAGCAAAGCACATTGCTTCCGAGTTTGGCAGAATATTATGCATCTCGGTGTGTCTGCTCCATACTTTGAAGCTCTTCTATCAAACAGCCAAAAATTGTTTCCAATGATCTGTTTTTACTGACATGCAACATGTGGTATGCAAGGTTACTTCTAATAGGTGACTTTTCAATACAAAAGATTTTGTTTCTGTCTATCTGTAGCATTGAACGGATAACATTCTTGGTTGCTTCTGTTACAGTTGCTATTAAAATTGTCAACATTGTTGAGGACAGCAGCAATGCCTTTAATTCAATTATGTGACCATACTAGTGTCAGAATAATGCAGCTCTATTAGAGGATGACTTGCCCCTGTGAATTTGAGAGATCAAATTCTTTTAGAAAAGCAGACTTGCAGCTATTCATATCAAGGATAGTCGCACCACAGAGTGCAATAAATACCAGGATGAGTGAGAAAACTGCTTAATAATGTTATAATTCAATAATACTAATAAACATACCACTGCACAAGACAATGTGCTTCGTCAACAACAATTGCGACACAGTCTTCTCTGAATGACTCGGATGTTGCCATAGACCTCCATCGTCTGCTGCTTAGAAATGCCTCCGGGGAAGTATATACTAACGAGTAGCACCCATTTTCAATGTTTTCCATAACCTCGTCTTGGTCATTTTCTTCAGCAACTATTGCCACCGCCACCGCCGATATTCCAAGATTTTTGTTTACATAGTTAACTTGATCTTTCATCAGCGAAACCAGAGGGGAAATTACCACAACCGTACTCGTTCCACAAAGATTATCATTAAGCAAATCCGACATGATTGGAATGGCCTGGTAAATCAGTGACTTGCCATACCTGGTGTGTGCACTGAAGAAAATATCTTTTCCATTAAAGAATTCCCAGAGAGCCGTTTTCTGTTCACTATACATTTGTTCAACTTGCAAGAAATTGCAAGCCATATCAATACAATTATCAAAAAACTTCGGATCTAGTTGAGTAAGAACTCCCTTGCTGTTCGCCATTTTCACTCAGTTCGCCAAGCACGTGAACGTGAAAGGGAAATTATTATGAATAATTATGTGTATTGCATAAATTATTTTCCAGAACTTTGGAAAACTCGCGACAAGCTTTTGCTCGTAGTTGCGCAGACCCTCTCCTCCTTTGAGGTTTGGGTCTGCGCGCAGGCTACGATCTTGGTTTCTACATTTAATTATCCTGATTATGCTTCTCTTCTGTCTCTTGGTCAAACATGCTGCTTTTGGTGAAACTGTTGCTCACTATCTTGAAGATGACATTATTTGCAAGAGACTTGCAGAATGACTTTTTTGTTGACAGAAGCTTCAATGGGAAAACATCAAATGCAACATTGCAACTGATTAGTTCATACTGTTTGCAAACATTTAGGAAAATTGAATTTCAAAAATTTGACAAGAATGCTATTCATCATTTTTTGAATGAAGAGTTTTCCTTAGCAATGAAAGAAGAACATTGTTTGCAACAATTGCTTAGAATTTTTGGGCAAATCTGTTCTAAAAGCTCCACAGCAAGGGCTTCTTCAGGTGTTGAAATAGTGAGAATACCAATAGCCTTATTTCTATTTGACTTGGTTTTTACAGGAAATGGTAAGATATTAGACCAGCAAACTATCACATTCAAACAATCTTTTCTTAGACTCATTTCAATGAAAGATAACTTATATCACCACTGCATGAGATGTTGCATGAACTATTTGATTGTTTGAGCTGTGAAGAAATTAGGATAATAAAAATATCCTCTTTTTTGATTTTACAGTTTTTGACTCTCATAATTTTAGATGATTGTGTAATGTTTATAACAACTCAGTGCTCTTCTTGATCTCTCTGCACGCAGATCACTACTAAAATTTGTTTTGTCCGCCATTACTTCTGTTTAGAACTGTAAATTTGTCCCCGTTGGAAATAGCTTTTGCGAGCACGCCTATGAATCAAGAAACATTCTCCCAGACTTAACGAAGTCCATCTCCCCAACAAGATAGGTCCAATCAAAAAATCTGCTGACATGTGCTTACTTTCAGCATGTTCCATTCGCTGGACCTGGAGACCCAAAGACCTCAGACCTCATAACCATAGACCCCTGGACCCCATAGAAAATGCTGAAATATTGAAAATAAATATTGAAACAAAATTAAAAGAGTTGCTATTCTATTGCTATCGAATCTCTAGAATTGAAAGTTCATGACAATTATTTTTATTTGTGTAATTTTTAACCTAAAATTATATTCTTTCTCACATTTTCCCAATGAAACTCCAACATGCATATAAAATTAATTTTAGAATCAAAACTTAAACAAGAAGCAATTTTTTAATTGAAAACAACCATACTATAGAAACATCAACGAAGCAATTTTGTACGGAATGAAGCTGAGATGGTGCGGTAGTTTAGGATAAAATTACACAAACATTGATGCATGACAGTTCCTGAATAAAAAGATACTATAGTAATTTCAATGATTAATGTTCTTCCCCTTAAGCAGGAAAATTTGGTATAAACTGCATGGCTTGTTAATTTGCCTGCACAATAAATCTATTTATTGCAGGTGATTGGCCAAGGAAAGAAAAAATACAGAAAAAAAGAGGGTCTCTGGGTTGGTGGGGATGATGATTCGCAAACTCTTGAGCTTAAGAAGAGAGTTCCATTTGGGTGAGCAGTAATTGCCATGCCCTTTCACACATAGTCCCCTAGGATAGGTAAGGTGGCTAACCCAGATCTAGGGTCCAACCCCCAATTAACATCCGTCTCCTTAAGCAGGAAAATTGGGCATACATTGCATTGCCTGTTGATTTGTCTGCGCAATAAATCTATTTAAGGCAGGTGATTGGTTAAGGAAACGTGTTTCCCACAACAGGACCTGAAGGGGTTACGATCACTACTTACCTATAACCCTTCCATAACTGTGGGTGCACATATTTTTGATCACTAAAAAAAAGGTTTCCTAAGGTAGAAGAAGGAGCAGGCAGCAAAAGTAGTAGAGATGAAGTTGAGTAATGTGGGAGAAAAGAAAAGTAGGTGCAGAAGAGGCTCTGTCAAGGCGAGGGCAGAAGAACATCCAACATTGTTCAGAACCAGGCAAACAGCAACAGCCCTGGGTGAATCAGAACCAGGGGTTGCAGGGTACGCTATACCCCTGCAACATTTCATTCAACAATGTGCAACGAGCGACCACTCCAAGTCAAGCAAAACCAGGGGTTGCAGGGTACGCTATGCCCCTGCAACATTTCATGCAACTATGGGCAATGAGCAACCACTCCAAGTCAAGCAGAACCAGGGGTTGCAGGGTACGCTATGCCCCTCAAACATTTCATTCAACTTTACTCAATGAGGAACCGCCCCAGGTCAAGCAGAGCCAGGGGTTGCAGGGTGAGAATCCAAAGTTTGGTTAGGTGAACTCAGACGCATGCAAGAAACCAAAGAATGTTGTGCAGCAAGCTGCCCAAAACATGACATCGTCCAAACTAGATAGGTTCAATTGCAGTTTTATCATCTGTAGCACCACAGATATGATAGGCAATTTTTCCGGATGGTTGTCAGTAGGTGGGAACTGCCGCAAATCATGGATATCAAGAGAAGTAGCAAGCCCTGGTGTTCACATAAATTGATAAATTGTTTCTAAGCCGAAGAATAAGTACGCTGTGTGTTTGAGGAAAATGAACCCTTTAACAGTGTGCCACTGGTCGTCCAGGGGAAAAAGACCAGCTTGTGCTGGGGCTGGTCTGAGATGTCCAATGAAGATATGGCTGCAATTGGGGTACTTTTAAAATCTCCTGAAATATAGAGCAAGAAAGCCAGTCAGCATGGCGGTTCCTTACCCCTTGAATATGAGTGGCAGAGAAGTTGGAAGAGGCACTGATGGCCAAAATAGAAAGCTCCCGAAGCAGGAAGACAAGGTGTCTATCTTTACAAAGGCCATTCTTAAGACAGGAAACTATGGCCATATTGTCACACTTGAACAAAATATTTTTTCTCCCCCAGTTTCGCCCCCAAATGTGGGTTGCAATAACAATAGGGATTAGTTCTTTAACAGTAATGCTAAGATAGGAGGCTGTGAGGGGTCATTGCTGCCTGCGGCATTGAAGCCAATGCTACCTGCGTGATATGAGATTAAAATATCTGGAGTCTCCTGCCAGGCTGGAAATAGAAATAGGCACTTTTGTTCCAGAAATTTAGCAACTGTGCCACCAGGCAAGGTCATCTCTGGTCCACGCAGATAAATAAGCATAGAAATCTAACTCCGAAACAGAACTTGCGCAATCAATGAGGCAGCGTTACAATGGCCGTCCAAGAACGGTTACCAGACAAAAATGTTGGAGAAGGCCAAAAAGAGAAAGTGAATGCCATTTTGTTCCCCGCCTGCGAGAGCTGCAGAATGCAAGCTCATTTTAAAGTTTAGAAATCTTTCCCGGAGGAGACTGAGCTCCAGAGAAGCCTAAGAACTTCAAGCGAGTCACAGCGCCATCATCGGCAATAAGCATCCCAAGCTCATCACAAAGAGACAAAGCCCATCTACTACAAACCTACAGATGCTTATAGCCTTCTCAATTACGACCTTTCTCATCTCAAGAAGTGCAAGGACACCATTCCATATTCACAACTTCGCTGACTTCGAAGAATTTGTTCCAATGATGATGATTACAGTTCCAAAGCAACAAACATGATGTCTTTTTTCCACCAAAATAGCTATCCCCAAGAAATCACCGATGCAACTCTCAACAAAGTTAAAGATCTGACACAAGAAGACACCCTTTCTCCGTCAAACAATAACACCAGCAATAACCGTATTCCTCTCACCATGACCTACCATCCATTCAACAACAAAATTAAAAAGATCATCTACCACAACTTTGAAATCCTTACAACCAACAAGACAACCAAAGAAATATTCACCGCACCTCCCCTCATGGCTTTCCGTAGAGACAAAAGCCTTAAAGATCACCTGGTAGACAGCAACCTTAAAAGCTCACAACAACCTGGAACGAATCCCTACCAACATCATCTTTCCCAAACATGCCATCTCATCAATCAGTCAACAACGATTACTAACAAAGACCGGTCATTCCTTGTAAAATCAGCCTTCACCTGCTCTTCATCATGCTTGATTTATTGTATCGTCTGCTCTTCCTGCAATGTTTTCTATATTGGTGAAACATGTCGTCAGCTCAGCAACAGATTTGGAGAACACCTTAGGAATGTCAGAAACAAAGTCCACCTTAAAGAAGACCATCAAAACGACCCCGACAGCAACATTTCACAGCATTTCAACCTGCCTAATCATTTGACTGCCAACATGTCCGTTCTTGGAATTTTATACGCACCACGCAACAACATGAAAAGAAAAACTCTAGAAAAAAGAATAATTCCCAATTTGAAAACTCTAAATCCTGGTGGACTAAATAAACATTTTTCTTATCTTTCATTTATGTACTCTAACTTAGATCACGTGGCATTGTATCTTGCGTTCCTTTTATTTTTCTTTTTTTTCTATTTTTCTTTTTTTCTTTTGATCTAACTTAGCATTTTCTGTTATTCTTCCACTTGATAACGAGTTCATGCTCGAAACGTCATTTTTATCTAATATCAGAAAATTTCAAATGGTACATAATATATTTTTATTCTTGTTTGTTTAGACAAAGCCCTGGTTGGGTCAGAGGCTGTGTTGCTGTGTCCAGTAGGCAAGACAAGAAAAATATCATCAAGATAGTGCTGGAAATAGGCAAACCACCCCTGAGGAGGAGAATTTCCTGGAGCACATTGGCAAACCAGATGAAAATCTGAGGTGCTGAGTGCGGCCCAAAGGGGAGGGCAAGATCAACAAAGTACTGATCCTTCTATTTGAGACCCATGAAGAGATTGGCATACAGAGATGTTGGTAGTAGAGGATAGGCCCACTTAAGGTCAAATTTTGCAAGTAGGGTGCCTTGACCATGTTCCATAATTGCAGAGAGATTCAGGGATTCCAGTATAGTGTACCTCTGTGGCGCAGTGGTTAGCTTGCTGGTGTCAGAACGAAAATGTGTTGTGGGTTCGAGCCACAGTCTTTCCACTTGTGTTGCAAAGATAATAACCTTGGGCAAGTTGTTAACACAAATGTGCCTTTGTCCACCCAGGTGTATAAATTGGTACCTGGTCGGTAGTTATGAGTGCCATGTGTGGCTGCACCATGCTATATGCTAATGCAACCAGACCAGGGGTAAAGTGTAAAATCAACTGAGTAGCCCTAGTCTAGTAGTAGACTAAAAAAACGGCAACTTTACCTGGGCTTCACAATCAGGAATAAGATCATAAAAACTGCCCCCTGGTGGGGAAGAAAGATCAGTGATGAGGCGCCATTCGCCTGGAATAGACTTTGATATTACACTGAAGTGATGAAGAGTGAGGTTAGGAAGGGGAGTTTGGGAAAAAGGACCTGCGATGGCGCCCAGCTTTACCTCCTTAGCCAGATATTCTGCAATTACCTAAGGGTGTTCATAAGCTAATTTGCAGTTGCGATGGACTCTGGCCAAACTCTGTCCACAAACACTAATGTCAAAACCAGACCAGATGCCTTTAAGAACTGTGTCTCTTGCTATGAATGAATAGCTTTGCACAGGGAGAGATCTTGTATCCCAAGCCTGGTCAACACAAAACCTGATCTTAACACCGGGGAGATATTGATGACTAGGCCAATGACCTGGAGAAATCACCCAGGCCAAGAGCTGTTTAAATACGTTTAAATTAGCAAGTCAGTTGGGGCCAGTAGAGTGAAAAAAAATAATTGAAAATCTCTCAGCGGGATTTGAACATTGAATTCACTCAAGAAAAAGCTCCAAAGACTCTTTAGTCTTCCTGATGATGATTCCCAAACTCTTGAGCTTTAGAAGAGAGTCCCACTTGGGTGAGCAGTAATTGCCATGTGCTTACATGCATTGTCCGCTGGGATAGGTAAGATGGCTAACCCAGATCAAGAGGCAGGGCACGTCACTTCTGTGACTGTACTGTAAAACATCAGACATTATAATCCCCGGACATTAAACAGCCTTAAACTAGCATCTAAGTCCCAGTAAAATCAGCAGAACCGTTCAGCAGATTTTTCAAAATTGAACAGCTTATTTTGTCTTCGTCAGGTCAGGTAAAAGAATGGTGCAGAAACGTAACTTCCATACTTCTGTCTTTGTTTACTCTGTCATTCAGTCTGATTGATGGTGTGTCTTTCATATTCAGCATAGTTTTTACAAAAGCTCACAACTATAAGGTCAGCCTCAATTTTTTCTTAGCTCCTTAAATCTTGGCCTATCCATGCTCATGTATATATGAAATTGCTCATATGGAAACATGTTGCTATATAGCTGAATTGCTCACCTTATTATATCTATATTGAAATGGAGAAGTATTGGTATGAAGCACTGAAGGCGCTTCACTCACACCTACACCTATCATCTGATTACAAACTACGGGCTTCAGTAGGGATATAGGGCTGTCTGAATAGGGCTGTCTCTATAGAGCTCTTTGTATAGGGCTGACTGTCTGGAACAGCTATATATTCTGTTCATGGCATCATGAAAATAAGGAATTTGAGCAGCGGTTTGGTAGCCTGGTGGATATTAGGGATTTTACGCAACCAGGACGATAACAATAACCATAACGTAAGTATGTCATCTCCCTATTGTTTACCCACGACATTGCATACTTTGCGTACTTTTGTTGTGACTCCTGCTAAGGTTATCGTTTTGCTTGTTTTCAGAACGTTACTTCCTCTTACTTAACATTTTGCCAGAATGCTAGAAAACAGGTTGAATTTTTGCAGCCTTTTAGTCTTTCCAGCGATTCTTTTTTTCAAACATGGCCTCATCAGCTGTTGTTAAGTCTCAAAGGTGAGATTTTTTAAACTTTTGATTGGTTTAATTTGAAGTGATTTAAGTTTTACAAGAAAAACGCAATTTAGGCCTAATCCCAGTGTTTTCCCCTCCATTTGCTTCAAACTCTGCAATGGATTTTGCACAATATGAAGACAATATGAAGTTTAGTAAAAAAGATACCTTGTGGTCTAAATATGGTCTTAGCCATACCCCTTTAAGCCCCTAACAAGATGGCTGGGTTTTTTAGTAAACGATTCAAATGGACAGAAGAGCATGACGTGATTATGCTGAGAGAAGTTCTTGCCAGTGAAATTTGGTCTCCTAGGCCTGGGAGTGTGGAAAGAGGGGAAGGCTGGAAGAAAATTTCAGATCAGTTAAATCATATTGATTCTCCAAAGTTTGAGGTGTCTCCAAGGTCTGTAAGGGAACACTTTCAGACATTGCTTGACGAAATAAAAGTAGTCAATAGAGAAGAAGAAAAAGCCTGTGGTAAAACACGAGAGCAGACAGAAGCTGACCAGCTTCTAGATGAATTACTGGAAATTTTTGCTTCTGCTGCAATCGATCAGTAAGCTGCAGATAAGGAGAAGACAGAGAAAAGGATATCAGATATCGCCAAAGCCCAGGACATAAGGCAGCAGTCTGTTGACACTTTAGGGGAAACAGTGAAGAGGAGGAGGGATGAGGACGGAGAAAACATAAAAAAGAGAAGTTCCACATCAAAAGATACTTTTTTGTTCTTGGAGAAAAGAATGAAAAAGAGGCAGAGATGAGACAAGAAGAAGTAAAACTGAGAAGACAGGAGATGGAAGAGCGATCAAGGCATAGAGAGAGTTTGTTAGAGGAGCAAAGAAGGAGGGAGAATAAAGTGTCAGAGATGTGGGCAGGAGATTAGATCTTCTTGAACAGCATCTGCAACAGCAAAATCAAATCATGTTGCAGATACTGCAGAGTCAGCAGCATCAAGGTAAGATGCTTGCTGAGATTTTTAGAAAGCTGGAGCAAAATAAGTAGACAAAATGTTTCTCGTGCTAGTGTTTTAAAAGACTAGCCTTGTTCTGAGGCGGCTGCCATGCGCTTTTGGCGCTGGCTTTTATGCCTGCAGGTCACATGGGACGTGCAGCTTGCAGTGCTCATGTGTGAAGAAATGCAATGTGAAGAAAAGTACATGAGATTGGTGGAAAAAATTTCTTAGGGAAAGCAGAGTATGGATGGAGATAAAGGAACGGGAGTTGGGTTGAATGAGAAGGTTGAATTCAGATTAGTGCTTCCTGTCCCCCGAAGGTTTCCTCGCATACAGGAAATGCAGAAATTTTGTGCAGATGGGAGAAGTTTCCGAGCAGTTATTCAATGAAAAGAGAGGTTGCACTGTTATTCTGTTTGGAGTTTGTGGTAGTAATTTTGTTTGGAATGGAAGAGAATGTCGGGAGTAGGAATGATGCATATGGGAGAGTAACTTGAATGCATAAGTTGCAATCATAGCCACAGGTAAGCTTCTAGATACAGTGAAGCAATAAATCAATACCACTTCGTCATAGTGGAAGGTAGTGCACATCTCTTGCAGACACATTTGTTAGCATATGTCAGGCACAATATTAGGTACAATAGATGATATTCATTTAAAAGAGGAGGTGAATAAGAGTAAACGGTTGCCATTGAATAAGAGTTTGTTGTTGGTGTAGGGAAAGGTTTGTTGGATGAGAAACAAATAGAAGAGGCACACCCATTGTTTATAGTACTTGAATGCGTAAATAGCAATCCTAGAGGAACCATTCTTGAATATTCCGATAGGGTGCTGCTAGAGCTATGCTGTGGGAGAAAAGTGGAGGATGGGTGGAATGGTTGACGTCAAAAGAATAATTTTCTGCCGTTGCCTTTTTGCTGGAAAGTGCTGTTGATGCAGAGGAATAGTCTTTTTGTCTTTCCAGCTTAATGAGCAGAATAATAATCGTAGCCTTTGGCCATGAGGGCATGTTTTGCTTTTACTATTTGTATAAGCAGAGCTGTTGCCCAAACCCCCGAATGTGTTCGTTCAAAAAGAAACCAAGAATGTTTTCCTTTGAAAATCGAAAAAAGGAACAGAAATTATACACAACCAAGCTATATGAATGATACGAATAGTTAAAGGATTTTTTCGCTAAGGCTGACTGTGAACAGAACTATTGCCCTGCCTTTCAGTCCTGGAGAAGGGATAAAGAAAGGGTCCCCGAAAGTGTTCGTTCAAAAAAAGGAACCAAGAATTTTCTCCTTCGAATATCGAAAAAGCAAACGGGCATAAGTAATATTTGTAATTGCAATGTATTGCCCTGTCTTTCATTTGTAGAGAAGGGATTAGGAAAGGGGAGTGAAATGTACGGTAATGTCAAAGTTTCGTGCAGCGAAGCAAGTCTTGAAGTCTGCAGCAAGCCAAATGTAGGGAAATGTCAAACGGGCATAAGTAGTATTTGTAATTGCAATGTCATGTGAGATCGACATGCAATGTGGATATTTGAATTCGAGCATTCTGTTCTGTTTGTCTTTTCGGCTTAATGAGCAGAACAATTGTAGCCTTTGGCCATGAGGGCATGTTTTGCCTTTACTATTTTTATAAGCAGAGCTGTTGCCCAAACCACGGAATGTGTTCTTTAAGAAAAACCAAAAATTTTTCCTTCGAAAATCGAAAAAACAAACAGAAATTATACACAACCAAGCTACACGAATGATAATAGTTAAAGGATTTTTTCGCTAAGGCTGACTGTAAACAGAACTATTGCCGTGCCTTTCAGTCCTGGGGAAGGGTTAAGGAAAGGGTCCCCGAATGTGTTCGTTCAAAGAAACAAACCCAGAATTTTCTCCTTTGAATATCGTAAAAACAAACAGAAATTATACACAACCAAGCAAAACGAATAATTCTAATAGCTAAAGGACTTTTTCGCTAAAGCTGAATGTACAAAACAGAACTATTGCCCTGTCTTTCAGTATTGGAGGAGGGATTAGGAAAGGGGATTATTCCCGCTGGGAAAACAACAGACCCATTGTTCTTCATGGCACGAAATTCTAGATCAAAGAAGGGTGAGCCCCAATTACCCTAGAAGCAGGAGCACGTTTGAAAAAAATGACTTGCAACTCTACGCCTACCCCACAGGCGGCAACTTGAGGTGTAAGCGCCAGCACCGTAGCTTCTACGGTAAGAGAGGAGTTCGCGTGACAAAATGGTGTCATAATCCCCTTACTACTTTAGTATATAAGATTTATTATACATTTTGTACTGAAAATTTGAAAAATATATTTCTACTTCAAAAATGCTTGAAAATAACAAAATAGTTAAAATATTTGAAAAATTTTGATCGTCTCTATTTTGCTTGCTTTTTAGAAGCTTAAGTCGATATGTATAGACCTATGTATAGATTATTTGTATTCAATATATTTTCCTTTTCATTTCAAAAATTGGACTCTTAAGATATATGTAGTGCCTCTTTGATTAACTTAAATGATATTTGGGCAGTATCCAAAACCAAAAAGCAATCTTCTGTGCAGGACTGACAACAAATGTCAAAATGTTGGAGATGCTTGCAAATCTGTGAAGCCTTATCTTCTGGCAAAGCCAGCTGCCATTTCTCCACACGAATCTAGGAACATTTGGCAAAAGATAAGGCTTCGCACAGGGAGGGGGGTGGAAGCAAAGTTGCGCATGCGTTCTCGTACTGGTTGGAAACGAGGCAAATCAGTCCCAGTTGATCAATGTAGGGCTGCCAGATGGCCACGAACAGTGTATCCTGGAAAACGCAATCTTCAATAATCGCCAGTGTTTCTGGACAAAAAGTGAATTTTATTAAGCAAAGGCAAAGTTTTGAACAAACAAATTGAGATTTCATGCCTATTTGTGTGTATGGATTCTTGGAGAGAGGAAAGACAACTGTCGCGTCCAAGCCAGTCAAAAACCTCGATGGTCGAGTAGGAGAACAATCTGTTAGAATCTTACTCAAAAACTGGTACAAGAAACAACTATTTTTTTTCACAGTTGAGTATGAAAAGAAGGTCGTTCTTGGCATGAGTTTGTTTTTATTGGCTTGCAGAAGGCTCAAAATCAATTCAAAGCTAGAATCTTTAACTGATGAATCAAATGATGTTCTATTCTGGATGATTGAACTTTAGGGAAGGATTAATTTCTTTTACTTAATGGAGTATACTCATGCAAACACAAATAAAATAAAATGCAATTTTCTGTGAATATTACTTTGTAAACAAACATCATATATATAATAAGTTGTATACACCATATGACAAATGTATATTTTTAAGGTCTTTTTGCCTCCTTGTTTCACTCTGATAAGCCACTACGGTAACTTAAAAAATTCATTTACACTTCCAATCAATGGCACTTGTTGTTCACAGAATTAATAAAAACATTCATATTTTTATAATTTATATTTTCCAAGATTTTTTTTAAAGAACAAAGATTTCTAAAAGCACAAAACCTGCAGAAGATGCTATCTATTTAAAAAAAAATGTTAATCTTTATTTAATATGAGGTAGACCTACCTATTCTTGTGGGCTGTTTTTTCCTGATAAGATCAAGCAGGCCTATATGTGGAGTCTCTGGAGGATTTTCTTATTTGTATCAAACTTTTCAATAGAAAATTTATTGAAATAATAAAAGCAAATATCAATTTTATGCTAAATAACAGCAACCTTAAGAGTTGAGGCACCAATTCCCAATTTTGCAAAATGTTAAAAGGAGCGAGCTTGCAATGACGAACCCAGCGTGATTCCCCATCAAATTTATTCTTTCAGCCAAACCACAACTTTCATGCAGAATGGCTGGGGTGCAAAGGGTGCAAAGGTACCCAAAGCTAGATGAAGAGTTTAAGCTTATATTTCTTCAAAAAAATTGCTTGCACCCCTAAAGAAATATTTATAATTATATCAAACTATATCAAAATATTTACTTCAAACTGGAGCAAGGCGAGAAGCAGCATTGATTCACGATTGCCAACCCACCCCAGAACCGCCTAACACAAAATGGTATTTACATCACTTTTGGGAACATATTAGGCCTAAAAAGTACCACATGCAGCTAAAATAAGCTTAAAAAAGTTTGTATGATGAATTGAAGAGCCTTAACGTAATTAAATCTATATGAAAATAACAGACAAACTTACCTCAAAAGTAAGAGAAATCCGGGAAGATTTTCCCCGGCCTTTTAGCAGCAAAAAAGTGACGTTGTGCTCATGCTTGAATCAGCTCCCACCCCCCCAAATTATCATCATCGCCATCATGAACTATAACATTATATTCACCATTAGAATCATCCTCATCATCATCGTTACCATCTTCATAATCATCATCAACATCATCATCATAATCATCATTAGATCTCATCATCATCATCATCATCATCATGCCATCAAAATCATAATAATAATAATCATCATCATCATCATCATCATCATCACAATCATCATTATCTTGATGTCATCAAAATCATCATTATCATCATCATCATTAAAATATGAAAGCTGAAGGTCAAATATAAGCCATGTTTTATAAAACAAAGCTTTGGGTGGGGTAGTGAGCCAGTGAGTCACGGAGGTTAAGAGTATCTCTGACTGTGTTCCATCCACTTGAATTCTAATGCAACGTTTCTATGCCCTGTCTGCACTCGAAAATCCTATTATTAACAGCCTAAATAAAAGTCAAACAGTTCGATGGTAAATGCTTAATGAAATTTTTTGCCACCAAGTTGCCAGATCTACTTAGAATATTCCAAACGCTTTTGTGCCAGCTTAAGACGCAAAATAAGTAGTATTACTGCAGCGTAAATTCGACAATCCTATCTGTATCTCATCGCAGACTTTAATTTTAAATGTCCGTCATGAACAATATATATCTCACTGTATCAAAACGATTTTCATTTTGTGTGTTTGTGCTCTGAATTTTCAAAGGAACATTCAACTTGAAACCCGTAAAATCTATTGCTTCTTAGTAGTGTTTCATATGCATTGAAACAGTAAAACACAAAGTTTAATGTTGCGATTTATGAAAATAATCAAAGCAACAACTCTTCTTGAAAATGGAAAGAATATGAGTAAGATTCCAAAATGAATTATAGTCTCGACCCCTGAAAACGTGAAAACGTACTTACCAAAAACGCGAAACAACCCAAAATTGCCCACAACCAGCCAAAAGCACTCAAAACGAACCATAACTTGATGAAAAGCACCCAAAACCACCCTGAAATGTCCAATTCACCTGGAATCATCTATCAAGTGGCAGAAAATCTTTGAAAAATCACCAGAAACTCTCATGTTCTGTGAAATTTCATTCTTAACTATTAAAATTCTACTTTCGTCTTGGGACTTTTGTTGACATAAAAAGCTTTGACATCGCTGGAGTGGGAAAAGCCTTTTTTGTTCACAACAGTAATGTAGTATTGTATTTGAGCGTGAAGTTGAAAGATAAGACACAATCGCACGCTTCCAATAAATATACCGTTGGGAAAGGTATCCATTGTCTGGAAAGCGTGTTTCATTTTAATATCTCAAAATATCTTGTAAGCAAGACTACATGACAACTAAATCGCAGTAATGTAATCGTGGAAGCTCTTTTACGACCAAAATGTCACCATTTGTATTTATGGTCGTGCGATAATCGTACGAAAAGAAATTCTCACGTCTCACGATTGTGCGATAGTCGCACGACAGCTAAGATTCTGTATGGAAACCAGGCTTTTGAAGCCAAAAGTCATTGAATAAACCCCTGAGAGTTGCACACAAAAGATTCAATGTACGTATAGTGAAAGAAACATAATAGATGGCCGCAATCAAAACCAAAACTTGTTGAACTCGAGATAAAATCGAAGTTTTCATCAACTTGCGCTTCTCAAATCATTTAGAAAAATACGGCATGCACTACCTGGGCAGAAAGGGCGTCGATCTAAAAAAGAACCAGGTTTCTAGGTGGCCCAGGGAAAGAGCCTTTGTTGTGTAATCGAACAATGGGCCACAACAAAGGGGCAACCTAATTTGCATTTAAGGAGTTTAGTAATATAGATGGCTTTTTGTCCCATCATTTCATGTTTTGTTTAATTCAGTTTAGAATGAGAAATATGTTATTGCTTATGCTTAAGGGTAAGGTGTTTGTGTCAAAATTTTGCATTATGGTTTTGTAATATTTTAAGGGCCTTTGAAGTAGTCTGCAATTTGTGGAGGGTCAATGTTGAAATATTCAGATGTCATAATTCCATATAAGCAACATCTAGCATTCTTCAGAAGAGTGCAACCTCTATGCATTGTTCCAACTGCACTCAATTGCATTTTAAGGTTCTTTTTAAAGTCAATAAATCAAAAATAATTTACAATATCCCCAAATAACCATTCAACACTAACCCTAACTGAGCTGATTCTTGTATTCCATAGCTGCTGCTTAGCGGTCAGATGTGCCCCTTTGAAGGGTGCTTGGAGTTGTGGTCTCAAAGGATATGCTGGATCACCATATATACACAGGAAGCCTCCATTAGGTGAAACAGAATACTGCTCAAGTAGGGGTAGGAGTCCTGAATTTCTCAGCATGCCACTATCATGACTTTTCCCCTCATATAGAGCAGAAAGTAGAGAGAATATTCCATCTGGTGTTGCAACTGACTGGAATTGTAATGCATGCACTCGCTTGTGGCCATTATAAACAACTCTCTGATTGTTGCCTGGTCTTGAGATTGGTCTAACAGTACCATAAACAAAACCCAAGCAATTTGTTAATGGTGCACCCTTGGCATGAATGGCAGCTGCAAATTTGACCAAGTTGGCTGGAGATAGATGGGGCTGGTTAAACTGTGTAAGGAGAAAGCCCCATCTATTGTTAATTAAGATCATCATATAATTTGCTATAATGCACAACTCTGGCATTGGTGTTGCAAAACGAGGAACCATATCTAGGTATCGGCATGGATAAGCAAACCTTTTCAACAAGATGCAAAGGCCCTCTACAGCACTAACTTTCAACTTGTTTTTAGTGATTATCTCATTTGGTAGTTGTAATATATTTACAATTTGATTTATATCTGCTTTTGGGAATCTGAATTCAGCATTGCATTCGTCCTCAGTTAGAATTTCAAGGTTAAATGGGCCATATTGCCAGTAAGGAATTTCCAAATTTTTAGGCCTATTTACATTGTATAGTAATGCAAACTCCACGTCATCGATATAACCAAAATTATGGGCAAAAAGTAAGGCATGTAGAACATCTTGATTATTAGCTATGTTCAAAATTGAACAAAATATGTCAATAAAGAAAAAGTACTTATATTTTATTCCTTATTTATGATGAAACTGATTAAACAACATTTCCCGCGAAAAATTAAAACCTTGAAACCCTGTGCTATCTTGCACTCAGCCCACGCTTTTGCTTAATTGAATAAAGATCACTACGGTAACGGAAACGTAAGCTATGTAACCCATGACCCATAACGTTAAGGTTATCGTTATCGTTCTGGTTGCGTAAAGTCCCAAATGTGGGCGTATGCGGTAACTATGGTCTAGATCTTAGGTTTGTGGGTTCTAGACAAGTTCTTGTCTTTTGGTTTAGTTTCAGAGACTTAGAGCAATTCAGTCATCCAGCCATACGTATATGGGAAAACTTTGTATGGATTTTTGAAACAGCTGCAATGAAATAGATCTGAATAATCTGAATAATATTGGGAAACACATCAAAATTAAGCACTTTACCTCAACAACATAACTTCTTCGAATTGCCATGCTTACTGGAAAACAATCCACACATAGCTCCTCGGTAACTGAAGTTTAATCTGCGCCGGCAAGTGATCATCAAGATTTTTACACCCATATAATTTTATCTTAAACTTTCTATTTTTCGCAATTTCATTCCTTTTATTTCATCAACACACACATTTTGTACACAGGGTTGCTTTTTTGATGTTTCTTTGGATCTTTCTCTAAGGCTTTTGTGCTTTTCGATTCTTAAATTGCTTCTTTTGCTCTTTTTTAAGTTCTTAAATTGCTCTGTTTTTTGTATGTCATTTTTAAGATGTTCAAAAGGGCCATGAATTTTTTATCTGAATTTTATCATAATTATAAACTCGATATTCTAGAAATTAGATAGCAACAGAACATCAAACCTATGCTACTGGTTGTTAATTTTAATTTTCGATGTTTCAGGATTTGGGGGGTCCTGGGGTCTGGGGTCTTGAGGTCTCGGGTCTTGGGGTATTGAGGTCCAGGGAATAGAGCTGGCCATTACTTTCATTTCACTTTACTCCATGGTTGAATTTTCAATGTAATTTGTCCTGCAGACCACCACATGGCAAGACACTTTACATCAGAAAGTTGCTGTCTTATGCCTTTTACACAATTGGAATGTTAATGAAAGGAGATTTGAACATTATTTCTGATTTATGTGGTGTTGTTGGAGGAGTATATTATCGTGACAGGAAAGAAAATTTGCTGAAGAATTTCCGAGGTATGTTTGTAGAATTCGAATCTTCTCTTTTGGTCAGATGTAGGCCTAAATGTCTAAGACCCTCGCCCTCGTATAATGCGACTATTTGTTAGTTTAAAAAGACTTATAGCATGTATTTATAGAAATTATGTAATTATAGCATGCTAGAATTAGGGAGATCAATTTACTTGCCTAACTGAATAACAATTTCTTCTGGGTTTTCTTTTTCAATTGCCGGAATGTCATTAATTTCAATAGTCTTGTCGACCATAATGTTCCAGGTTGGTAATTTCAGATTTCTGCTTCTTAACTTCACTTATGTTCTACATAAAGTTTTTTCAGATCTTGATTTTCAATTTTTAGATCAGAAGCAGATTTCATTAGCTTTTCCGTCACCTGATTTTTTGCTTCATATTTTCCATAAAACTGTTGATGCTTCCGGTTCTTCAAATATATCTTCTAGATTTTTCAGGCAACCAAGAACTGTGGTTTTGGTTGGCTTCATTTGCCTTTTCCGATAGCTCATCAAAACTTTGATCTAGCTTTTGCTCTTTGTTTCTAAACCTTTTGATCACAAAATTATTCGCGATAGTCATGGCAGCAAGACGTGTTTCAGCTTGGTTGCTTATAATCCTGATATTGCATTGCTATTCACACCTTATATCATGTTATAATGTTCTTAACACTCAAAGAAATATTAATGGAAGATGTTGGAATGAGAATCTCACTAGATTGAAGCACGATGCACAAGATAGCTGGAGATTTAGATCAGAGCCACTTAGGCCCATGCCAGATCGCCATCTTGGAGCTGCAGCTCCCCTCGCAATTAGAGAAAGGAAGAAGTTTTACAAATCCAGAGTTTTTTACTATGGCAACACTACATCATGTTGCAGCTATCAGGTCTGTACTACTGTCTGGCGATATTCAATTAAATCCAGGTCCAGTTAAGCAGCCTTGTTCAGTATGCAAAAACACTGTTGCTCGTACTCACAGAGCATTGCGATGTGATTCTTGTATGCAAAACTGTCATATTGGGATAAAGTGTGGAAAAGTTGATTCTAAGCAATACAAAGTCATAAAACTTTCAGTGCCAAGACTTCCATGGGTATGCCCTCCATGCCTAGCCCTATACGATCAGCCACAGCAACAACATCAACAACAACAGCAACAATCACTGCGACAAGAAACGGGAATAGACCAAATGGATGGACATTGCTGCTATAAGCTACTGAAAAGTAAGCTATGTCAAAGAAAAGATAATCTTAGCGTAGCACAATTTAATGTAAATGGGATTCTAACAAGAAAACTTGATGAAGTGAAGTTGATGCTTGAAATAAGGGGTCTAGACCTACTTGGTTTAACGGAGACAAAACTTAACCAGAATAATTCTGATAGTGAGTTAAAGATAGATGGCTACAAAATGAAAAGAAATGATCGAGAAATAGGAGGAGGCGGTGGAGTTATGTTGTACTACAAAGAAATACTGGTTGTAGCTCCTTACCTGGTCAAAAATATTGTGAACAATATTGAATCAATATGGGTTGACATAAAATTACACTCACAAAGGACTACAATTGGTGTCATCTACAGACCTCCAGACAACCATCCATTTTATGCCAATTTGGAATATTATTTACAAAATATACGGAGAAATAGAAATAATATAATGATAGTGGGTGATTTCAACTGGTGACCACGCCTACAAGAAGCTTGGGCAGCATGGGCAATGCCCTTTTATAAAACTTTCTATACTTTACAAATGCGCTTAGAGTGATACAATGCCAAGCATAACAAAACTGTAGCTAGTACTCATATCCTGGCATTGCTACAGTAATTTCTAAGATCTGTATAACAACACAAGCTTTAAAATTATAAAAGAAAAGAGTAATATAAGTTTAACAATTAAAGTACTTCACAATGAGTTTCTGTATGTTTCTCAACAAATTTACTTCCTGGAGAATCTGCCCACCCATCTTTTGTTAAATGATTTAAATATCGCTATAATATTTTATTTAAAATCTGGGTACTCAGGCAGCCCTGTCAAGGTTTTTTGCCCGACAAGGAGCAAAAGAAGCATTTCCTTTGTTTTCTGGAGCATCCTTGACCTTGTTGCTGAAACTATCCTCTTCATGCGACTTAAAAATCTTTCTCAATGAACACTTGTCAAAGGAGTTACAGCAGCAAATTCAAGTACCTTCATGGCCTTTGGGTAATGCATCTTGTAGCTCAGCCCATTTTATCACATCAAGCAGATCTTAAATTGAAGGCTTTCCTGTTTTTGTGAAATGCACTTTGATTCTATTTTTAGAATATTGCTTATATCAGCATTATATATCATTTCTGACGCTCTAAGATGTTAATTGGATTTTTCGTCGCAAATATCAGTGTATTGGTGACTAGGTTATACTTTTCCATAAGAAGCTACTTCAAGAAACCCATATGAACAAAAGTGTTGACAGTTTTCTACTGCGCATGCACAGTACTTCTACAGAAAAATAGGAAATTTTTCAAAAATGTAGCGCAATGTGTTTAAGTGTGATTAAAACAGTCAAAATGGGTTTTCCTATAGGTTAGTAGTGATTATCAGTCAAATAATTCAAGGTAAAGGTAGAAATGGCAAAAAATGAAAAAGTGTTTATTACATCATTATGACATCATAACGCATTGGATATCAACATAACCTTGCAGATCTAAATAATAATATTTCATCTTCCTCCCTGTTACAAGATGCGAGATATAAGGGGGGGGGGGGCTAATTCCAGATAGGGTTAAAGCTAGAATGTGTTCTTCCATTTGTCAATCGTTTATCAGCCTAACAGAAACAACTGATTTTTCAACGTTACTAAATCACTTGTACCATCCATCATTACCCCTATGTAAAACGAATTGTCTATATGCTTCTGGATTTCTGATTTCTATCACCTGTCATAGTGGACAAAAGTAAAAATGTTCAAATATATATCAGCTATGAATATATCTTCTGTAACTGAAATATACATTCAAATTTTTCTCGCAATTATATATCATCCATTATCATTTATCAGAATATTTTATATATAAATATATTTAGAGTATAGATACATATTAACTGCACATATATTGATTTGATTTACTATATTTATGATTAAAATTTCTTAATAGATCGAGTCTTCAAATATAAAGTTTATTTTCTTCTAACTTGTGCAAAGTACTTGCTTGCTTACAAATAACCAGAGTGGTTGACAAACTTCCGCATAGCAGCTTTCAAGATGGAGGATGGGAGGCCTAACAGCTTACTAGATATTAACAATATTGTTAGCAACATTGTCAACCATCTTTCTTTTCGAGAGATGCTCAACCAAATATTGGATTTGCAGACAGGCATATCAAGGACCCAGAGTTTAACTTTAACAGGAGCCATGATAACAACGTCAGCAACACACAGCAGCCAACCAATCTCAACGTCGAGCAATGCTGCCATTGTTCAACCTGGCTTTTCTTCGCCAGCTGAGGAATTTCAATCTGTGTTTAACAGAGGTGGATCCTTTCTCCAGAGGGCTGTTTATCATCGTGGACGCAGATATTCTTCTGGGAGATCAACTGCCCCTTACACAGCATAAAGTAGTGCTGCATCATCATCAAATCAAAGACCAAGTGACTCCTCAGGACACATCATAGGTAGCATTAGGCCAGCAAGGGCTGATAGGGCCAGATCCGCGTCAGTGCCAAGTAGAACACTTGGTAGAGCATCTGATATTTTCAAAACAAAAGAAGTTGTCCTATTACCATCAAGAACAGAAACTGGTGTTATCCGTGGGCGAAGAAATACAAATTACTGAATTTTTCAGTGGATATAAAGTGCTATATTCTTAAATTCTTTTTAGCTTGCTAATGAGATAGCAACGAGCCACCAACAGAATTTACTGAACACACCAGCAAATATCAGGAACATCCAAGAAATCCTTGCACACATTGCAGTTGAAGACATAGAGGTAGCCTTGAGTATGGCATTTGATGTCAATGAGAAATGGACAACCCAATGTCACAGAATCCATCAGCTGCAACCATGTCAAAACGCACCTGCCATACTTAAGAGCTTCCAGGTAAGAATGCTTCAGAGCAGTGATGAAGGCACATTGCTACGAGTTTCTCCTACAAATTTATGGAGAGATGCTTTGACCTTATATAAAGCAAAGATGGGTGACTGTAATAAGCTTTTTCAAAGATTATGTATAACCTATGATGACGAGGATGGAATATTTCACCAAGGTATTTAATGAAGGAAAGAAGCAATTATTTGAGTGTGTCAATGGCAAAGAATGGCTGCTTGTCCCTAAGAGAGCTGGAGGCATGGTAGATCTGGAGATATTTGGCTAGAAGATATCCCAATAAACAGCGCCACTGGTTGCCTCATCAACATTGTGAAATTGCTGAGAAGATGTGATATGAATGAAGCAATCAACGACCTATTTAATACTGCTGATGGGCCTGCATTTGAGCGGATAATCAGTTCCTTAGATTGGGAACTAACAGATATGATGACATTGACCAACAAGGACATTCTAATTAAATTGTTACTGCATGAAGAGAACATAGCAGGAAGTGGAGGGAAAGTTAAAGCAATTCATGATGGCCTGATTTTCATGGGTTTTGAAGAATACCTTTGCTTGGAGGCTGCAAGAAGCTTGTTTCATGGCTCTCCCAAATACATCGATATAGAAAAATTTCTCAACCTCATTCAATGGAACACTCTGAGGATGACACAAAGAACGTAAAATTCAGAAACTAAAGCTTACACACTTTAGAACAAGGATAACTTACACACTTTAGAATTTATAAGACACAAACTTGCATAAGAAGCCAAGTTTAGACAGGGAATTACTTGTAACCATCTAGCAAACTGGGTAACCCAAATTTTTAAAAGGGATTCCATTTCTATGATTGTTAACAGTTAATTTAAGCTTGGGTAACATTCTGAAAAATTTGGGGTTATCATGTGATCGATGACGTAATATCATGGGGTAAGCATATGATTAATTTCCGTATTTTGGAAAACTGATCACTCCATCTGAAAGAGCTCGTCGTGCCGAGTAAAAAATTATATTACACCAATTTGATTTGACTCACGACATCCCTGTAAAATCCGTTTGAAATTTACGTGACGTCATCAAAATGGCTGCCATGGCTTTCTGCAACATGCCTGTTTTATACGTTTAACGATCAGTGATTGAATTTTTAGCATGAAAATGGCTTCCTAGGGTATTTCAATGCGCCGAAAAAAACGAAAGGTAGCATACACTCAAATCTAGTTTCACTTGGCCTTTATTTAGGACCTTCCCGAATGCTTTCATAGTTTTCTACATTTGATGAATCGGAAAGCAGTGACACAGATTGTTCCATGAGAGGGTTATTAGAGTGAATGAAATTTGATCTGTCAGAGACAAAAACATTTGCATAAAAACTATTGTAAAAGAAACCAAAAAATGTAAATTACCAACTCCTTATAACATTTGATACAGTCAAAGCGATGTTAGAATTTAAACAATTTTTAGAAATGGCTAGTCAGAAGACGTTTGACTTCGGTTGATTTATGTTTATTGAAAATTATGTCTCAAAGTAAAGCTTTCCTAAGTCCATCTGCGAATGAAGACGAAGTTACTTGCTTCATATGTTGTAAGGCTATCACGAAAGGCCAGAAATCCAAAAATATCGGAGAGAAGTCATTTGAAAGTTTTGAAGCGGTTGCAAAAGAATGGTCGGAAATAAATATCCCTATTCAGGACGAAAAACATCGCTTTACAGAAGTTTACAAGCGGATTTTAGATTCATCAATTGGTACTAGATGTTCATACGTACATGCAGCATGTAAAATTGTTTTCTTGTGTAATAAAGAGCGTTATTTGAAGAAGTATGGACAGAGGGATGATGCCACCGTGCAGTACTCCGACGAAGGAGGCTTACATTGGGAAAAGTCACCCGAGAAAAGAGCTACCCGCTCTAAGCATGAACCACTACCAGCAAAAAAAGTCTGCTTTATTTGCAATTCACAACGAAAGGTAGATGGTAACGAGTATCGCGAAGGTGGATTAGCGAGATGCTCCAGTGAATCTACTGCTGCTAAACTTAATGATCGAAAAGACATATTCTTAGCTGATAAGTCAAACAGGTTCAATCTTGCTGCCAAACGATTGCACTTGTTACTGAGTGGTCAATCTCATGACATTTTCGCAGTCGATGTCTATTACCATCAGTCCTGTTATATAAAATTCACTCTAAAACCAATAACAAAAGAAGAAATCGAAATTGAAAATGATAGCGCAAAAGAAGACGTATTAAACGCTTTTCTTTACAAGGTGAAGACTGGCATCCTAAGAGATAAGAAAGCATTCCTATTGAATGAGCTACTAAAAGACATTGCAATCATTAGTCAAGAACTTGGTTTGGATTCTCCAGCAATCTCGGATACTCGATCTTTGAAACGCTTTCTGATAGATAAGCTTGCCGAAACAATTGGATTTTTTCCATCAGGAAAATTTCTTGTAGTGCACTCGACTGATATGAATCCTTGTGAGTATTCGGTGGCAACATTAAGAGGTAGTGGACTTCGAGACGAAGACTTGACAAAAGCATTTGGAAGCATGATTCGACGTAAGTTAAATGAAAAAAAGAATAGTGACATATCATGGCCCCTCTCTCCTGAAGAATTCCTGGACATGCTGGATGAAGGACCATCGCAAGACCTATATAATGCAATCTATTATTCGTTATATGATAAAGGAATAAAGAACGAGCATGGATACCTTGTTACTTCACAAACCAAGGCTAACAAAATCTGGGCACTGGCAAGCGATTGGGAAACGCTGATTACAGGTGCTCCTTGTCCCAAGCAGGCAATAATGGGATTAGTTCTTCATCGAATAACTGGTAAAATATGTCCTTCCTTGGATTCCTTTTGCAATTTTTTTCTATAGTGTTTTTTTATTCCAAAAATCCGCGATAAGCTATATACACTTTCTTCCTTTATATCGATTTCCTAATATTCAATGTAAATTCAGTCGTTTCTTGTTTTCAGGTAGCAAAGAAGCTGTCAATACCTTGCATCAGTGCAATCATGTCATGTCGTACCATAACATTAGAATGCAGAATCAAGCTTGGGCACGTATGGTGGCAGCACAGAAGAGTTCGATTCCCTCTTTTCGCCGTGGAATAGTTACCCACAGCACGATTGATAATAATGACGGCAGGCAAGATACGTGGACGGGATCAGGTACAACGCATGACACCAATAAAACAGTATTCCAGCTTGCCACTCAAGAAGAGCAAGAAATTGTTCCCATAATTGGTACAGTACAGCGACCACTTGACATTGACGGGGACGATATTCGTGATCGAGATATCCAACCCTTTCATCCTGGAAAGAGAGTTAACCCTCCACTACTCAAATCCTACACTGACCAAAAAAGTGTAAGTTTATTACAGGAGTGTTTGAAACGGGACGTTATTTGGTCAATGGCTGGCGCATTAAAGAGTGATGCAGAAGATCTCCCACTTTTTGGATCGTGGACACCATTCAATAAAATGGTTACTGAGTGTCACACAACTGCTTGCATTCAAGAGTACCTACCAGTTACACCTCATCCACCTGAATACCCTGTCTGTAAAGAGTACCTTGATTTTTTGTTGGATTTGATCGACGAACTTGAAATCCCTCACATATTTGTCCATTCGGATGAAATGGTCTATGCTAAACTGTGCGACATTCTTTGGAAAAATCCAGATTTATACAGAAACATTATTATTCTGATGGGAGGTTTTCATCAGTTGCGTGTAATGCAACGTCTACTGTACAAACGGTACAGCTGTAAAGGCATTAAAGACTGGTGTGTAGATTCTGGAGTCATTGCTGGTGGTTCAATCGATCAAGCCCTTGAAGGAAGGCACTATTATCGCTGTATGAGACTGCACAAGGAATGTTTTGATGCTCTCGTTCAGATTCGAGTTGAAAATTTGACAGGTATGTCAGTTAATATGTAATCAAAACGGATGATGAAAAGTGATGTGCAAGAACTTTTATTTCTTCAGATATACCAATTGCAATGCATGATATGTTTGACAAGTCCGATGAATGAAAGTTTCGAAGCAAAAAGTATCTCAACAAGAAATTATACAAATTCTCAGTCGATGAGGATAATTTTAAATTAAATCATCAGCATTGTCAATGGTATACGAGATTGAAGAAATGAAGTAATGCTCATCATTGTACTTATCATCTGCACAAGTTTCTTTCTTACTGTTTTGAATTAAAACTGTACCACCTATTTTTTACTATCATGATCAATGGATGTACGACTCCTTTTGCAGATGGCTATTCAAAAACGGATCCTGAGCTACTTTCAACGCTAAATGCCTTAAGAAAGAAACCATCTCCGTCCACGCTACAAAAAGTGCGTGAGCATCCTCAGTTTGATGACTTGCATAATCAAATTTTTCAATATGAAGAGGGGAGTGATGGTGCACTGACCGTGTCATACTTGAAAGATGTGTCGACAATGCTTGCACTGGTATCTGCAGTACGGGAAGGTAATATAGAACGGCATTTGGAGGCGGAGCATCAACTAATATCCCTGGCATTTGCTTTCGATCATCAAAACTATGCCCACTACTGCAGTTATCAGCATGCCTATCTGCAAGATCTCAAACAAAGCCATCATCCTGCCTTTGATGATTTGAAAACTCGAGGGCATGGTGCAAGTATCACTGGGGATTCCTTTTCGTCCATACATGGAGATCTTATAACGGAGCTGTTTAACAAGGAAACAAAGGGTACAGCTGGTCCTTTTCGTTGTGGCTTCAGCACGAGCCCAGAAACGACAAACAGGTGGGTGCAAACTATCCACATCCATAGTATGCTGAGGATTGCACTGAGAAAGCAGCTTCATGTCAAAACATCATCAATACATAAAGAGGCAACAAACAGCGGAAAAAGTTGCATTGTGAGCATGTTTCTAGACTGAAAAAGACCCTAAATGATTATGGTGTGGATCCTTTTGTAAAGATCATCCAAAACACTTATCAACAGGCATTGAAATCGATAAGCATGTGGTAGAGGATATGTTGGGTGCGTCGACCATTGGCGAAAAGGCTTTCTCCTCATTTGTTCAAGACAGACTGGTAGCGGGGTCAGTCGGTTTTTTTGATCCAGTTAAAAGAATCAAGCTGAACACGGGAATTGTCAAGAAGAAGAAGCATGTAAAAGCAGTAGAGGTCTTGAAGGAGGACTGCCAAGCCTTTGGACTAATTATTGCTAAAGCTGTTAGCTTACCAGAAGCATTCCGCTATCCTATAACAACAGTACCTTTATCCATCGCCACTCCCGAGGGGACTTTAAGACAGTCAGACAAATCTTCCTTCAGAAACTTTCTCATTACTCAGTCAAAGAGTTCCACAAGTAATCCTCCTACCAGTGCAGCATGGTATGTTGATGGCATGGCAGCAATCAGGTCGCTCAAGTCTAAAGATACTTATAGAGAATGGTTTGGAAGCCTTATGCGATTTTTACAGCCACCAGAAAAAGCAAAGCCATGTCTAGTCGGTATGATCAATGATACCTATAAAGAAAAAAGCGTGAAAGAAGGGACAAGGAAAAATCGCGGCGAGTGTGGAATGAAAGCAAAACTTGAGGGTTTCGATCAGCATATGCCTAAGGGAATCAAATGGAATGAGTTTCTACAGAATAATGGGAACAAGACAGAGCTAATCAGCTTGATTACAAGGTATGTAAAATGTCCAGATGGCATGTCCCAGGTAAAACAGCCTTTTATCGTGACAGAAGGCAGCAATACCTATGAGGTAAGAAATAATACGTGTTCCATAATTCATCAATGTAACCACGAGGAAGCTGACACTCGCTTAGTCCTTCACGCATCTTTGGAGGCAGGAGATGTTATTATAGTTTCGAAAGATACAGATGTTTTGGTTTTGCTTGTTTGGGCATACTCAAAGTTCGATGTAAAAAGCAAATGGTTTTTTAAATATGACCATGAACAATATGCAGAAATAGGAGCTATCTGTCAGTACCTGGGCAAAGATTTGTGTCAGATTCTACCAGCAATACATGCATTATCTGGCTGTGACACAACTTCTTATTTCTATAAAGCAGGAAAGATCAAAATATTGAAAAAATTGCAAGAAGATCCCTCGAAATGCCAAATGATTTCCGGCTTAGGTAAATACCCTCATCTGGAAGTAGAAGAACTAGATATTGTTAAGGACTTCATCAGAACTGTAGTCTATAATGGCAAACCTGGTGAGACCTATGTCGAAACAAGAATCCGATTATATAAAGCAATGAAATCAAAATCATCATCATCTATTCCTCCCGATCCAGATTCTGTTGAACAGGCCATCATGCGTGTTCACTACCAAGTGTTTCATTGGGTTAGATGTTGCCAGACAAACATCGAGCAATTGAACTTTGAAGGTAATGGATGGCAGTGGGACGATGATACATCTACAGTAACTCCTGTTTGGTTCAAAGGAAGCCAGTTGCCTCCGACACTTACTAGGAAACCAAAGAAAGGCAGAAGAAAAGGTAAGAGAAAGCATGGCGAAATGAATGCCAATGAAGCTGACGGGGAATTAAGTATAAGTGAGCCAGAGTTATTCAAGTCTAGCAAAAGAGAAAGATCAAGAACAGAAAAAGAAATTGAAGAGTACGAAGGTGATGTTGAAGCCACTTGTAATGATGCTTTCCTTTCGGATTCATCAAATGGGGAAAATTATGACAGTGAGTGGGAAGTTTTAGACTTCTCTTCTAGTGATGACTCTGGGGACGAATGGTTGCCATTTTAGTTAAAGACTTCGAGGGTTCAGCTTGACGATTGTTTTAATTATTGTTTTGTTTTCTTCTTTCAATTATTGTTTGTTTTCTACATATAAGAGTTTATTGTGCTTTTGCAAGAGGACTGTGCTCGGCAAAGATGTTCAGAAAATCTTTGAAAGAACCGAATAAGGTGAGCTACTATCTGATTCAGCTTGGCTCAAGTAACCGCTAAGTGCAACTAGATTTGAGTGTATGCTCCCTTTCGTTTTTTTCGGCGCATTGAAATACCCTAGGAAGCCATTTTCATGCTAAAAATTCAATCACCCTGATCGTTAAACGTATAAAACAGGCATGTTGCAGAAAGCCATGGCAGCCATTTTGATGACGTCACGTAAATTTCAAACGGATTTTACAGGGATGTCGTGAGTCAAATCAAATTGGTGTAATATAATTTTTTACTCGGCACGACGAGCTCTTTCAGATGGAGTGATCAGTTTTCCAAAATACGGAAATTAATCATATGCTTACCCCATGATATTACGTCATTGATCACATGATAACCCCAAATTTTTCAGAATGTTACCCAAGCTTAAATTAACTGTTAACAATCATAGAAATGGAATCCCTTTTAAAAATTTGGGTTACCCAGTTTGCTAGATGGTTACAAGTAATTCCCTGTCTAATTCGCCGAAGCAATTGCCCTTAACTGCCTGAGCAATACCCCTTATATGGTCGGTGATTGCCAAGGGAAATGACATTCCGGCCAATGCACCTGTCACCAAGGAGAAAGAGCCGTGGGAAAGGGAAAAGTAGAAAAAAGATAGAAAGAAAAGAAAGAAAGAAAGTAAGGGAGGGAATAGGGATGGAGATAAAACTCATGCGCAACACATAAACTGCACCCCCGGTGATTATTAACTGCAGTGTAAACTTGAAGTCTAACCGAGATTTAATACTCACCTGGCTCAGGAAGTGCGCTTCAGTGCATTCGCCGAAGCAATCACCCTTAACTACCTGAGCAATAACCCTTTTATGGTCGGTGATTGCCAAGGGAAATGAAATTCCGGCCACAGGACACGAAGATGACCCCACCAAATCACTGACCCTACTACTTAGTTAAACTTTCTGACCTATAAAGCCCTAACCTACTCTATTAAAATTTGGTTTGGTAATAAAAGGAAAGAAAAGCAAAGCAAATCAAGAAAAAGTAGAAGAGACAGAAAAGAAATAGGAGATAAGCCAGCACGGCCAAAGGGACAGATGACTGCCCAAGGGCCAGCTGAAGAGTAAACCGGCCTCTGGCCCAAAAAGTAAACTGGCCTCAGGCCCAAGTAGTAAACCGGCCTCAGGCCCAATAAAAACAGGCCTCTGGCCCAAATAGTAAACCGGCCTAAGGCCCAAGTAGTAAACTGGCCTCAGGCCCAATAAAAACCGGCCTCTGGCCCAAATAGTAAACTGGCCTCTGGCCCACATAGTAAACAGGCCTCTGGCCAGACAAGTAAACCCACCTCTGGCCCAAATAGTAAACCAGCCTGAGTCCCAATAGTAAACCAGCCTCTGGCCAAAATAGTAAACTGGCCTTAGGCCCAAATAGTAAACTGGCCCATGGAAATAGTAAACCGGCCTCTGGCCCAAATAGTAAACCGGCCTATGGCCCAAATAGTTAACTGGCCTATGGCCCAAATAGTAAACCGGCCTCTGGCCCAATTAGTAAACTGCCCTAATAGTAAACCGACTTCTGGCCAAAATAGTAAACTGCCCTAATGCTTAAATAGTAAAACGGCCTCAGGCCCAAATAGTAAACAGGCCTAAGGCCCAAATAGTAAACTGGCCTCTGGACCCAATAGTAAACCAGCCTCTGGCAGAAATAGTAAACTGGCACATGGCCAAAAAAAACTATATCGCCCTTTGGCCCAAATAGTAAACCAGCCTATGGCCTAAAAAGCAAACTGGCCTCTGACCAAATATATTTAAACTGGCCTATGGTCCAAATAGGAAACTGCCTTTAGGTCCAAATAGTAATCGGTCTTTGGCCCAAATCCAAAACCCAGGCTCTAGTCTAAATCATAAACCGGCCTCGGGCATTATAGTAGCAACAGGCGCTAGCATGAAAGTTAAAAAACCGGCCTCGGACCCAAATTGTGAACGGCCCTGCCCCAAATAGAAAAACTGGTTTCTAGCCTGCTAGTTGAAATAGAAAACATTAGCTTGCGGTTCTAAATAGCTAACCTGCCCCGGGCCAAAACAAAATAAGGGACATTAGGCCAAAAATAAACTGGTCTAAAACCAAGCCACGTTACAAAGTAAACGGAAAGAACGCAAAAAGACAGAGACAACTGCCATAACAAAACGAAACATAATCGAAACAAACTTGGTAACAAACAGATTTTTTTTATTTTATTAATTTACCCCAAACACGACATGATCACTAAATTGAACCCCTACAAGGCTTTAACCAATTAAATAGAAAAAACGCTAGCAAAGTACGAAGTACAGTTCAGCTGGTTGCAAAGTTCGAAGCAACTGACAAGCAACATGATGCAGAAACCAAATGATAGTGGGGAAGTTTAATATACACCTGGTACACTTCACTGGACCAGCGGCCAAGAGCCTTGATCAAGTAATCCAGAAATCGTAAGGAAGCAGCCGTTGATGCTGCTCTATCCGGCAACTATGCAAATAAAGCGACCTTTTCAACCTGCAGCAGCTAGCAATTGCTGAAGACGGGTGTTCAGTTTCTGGCGGATTAGAGAGGAAACATCAGCATGAATAAATAAAGGACCTGCCCATGAACCATGAAGACGCATGAAGCTAAAACAACTGTGTATCCCTTGCCAAATTGATCAGTTTCTGAATACCGTAACTGCAGGAATACTTTGTCTGGAACTGGACTTTTATCAATGGTAATACTGTCTGAAGACAAATGAATGCACAAAGAAAAACCAGAGGAGTGATAAATTCAGCTGCTCTTAGAAAACCAAAGAAGGCACAACAGCAAGCTGCCCAAAACATAATGTCATTAAAATTAGAAAGGTGAAGTTGCATCTTGACAGTATGCAAAACCAAGGCCGTGATTGGGAGTTTAGGAGCTTTGGGCTCGAAAATTTTTGCTCAACGTAAGCCACGTACCACCAATGGAATACGAGGTAAATTCACAAAAGGATCGCTGTAGCCCTGAGAGATATGCAGCGAACGAAAAGCAGCCAAATAAACTTTTGCAGACGAAGCTTGGCAAGTAGCACTAATGTTACTAAGAAAACGCAGGACAGATAGCTCCGAAGCGGGACAAGGAGAGGCATTTTGTTGTAAAAAATTATTTTTGTCACAGAATAAAATAAACTGCTTCTGGGCAGAGGAATATGTAAGCTGTGTATTAGACGACAAAGCATTTTTCAACAAATATTGCCACAAGGAATCCAAGTAGGAAACAGAAGCCGAAGAAGCACATCTTGAGGCACCGGCACTGAAGTCAAATCTGCAGTTGGGGCAGCAGCAAAGAAAGCTTGAAAGTCAAAATGAGACAAAGCGTCAGCTTGTACATTACGAGCCCTGGGCACATGGGCAGCAGTAAAAGTAAAAGATTTTACAACAGGTAGCATAAATAGTTCACGCAACAGAAAAGCCAAATGACAGTCCCTGCAACTGCCCTGATGAAGCACCAACAAGACAGCAATGTTATCGCAGCGAAAAGCTAATAGCTGACGCTCCCATGTTGAACCCCAAATATGGGCAACCAAGACAATAGGAATAAGCTCTTTCACAGCGATGTTGACGTCTTCTGCCCCTGAAGGCCAGCGACCAGCAAACCATACACCATTATAAATAGCTGCAAAACCAATACTGCCTGCTGCATCAGAAGTAATAGCAATACAGGGAGCTTGCTTCCAAGCTGGAGACAAAAACAAACTTCAACCATTCCAACACTGGAGCAACCTGAACCACCATTCTATATCATCATGCTCCCAAACAGAAAGACCTACAAAATGATGAAGTTCTGGAACAGAATGAGCCCTGTCAATGTGGCGCCTAAGGAAAGGCCTACCTGGAACAATAGCCTGGCAGCAATGCTGCAGCAAACAAATCAGAGAAAAGAGGTCACGCTGTGTACCAACCCTTGTCCTGTGGTAACCAAAGTTCAAGCTTTTCCGAATCTAAAAGGAAACCAAGATAGGAAATAGAGGTAGAAGGCCCTTCTGTCTTGTCATCTGGGATTGGGACCCCAAGAATCTCACAAAGAAAAAACCAAGTTTGAAGATGCCTCTCACAAAGTGGAGAGGCAGGAGGACCTACCAACAAGAAATCATCCAGGTAGTGCTGAATGTCAGACACTCCACATACATTGAGAATAGGAACTGGAGGGAATCGGCAAACCAAGTAAAAATGTGAGTTGCAGATCGCAAACCAAAAGGAAGGGCAAGATCCAGATAATATTTGCCCTTCCATTGCATGCCTAAGAAAAGCCGATGAGAAATGCAAACTGGCAACAAACGATAAGCCCTTCGAATATCGAATTTTGCCAGAACGGCCCCTTTCCCTAAACGCTTAATGAGGGCCACTGTCTCAGGAATGCCAGCATAAGAAACTTCAGCCTCCCTGTCTGGAAATAAATCATTAACACTAGCGTTCCGAGGAAATGATAGATCAGTTACCAAGCGGAATTTATCCGGGGTTTACTTAGGAATAACCCCAAACCTATTGAAATGAAGATTAGGAATGGGTGGGTCATCAAATGGACCAGCTATAGACCCAAACTTAACTTCTTCCTCAAGATGATTATCGATAACTTGAGGTTGACTTAAGGCAGATTGGCAATTACAAGTAGCAGAGCAAACTTACCCTACAGTAACCCCTAAATCAAAACCAGAACAAATACCCTTAATTACATAAGAGACATCTACATAGTTACTATCATTAAGTAAAAAGGACAACATGTTAAAGTTCAATGGTGTAATAGCCACTGGCAAAGGTAAAGAATTAACAAAAAGGTCACATACATTGAACGAACTCGGCTCAGCCACTGGTGGCGAATCCTGTGCGGACTGTTTCCTGGAGCCTGACTGACCTTTGTTTTGGCACTGGGATTGAGGATGATCACCCTGGCAGAGCAAACAATGATGACGAAAACGGCAATCCTCCAGTTTACAATTGTCTTTATTCCAGGAAAAGAAAGGCTGATCCATCCTTAAAGTTGAAATGGTTGAAGCAGTTTTGGGGGGCTGAACGCCCTTGGCAACCATCATACCCCAATCGGTGGAAGGATTATCAACCATATATTTCCGATAAACGGACATCATAATCACGTCAACCACCACCAGGTGTAGAACGACAGGCAGTAGACAGCAGCAAAAAGTAACCGGGAAGACCAGCAACATTTTCAGGAGCCTTTTTTTAGCAAAACAGCTGAATAAACAGCCCACGCTTCCGCCCAATCCATAAAAGTGCGCATTCCGCAGAGTTTGCAGATGCCAACTTAGTAAGCTGAGTTTGGGTGGGCTCCTCTGCAGGTTTTAGCTTTTCCAACATAGCAGGATGCAAAAGATTGAAGTCGACGTACTGTCCACTCTGAATTTTTTTAACTAAAAACCCAGAAACAGTATGGACGGCAGACGACACAGACATGCTGGGCACTTTAGTGGGCTTAGATGCCTGATCAGTAGCTGTTCCAGCTGGCTTAGGAGAGTTCTCTGCAGGAGCAAGTAGGTTTTGAGCAGACAGACTTTGGGCAGGCAAGGCAGCGCCTACAGCTTGAGACAATGAACCTTCACTTTGCTGTGCAACCTGAAGAAACTCTGGGGCAGCTGCAGGGTGATTTAAAGCTGAACTACAGGTAGCAGAATCAGCCTTACCTTCCTGGTTGGAGCCAAGTGCACCAGCTTGCGGTAAACTTGTGTCGGAAGAGCGCTGCTTACTGGATAGCAGGTTCAAAATCTGTGAAATGTTTTTTCTCTATATTGTCAAATTTATCCATCGCTTCTTGCCTGCTCATAGTCTGGCCTTAGGAAGCCGGGCTTTGAGGGTTTTCGTTATCAGATTCTGACATGATGAAAAAATTGCAAAAAACAGGATTGCAAAAATACAGCGTAGTACCCAATACCCACACGTAAGCGCACGTTCGAAGTTTAAACTGAACTCAAACATAAAAAGTTATAATTAAGAACAAGCTCACTAAATAACAGAGTCCTTGAACGTGAACCCAATCCAACAGCTGAGAATACAGTTGAAGATATCGAACGATATAAGACAACTGCAGCAAATGAGTGACAATAAAAACCAGAGCAAAAGGGATTCTAATAACCAAAACACGAAAACTTCTTGAACACTGCCAAGCGTAGCTTTAGACACAAAACTTAATATTTTAGAGAGATAAAACTTATAACCAAAAACGAGCGAAAAGCAAGTTTCAAATTAAACTGTAAGGACTCAAATGCTGTTTATTGACAAAGTGCGACAAATCTTGTACTTCTCTGTAAAATATTTAAGTTGATTCAAGTCATTACTGAATATTTTTCTTTTTCGTTGCTCTACTAATCTTGATATTTCATCAAAAAGTCCTGTATAGCAGGAGACGATGTCATTTCCACAAGCCTAAACCATTGCTCTGGGAAAGAAGATGGGCGTTTTCTGTTTCCCAGGGTGCAAGTACTTTGCGCAAGTTCCATATATTTAAAAAATATACTTTATATTTGAAAATACTCGATCTATTAAGAGACTTTAATCATACATATAGTAAATCAAATCAATATATGTGCAGTCAATATATACAAAATATTCTGATAAATGTTTACAGGTGATATATAATTGCAAGAAAAATTTCAATGTATATTTCATTTTCATAAGACATATCCATAGCTGATATTTATTGGAACATTTTTTACTTTTGTCAACTATGGTACGTGATAGATTTCACTTCTTTGTAAATACATTTAATTAACCATTCATTTTGAGGTTCGTGAGATGTATAATTTACCTTCTTATTGTCAAGAAAAGGTATCAGTTTCTACTGTAATTTTCCAAAGAGATCTAGCAGCTCAGTGAAATTTCCTCGGTTTGACGTTGGCTGGGATTCCTTATGTCCACAAAAGGCAAACCCTTGTGCTGACATGCACACTGCAACATCTATGTGATGCTTCTTGCTGCCTTGCCTCATCAAGAGTGCACACAACATCTATGTTACAAAGAAGGTTGTATGAGGCATGATTACTGATATGAATTTTGGATGCTTGAGTTTAATATGAATTTTGGATGCTTGAGTTTAAAATGTAGGAATCATTCGTTTCAACTTTTGCCTTAAAATGAACACATGATACGTTTTAGCCATGTATGGTATTGAATAGAATATTTACAGGGAATCAAGGGTGTTTGCTATCGAAGAGGGAGGGAAGGCATTAAACTGTATCATAGTAAATGATGATTGTATAGTTTCAATGATCCAGCAGTGATTGATCGTTCTTATTAGTTCATTTATATCCTTGTGATTATATCTTTTTGGCATCGTATTTGCTGTTTAATTTCCATTGGTAGTTAAGCATCACATCAGTGAATAAATGGCTGAGGTACGTATAGCCTTAGGTAATGTTTATGATTCATTCATTTGGATTATGGGTATAGGCATTGGTCCTGCTGCTAGTATATTTACCTTAATTGCTAGGGTAGCCCACCCTTTTTTCACCTAATGTAAGATCGATTGCCTTTAGCCTTAGGCCCCTTTGCTAGTCTAATGCGTAACACTTGTGTTATTCACTGATTTTATAAATATTCAGAACATTATATTATTATTTTGAGAACAATGTACATTAGGTACATATCATTAGTCATTATCATATTGTTGTTTGAGAGGCACTCAGAAAATGCACCAATTGCCAACAAATGATGCCTATCAGCCTAAAGAAATGTAAAAACTGCAGTGTAAGCTTTCAAAAAACGAAAGGTCTATGCAGGTGATATTGAAGAACTGGCAAAACGATATGAAAATACACCATTTGACTATCTGAAGAAAGTTCTTAAGCATCGGGTATGCTATTTTACTCATCAAATGCAAGTGATTGATCTTCATAGAACATAAAAAGTCATCATGAACAAAGATCCATTCCCCTACAAAAATCTGTGTTAAGTATCCAGAGGATGGCATATGATAGTCAACTCTTGTGTGCGCAAGAGCAACTTTGTATTGTTCATTTATTTTTCAGTGGATCTAAACATTTTGCAATTTCCTAATCCAAGCCTCTGCACAATGGCTCACACTTGAAATTTCCTGCCAGGTTTCCTATTTTTGACGGCACTTACCCCTAAGCTTGGAAACTGAGATTTTTAAAGATCATAGCAGCGACTAACGACATAACCCAATTTTAAGAAAAACGAATAGATGCCCCAAAAAGTGTGTTGCTGACAAATATTACCAACAAAGTGGAATCAAAGTGAAGTGAGATTTGGATTTGTAGTAGTAGCTGTAGTAAATTGCCCTAATTTGATACATCATAGAGACCTCATTTGCTGAAGTTACAAAAACACAAAAAGCTTTTGTCGAAAACCAAATTGTCATGTCATGTCAAAGAAAAAACCTACAAATGCACTAAAATCTTGCTAAAAAAAACCAGGACCCAAAAGAATTTATTATTCACCCACAGACACTTTGATATGGGTAGTCTTAATATTTGAGTCTAATCGCATCTCATTTCCTCTTGAAGGCTGACATTATTTTTGCAAAAGATTGTTAAGTTGTTGTGTTGGGCTTTCATCACAATGAAGAAAGGGGCTCTTTGTGGTCTTATAGTCCACCAGGCAGCTTAGGAGAGGCATTTTTGGAGGAGGAATCTGGCATTTATGTCACAAAGCTTCTCAAACAATTCATTTTATCAAAGAGAAAAGGCAAGCTAAATTAATTTTGTATTTCTTTGAATACAGCATTGCAAACAGCAAAGACCAGGATGTAGGAATCAATATGATTTCCAACTAAAAATTAAAGTATTAAATAAATCAACAGCTCCTTTTATCTAACAGGATTGTTTGAACAAATCCTTGAAATATACGGAAAGTTACATTCGTCTTACCCTTAGCCCCCCCCCCCCCTAGATCTTAGATGCTACAATTACTGCTCATTTATTCCTTTTCATTACTTTTTGTCATAAATTCATATTCCTCTTTCCTCGTAAGTTCTAGAAATTTAAAAACCTTCTCAATGTGAGTTTTTTTTGTTTCTTTATCAGTTTAGTGCCATGCTTCATGTAAGTATAAAGAAGCCTTATGTTGAAAGTGCGAAGAGAGCCTTATTTTAAATCATTATAATATACGCCACACAACCTCCTCAATGTAAATTATTTTTATTGCGTTTTTCAAATGTATGCCACAATTTCTGTACGCCTTGTTTGGAAAGGCAAAAGAGAGCCATGTTTTAACTGAATATAGTTTGATTCCCTCTTTCTCGTATATTTTCAGGAACTGGAATGGAAAACACCGCCCAACTTCGTCAATGTAAGTTATTTTTATTGCGTTTTTCAAATGTATGCCACGATTTCTGTAAGCCTTGTTTGGAAAGGTGAAAGAGAGCCATGTTTTAACTGAATATAGTTTGATTCCCTTTTCACTCATTTATGTTTAGCATCTGGAATGGAAAACGCCACACAACCTCTTCAATGTAAGTTATTTTTATTGCCTTTTTCAAATGTATGCCACGATTTCTGTACGCCTTGTTTGGAAAGGTGAAAGAGAGCCATGTTTTAACTGAATATAGTTTGATTCCCTTTTCACTCATTTACTTTTAGCATCTGGAATGGAAAATGCCACACAACCTCCTGAATGTAAGTTATTTTTATTGCATTATTCAAATGTATGCCACAATTTCTGTACGCCTTGTTTGGAAAGGTGAAAGAGAGCCATGTTTTAACTGAATATAGTTTCATTCCCTCTTTCTCCTATATTTTCAGCAACTGGAATTGAAAATGCTGCACAACCTCGTCAATGTAGCCAAGTTATTTTTATTGCGTTTTTCAAATGTATGCCACAATTTCTGTACGCCTTGTTTGGAAAGGTGAAAGAGAGCCATGTTTTAACAGTATATAGTTTCACTCCATCTTTCTCGTATATTTTCAGCAACTGGAATGGAAAATGCTGCACAACCTCGTCAATGTAAGTTATTTTTATTGCGTTATTGAAATATGTGCCACAATTTCTGTACGTAAAACACGCCTTGTTTTGAAAGGTGATAGCCATGTTTCAAATGAATATAGTTTGGTTCCCTCTTTTTCGTATATTTTCAGCAACTAGAATGGAAAACGCCACACAACCTCGTCAATGTAAGTTATTTTTATTGCGTTATTCAAATGTATGCCACGATTTCTGTACGTAAAAAATGCCTTGTTTTGAAACGTGATAGCCATGTTTCAGATGAATATAGTTTGATTCCTTCTTTCTCTTATATTTTCAGCAACTGGAATAGAAAATGCTGCACAACCTCGTCAATGTAGCTAAGTTATTTTTATTGTGTTATTCCAGTGAAAAGGTAGTTGCAAATAAAAACATGTTCACAATACAATTTAGAGCTAAAAATTTACTATACCTCTGAATAATAAAGGATATTATTTCAAATTTATATTGTGGCTTGCTTTGCTGTTTAACTTGCTCATAAAACTTCCTCGTTTTAATATATAGCATAGATCACACTGTGTATTCAGAACTTTAATGTAAAAGAGCATATCTACATATGCATAATTCTCATAAACAGAACAGAGCATTAATTGTAACACAAAACATATTGAAAGCGGAAAACCCAATAGTACACATTAAATAACATGAAACTATTTTATGTTATAGGTGCTTTGAATGAATCAATATCTGCAAGTAGGTTTTCATACTTATTCCAGCACGAACAAAAATGGAATAATGACTACATTTGATAATCCTTTATATGTGACTCTCAGTTTGTGCCTGGTTCGAAACCTTTTTCTTGTTGAAATAATTCACAATATAGCTATGGTTTTGTTATCATTTATAAAGAACTAATAATAAATTTTTCCGTAGCTGTTTCTTACCTCATCAACAATGAGGCTCTAGCTCTGGGAATAACAGAAACTGAACGCCGAATAGTCCATGGTATTCTTGTCCCCTCTAACTGCATCTGTGTCCAAATAATTAGCGTTAAAAATTCAGAAATACCAGCCCTGTGGTCATTGGTTGCAGTACTGATGAGTCTGTCTTCCTAACGTCCGGCTGTTTCTATTGTTTGCCAAAAGAAGATTTGAGAGTGAATACATTTGAGGATGGCAGATTTGTTTTAAAAAGCTATAATTGATTTGTAAAATAATAAAAATAGGAATTCTGGACTAAATAAACTTCAAATTTCCTTAAAATAATCTTAAAGCCCACTGAGGCCTTTCAGACTTGTATCATTATTTTATTAAAATTTGAAGATTATTTAGTTCAGAATTCCTATTTTCATCGTTTATGTCCGACCTTTTATCTGGTATAGTGTACCTTTATTACCGAAAATTAATTAAAAAATTTTTTGTTGGTTTTCTCTTCTTAAATAACAAACATAATCAACCTGTAAAATTTTTACGGTCACTCTGTGTTCTTATGTTGGTTGATATGTTGTTCTGATGTGATGTTTTATCATTAACTAAAATTGGAAATCAGAAAATTGATGAAGGCATGGTTTCCTACATTTATTAAATGCCTTGCCAAGAGGTCTTTTTATTCTTGGTATCCATAGTTTTTACTTAGTAAAGCTGTATCTCATCTAACTGGAGTCTCTACTAAGAGGGCTTTGCGACATGTCAACCCACAAGCTTTTTGCCTTGATACGTGTTTAGTTACTGTTAATGTTAATCTTAATCTTTATGTTTCTGTGAAAACTGTCGAAGTGAAGCAACAACAATTGACAGTTTTACCGATGAAATTTTATGAAAGTTAATTACCGTACGTTGTTTCACAAAGGCTGTTAAATGTGGCTATCCATTTGACGAACAAATCCAGTTCTTTCTGTGCAACAATGCAAACCGCACCTCCTGTCTTTCCCTCGTATTCATGATTGTGTGTATCTATAAATGCTATGCGTCTCTTGTTGCAGATTATTGCTGAAGTTAACTCTTGGCATGTGAAGATTGAAGGGAATGATTTTTCGAAACTCATCAGCAATTCAAGTTGACCCTTGAGAGTGGAAAGATAATGCTCGTTTGTTATGGAAACTGGCCTTTCCTTGAGTATGCTGAAGGGGCAGATCGTCGAAAAGAGATCTGCAACTTCAGATACAGAGCAGTATCAATGTGGCAGACTGTGTCTGAAAAAATCATAGAAGCGATTACCTTCTTGCATTGCCACATACATAGCATGAAAAAATTTTTGGGTGTTGTAAATCTTTGCAAAAATGACAGATGTGAAGCAGCAAGCATTGCTGCCACTTCGGCCATTTAGCCTGTCCTGAAAAAACTTCGCTCATATATAGCCAAGGGGCCCTCTTCACCAAAATCTTTCCTTAACACAAAAATCTTCGAAGCACATATAAAATGGCAGTTGAAGATCTAAAACGATATCGACAGCATCAAGATCATCATCGTCATTCTCAGCTACATCTGACATCAGATCATCCTCAATGGCACAATGTGAATCACTGATAGTGTGAACACACTATCAGCGTTGGTAGACTCCCTCTCGTTTGGATGATTACTGAAATCTTCCCCGCAATCTTCTTTTTCCAAATTCGATACCTCAGTAGTGGTCGATACTTCAATTGGGTGCAAGGCACCGTCTGTTGCATTATCACGACTGAAACACTTGAAACTCATTTTCAGCATCTCCTTTGCAAAGTGAATCCCTTCGCTGAGCAATGCGTGGTAACCATACATAGATTCCTTGCTGAATAGGCAAACTTCATATTTACAAATAGGTACCTAGGAATGAATGTAGGACAGACTATAAACTTAAAGTTTAAAGATTACCTGACTTATTGTAACTGTAATTGCTACTCGGTTATCCTGAACACTGATGGTAGAGGTAAAATTGGCATGAGTAGTACTTTAAAATTACTATTTTCAGCGATTGTGTTGCTTTGTATATTTGACCAACGGGGATGTGTCTTTTGGAGGTATCATTTTGAATTGTTTTTTCACATACTGATTCCACAGGGGTACTCCCATTGTGGTCTGACAGGGGGTCCAGTCAGGGCTTAAGCCTACATTGTCAAGTTAACCCTTGAATTGAAGTGAATTTTTGAAACAATCCTCTAATGTCAGCGTAAAAATTTAAAAATCATGCCGTTTTGATAGAAATGAGTTGGAAACAAAGGAATCCGTGTACATGCGTTTCATCATCAAACGATCTTGTGAGGCAAAACATTGAAAAAAATGTGCCATTAATATTCGTAGTTGTTAGAGGGGTTACAAAATCAAAGATCTGACGATGTAGATAGAAATTCACGCAGTGCATTAGTTCTTCTACCTTTGAAGCGCCAATTTGGGACAATGGCAATTCGTGATAGCCAGTGTCCTTATCTTTATATTCGATTCCAGAAGAAGAAGAAGAGTCAATGCCTGTAAATGGCAGCAAATATTGATGATACCGATAATTGCAAACTACAATTATTGCCGACCAAATCGCTGTATCTCTTCATGGGAATGCGGAAAGAAGGTAATGCTTCCTAACAGAGGAGGGGGGCGGTTTATGGGTTCCAGGGAACCAGGGAATATGCGAAATGTATATAGGGAAAATGGGAACGTGGCCGAAATTAACAGGGAACTAGGGAACATCTGGATAAAGGTATCTGGGAAACTGTACGCTTGACTATCAGTCTGAAAATATGCCTACAAATTGCCAGGGAACAAGGAGATTTTCTCAAGGGAACAGGGGAACATGTGATCCCCCTAAACGACCCGTAAAAATGTATTCCCATGGACAGACTCCGGTTGAAGAGAAAGTCAATCAAATCATATTCCAATTACTCTTCCTCTTTGGGTCGAAATGTCAGGTCTAGTAGCGTTGCGGGCGAAGGAGAACAAAATTTCTGAAACCGCTTTGCTTAAACTAAAAAGCACTAGCAAAGCTGTAAAGCACCTTTTCTGTGTAGATGCACTTACATGTCTGACCGCTGCAATGCTTCAAAACACTTCATTCTCTTTTCCTCCAATCCTGGAATCAGGATTTCAGGAAACTATTTGAAAAAATTTTCTTTTTCAAAAGACAGTTCTTCAGTGCATCTTTGATCAAATAAGAGCCTTTCTACAACATGTCGTTTGGTTGTCAATGAAAGACCTTGAAATAAATGGAAACGTCATTTCAACAACATTTTTATTTCATGCCACATTTACCTGAAATTGTGAATTACTGAAATAACTACTGAAATAATCTCCCTGTCTAGAAAACCCTTAAATTTCCCTCACTTAAGAACCCTTTGAACTTTAAATTTGATTTTCATGGTCATCATCTTCACCAGAATCATCGTAATAAGCAAGATCGCAATGGTCATCATAATCATCTTGATTGAAATTTTAACTGTTTCACAGATGAAATTAAATGTTAATTGATTCCGAGAAACGATACGAAACCGAGATGTGATGTATTACGGCCTTGGCCGATTTTGCCCATGGGTTTTATGGCTTTTTAAAAAACATTCGAGTTTTCGGGTTAAGCATATTAGAAGGGCAAAGGGGTTTTGCCATTTTTTTAGCTCGGGTTTCGGGCATTGTTATAAAAATGTGCAGGTTTTCTGGTTTATTGAGTTAATCTTTTGAACAGTTAATAATTCGGGTAGGGAAATGCAGTCTCCGAGTTTTTGATTTTCTGTCTACGGGTTTCCGGATTTTGCCCAAAATTTTGCCCTGGAATTCGGGTCTCTCCCAATTGTTTTCCAGGTTTTCGGGTTTCGATACCACCAAAGCCCCCGTAACGGTTAAATTTTCATGCAAGAGCACAGTCAGTTTCAAAAAGAATACCCGTTACCTTTTGAATTCTCCTCGTTATTCTCGACCAAAGTTGAAGAGTCTGCCCCCAAAATCAATTTTGGATCCTTTTGAATTTCAGAAGCTAAGTCATTGAGAAGATTATTCAGCTCCTGCAAATCAATTTTGCTCTCTCGTGCGTTCTTCATTATAGTGCAGTAGGTTACCAATAAACTTGCGCACTTTGTGATAAAAGCATGAAAGTTGGTACACAAGGGTAATTTAACATGCTGAAAAAGATAAGATGTAGACCCAAGCTGAAAAATGCCCCCAAATGCTATTTTTAGAATGGGGTACTTGGAGCAACACCCCATAATAACAGTATTGGAATAAATGTGTTACAAATGGTAAAATGAAAATGAAAATTTGCATTTATGCACATTTTGATACGTAGAAGACGATGAGATATAGCCCCAATTGCAAAATGCACCCAAATCTATTCTTAGAAGGGGTACTAGTTATCAGACCCCCAAATATGAACACTGCAATAACAGTGTAATAAATGGTAAGATGTATATGAAATTTTGCAGTTATGCACATTTTGATACGTAGGAGACGATGAGATATAGACCCAAATAGGAAAATGCCCCCAAATCTATTTTTAGATTGGGGTACTAGTTATCAGACCCCCTAATGCGAACATTGCAATAACAATGTAACAAATGATAAGATGTATATGAAAATCGGCAGTTATGCACATTTTGATACGTAGAAGACGATAAGATATAGCCCCAAATAGGAAAATGCCCCCGATTCTATTTTTAGAAAGGGGTACTAGTTATCATACCCCCAAATATGAACACTGAAATAACAATGTAATAAATGGCAAGATGTATATGAAATTTTGCAGTTATGCACATTTTAATACATAGAAGACGATGAAATATAGCCCCAAATAGGAAAATGCCACCGATTCTATTTTTAGAAACGGGTACTAGTTATCATACCCCCAAATATGAACACTGCAATAACAATGTAATAAATGGCAAGATGTATATGAAATTTTGCAGTAATGCACATTTTGATACGTAGGAGACGATGAGATATAGACCCAAATAGGAAAATGCCCCCAAATCTATTTTTGGATTGGGGTACTAGTTATCAGACCCCCTAATACGAACATTGCAATAACAATGTAACAAATGATAAGATGTATATGAAAATTGGCAGTTATGCACATTTTAATACCTAGAAGACGATGAGATATAGCCCCAAATAGGAAAATGCCCCCGATTCTATTTTTAGAAGGGGGTACTAGTTATCATACCCCCAAATATGAACACAGCAATAACAATGTAATAAATGGTAAGATGTATATGAAAATTGGCAGTTATGCACATTTTAATACGTAGAAGACGATGAGATATAGCCCCAAATAGGAAAATGCCCCCGATTCTATTTTTAGAAAGGGGTACTAGTTATCATACCCCCAAATATGAACACTGCAATAACAATGTAATAAATGGCAAGATGTATATGAAATTTTGCAGTAATGCACATTTTGATACGTAGGAGACGATGAGATATAGACCCAAATAGGAAAATCCCCCTATACCTATTTTTAGATTGGGGTACTAGTTATCAGACCCCCTAATGCGAACATTGCAATAACAATGTAACAAATGATAAGATGTATATGAAAATTGGCAGTTATGCACATTTTAATACGTAGAAGAAGATGAGATATAGCCCCAAATAGGAAAATGCCCCCGATTCTATTTTTTGAAAGGGGCTCTAGATACCAGACCCTTAGGACGAATACTATAGTAACTATATAACAAATGATAAAATATAAATGAAAGTTTGCAGTTATGAAAGTTTTGATACGCAGAAGACGCTAAGACATAGCCCGGGGAAAATGCCCCCATACTGTATTTTGATAAAGAAGAACTGGTTTTTTAAAGTATCAAATAGCATTGAATAGAGGCAATAAAAAAAGTAAAATAATAGAATGCAAAACAGGAAAATGTGACAGATTTTGCACACAGATACTTCCATGCGAAAACAAAGCAACACCGTTGCAATTTCTCAGACAGGTTGCACACCCACCACTGCACTCATAGCATCCAAGCAACGTACTGATCATATTCCTCCGCTGTACTGTGCAACCACCGCTGTATTGCACAACCGCTGCTGTACTGCCCATGCGTTATGTGGGGTGATGTTTAAACAGCAGTATTGCAATTATTCAACATTCTAATTTTTTACTTCTTTTATTGCCTCTACACGCCTTTTTTTACATAAGAAACTAAAACATTAATCTCATTAAGCCAATACTGAAAGTTTCTTAAGAGTTCCTTGAATATCCATTTTTGCAATATAGTTTTTCTATCCGAATGATGTTCCAGGCCCATTTATCTATCTTATTTGAATGTATTTGGGATTTGTGTTTGTCTGCTTGTCACAGAAATGTGTTATTGCAAAGGCAACATGGGGAATAAGAGAAAAATTTTGGCTATCTGCAGTGAAAAGTTTCTTATGTAAAAAATTTCCAGTACTGAAGTTTCTTATATTTGTTTGCCATTCGAGAGTCTGGAGATAAAAAATATGTGTATTCAATGCTATTTGATACTTTAAAAAACCAGTACTTCTTTATCAAAATACAGTTTGGGGGCATTTTCCCCGGGCTACGTCTTAGCGTCTTCTGCTTATCAAAACTTTCATAACTGCAAACTGTCACTTGTATTTTATCATTTGTTATATAGTTACTATAGTATTCGTCTTACAGGGTCTGGTATCTAGAGCCCCTTTCTAAAAATAGAATCGGGGACATTTTCCTGTCTGGGCTATGTCTCATCCTGTTCTACAGTACATAACGAAATGTGTATACCTGTAAGTTTTATTTATATCATAACATTTGATACATAGTCATTGTAGTCTTCGTATTAGGGGGTCTGATAACTAGTACCCTTTCTAAAAATAGAATCGGGGCATTTTCCTTTTGGGGCTATATCTCATCGTTTTTTCGTATGAAAATGTGCATAACTGCCAATTTTCATATAGATCTTATCATTTGTTACATTGTTATTGTAATGTTCGCATTAGGGGTCTGATAACTAGTACCCCAATCTAAAAATAGATTTGGGGCATTTTGCAATTGAGGCTATATTTCATCGTCTTCACGTATCAAAATGTGCATAAATGTTAATATTATGGCGTGCTGATCTAAGTACCCCAGTCTAAAAATAGCATTTGGGGGCATTTTTCAGCTTGGGTCTACATCTCATCTTTTTCACTATGTTAAATTACCCTTGGGTACCAATTTTCATGCTTTTATCACAAAGTGCACAAGATTCATTTTTCAGGCTGCTAAGCTTCCACACTATTAAACGAGTATACTCTTTCGTCGTGTCTGTTGGGAAAGACCTTCGACTCAGTATCCCGTACAGGTACAGGTGCAAAAAGGAATGCTTGTATAGAGAGGAAAACAGAAAACAAGTTTCTTCATCATCATTGAAATTGCATGGTAGCTATAATGTAGTGAAGAAGCGCTGCCGCAAAGAAGGATCCAGTGATCACAGGACAACAGCTTCGGAAAGGGACGTCTACTGATCTGCTTCATGAAAGAAAATTTTGGTTCTGCATGGGTGTTGCTCTGCTTGTGTCAAATATTTTACATCCAACAATGCTCCATTGTTACCTGTGTGCAATCTCGGTCCAACCCATCCTGCAAATATATTATCATAAGGGAGCAGCACTGAGGCAAATCTGCTAAGTGCTTCCAGTATTACCACCACATTGCTGACGTCTTAAAGGTTATATTGATTCAAAAGGAAATAGTAATAAACAATTAAATTCTTTTTTTTAGGCAAGACGTTGCATCCCTCTTGACTCTGGTTGCAAGCATTTTCATTGGCCATTACACTGGATAATAAGATTTTCGCAACTTGTGTTGCAATCTTTTATTTCAACCGATTCTTCTTACTTCTACCTTTTTTTGCATTCGTTGCCAGGTTTTCTAAAGACAACTGTTTTGATAGAATCTGGTAACTTAGAGACGAAAAGATTTTATTTTTTAAAGCATTGATTGTATCAAGGTCGGGAGATCCGAACTCAGGATACATTTCCAGGACTTTTTTCCTCATTTCCTCAATCTTTTGCCCACTCCGTTTTGATCTCTTTGCTGACAGAGTTGCTTCGTAATTAGCATTCAATTTTTGAATTGTCACCTTTCTTGTGCTTCTATGGAATAAAGTAATGAGTCTAGCGCCAGCAGCTCAGCAATTTTCAAGCAGTATTTCTGTTTGCGTGTGTAGTTTCGGCAACTATCTACTGCTTCTGTCTTAGCTAAAATGAATTTAAAATCATGAATTTAAATGAGAAACCGATAGGTTGCGTCGATAATGCCAATGCTGCCTTAGTGCTTTAAATTGAAAGATTGAAAATAGCTACCAAAAGGTTGCAATCGAAACTGAACTTGACCAAAACTGGTTATATTGATTACTTTAGCACCAACAACAATTGCTAAGGTGATTGAATTTCTCATGATTCATATTGTTGCAACTAAAGGAACATTTGATACGTCAGAATGGCAGGAAAATAAATGTCACTGCACATAATTCAGTTACCTTTCTTATCAACGATAACAGAAAGCGAACAAAGAATTTAGAATAAAGAAGAATAAAAATAGATAGCGTACCAGTTGAAAACTTTATTAATAATTAACAACATTTCGAGCATAAACTCGTTATCAAGTTCTCGTGTTTATTCTTACATTATGCTGTGCCGAACGCACAATATTCTTTTTATATGGAAGAATTTATAACATTGGAAACAATGAGAATCATGGATGCTTTGGGGGCTAAGGTTAGGTTTGTTTAGTAATTATTAAGCAATGATTCTCATACAAATTTTGTTTCGATAGACCTGCAAAGCTCCCATCCCAACCCCTGTTCTTCCGACAGGCCCGTTAAGGATACAATGCTATACCACTAACTGATACCTTGGGCACAGTTCTGAAGATCACGTAGCCACTGATTACAATCAACAGAATCCAGACAGATACTATCTTTTGAACAATATTGCGTAAGATCTTGCATCAACTTGTCTTTCAAATTGATCACCTAAAAAAGTCTCATAGCTAAATTTTAAATGAAAGATTTTCATTTTTGACTAATAACATATACAGGTATACAGTTATGCATCTAAAAATACATGGGTCTTCGAACATCTCGAACTTTGATTTCAGCAGTGTCTGGCTCGGTCACTGTCTATATCTTTGAAATTCTAGCATAATTAATTTGAAGGAAAGCAGGTTAAAAGTTCCTATTAAATATTTTTATCGGATTTTCATAGTAGAGTACTCAAACTTTTCTTACATCCTTCTGTCTGTTGACAAGCATTCGTGGAAGATTGATGATTCACCTTTGATTCCATTTTAAAACAAGCTTGGTCAAGTAGTCTTCACGAACTAGGAGTGTAATTGAAATTGAAAAGATAAAGTCTGATGTCGACCCATTACAGAAATATCTAACAACTAATAGAAGAGCATCATTGCAATCGTCCATTTCTCCTAATGCAGCACACAGGTGATGCCTAGTTTATACAGCGCATTAGGGGCGCAGGGTAAGAAATCACGAAGAATGCGCTGTTACAGTGCTTTAAACTACATTATGGATACAGACAGCAAATTTTAATCAGAGCGCATTGAATGATCAGATATAATTCGCTTATAATTCACTTGGAGCAGCGATTTGTGAATCCACCGATATAATGCTACTTACATTACCTTCGGGTGACATTCTCCTTGTAACAGAGCTGGCATTTGATAACATGCTATTTACTATTTTGCAGTCTTCTCCATGACTTCTTCCAGAACCCGACTTTACTCTCCCACTTTCAGTAATCTAATAGGGATATCAGTATAACTTAGTATTCATAATCACAAAAATATTTTGTTCAAGATGTGCATCAATGCAAAATTGCTTTCTACAAACCGATCATTTCTGTCTGGTTTCCAATCCGCCATATTTGCTGGCGACTTTTCTTCTTATTTCTTTACAATGCAGTTGAAGTAATTGACAACTTTGTTTCGACAACAACGAAAGCAACATTTGCTGATGAAAGAATAGAGCATGAAAGAAGATAACATTAATTGTGACAAACCTGACATGTCCAGCCATGACCAGATCCATGCATTAGATTAAGAGCAAAGGTTACTTTTGCAGCATTATGCGGATCCACTTTTTCAACCCATGGTTTGTACTTGCAAGCTATGTCTTGAAATATAAATCCCACTCCTTTCTCCACAATGTCGTTGCTCTATAGATAGTGGTGGTACGTGAACAATTCACATTGGAACATATTAAGACCTTTTTTGGGCAACCTGGTGTAGACATGAGGTGGAAAGCAAGCCAGTTTCATCAAGGGCTCCTTTTTGTTTAACTGCATTGGTAGCCGCTTCCCACACTGAATTACCACATTGATTATCTGTTTTCAACTTCTAGCATATAAGAAAATAAGGAGCTAAAATAGTATTTGCTCTCCGTTAGGGTGAAGGAGGATATTCCTTTTTTTGAAACACAAAACGCGCAACTCAGGCCTTCAGAACCAACACATGTCTAATTTTTATGTCATACGTAACCATGTGTATAAAAATTACAATGTCTACATAAAAAGCATGCAATGTTTATCAACAGCTTCCCCTTGTTCAGAGGTATTCATGTACTACAGACTACCCATGCACCAAGTCATTCTTTAAGCAGAGGCACATCCATTCATGAAGGGAATTAATGTGTAGACAAACTTACACACTCAGGCGGCAATTCTCTGATATCACAAAAAGAGAATGTTCATAACTTGCGAATGTTGATTTGGAACTAACAGTGCTTTTGAATTGCTAAATGTTTAAAGCAGAAAACCATACTTACCTTACAGCCAGTTTTTTTATATAGCTCGCTCACATGATTATCAACTGTTTCCTTAGAAGCAACAAACTGGTCACCATAATATGTTGGTCTTCTGTGTCTACAATCAAGGATACTATCAGAAACTGACAACTGTTTTTATTACCGTATTTCGTCTTTTGCAGAGACAACGACAATAGCTCTATTTACTTGCCCGGTTTTCAATTGTTCAATACATTCTCCTACAAACAGCCTTTAATTATAAAGGAACTTTTGGCTCAATCTTAAGCACACGTTAACATGTATATGGAATAATCTCTGCATACAAAGTATGATTTTCAATTTCATCCGCAAGTTCAGAAGTAGCCATCTATAGACTAAAGACAACCGTGTACCGCCTTCTTAATGCCGTATTCATACAGCATGTTTAACTGGTAAAAAAAAATTCTGGTGAAAACGGAAATGATAAAGACAAAATTCTTACTGTCCTCCCTTCTGATACCTTCTCAGCTTGGTGTCTCCATCTATATGAGCCTTAAGTTGAGAAATTGTGCAGGGTGGACACTGCATCCATAACCTTCCTTGAGCAACGTTGAGCTCATACTGGCAGAACTTCCACTCCCTTGATACCCGTTGGAATGCTGCTGTATTAACTGTAGAATTCTTGTGAATAAATGCACAAAATTGATTTCAATAGCCTGGCGAGAATGGTTTTGCCCGTAATTTATAAAAGTTAAAACCACCGGAAACCAGCTGAAACCACCGGAAACCAGCTGAAACCACCTTAATCCACCTGAAACCAGCAGCGAAACCAGCTGAAACCAGCCGAAACCAGCCGTTCTCACCTTAGCACAATGAAAGTTGCTAACAGGATTTGAAAACTCTTTTGGGAATGCGCACTAATGTCTCATCAACAAAGAAGTGTAGATGAACAGAATTTTCTTTCTCGGGAGATATTACAGTTGAAACGTGAAAAAATTGCAAGACAAACACTGCTGAAGCTGTTACAGCGCATTATGAGCGCAGCGAATTGAATAGGTATGCCCCTCGGCGAAGCAACTTACAGAAAACATACCATTTCATTTTGCTATGAGAACGATAAAATTGGAAAGAAAGATTGGAAAGTCGTCTGCGGACTGTTATCACATATCAACGATTTTTCAATTTTAACAAAAAATTATCAATGTTGGAGATTTACAGTATATGTGTAGGATAGAATTTATACCAAAAAGTATTTCGAAAAGGGTTAACGCGCTAAGTTTTGAAGTCGCGGCTCTTCCGAGAGGCAAATCACTAAAATGTTTGAGAAACGTCATGTCGACCACTCTTTCTGGATAATAGATTGGTTATCAATTTCCCACGAAACACGAAAAAGATACGAGGAAGAAAGGAAATATCTTTATAGCAAAGAAAATAAAACGGTACTTACAGGTTTATACTTCTTCAATCTCTGAATTCGACTGATGATCACACCAAATTCCAAAGACAAAATAATTCCGCGTTGATACGTTTCTTTCATTTACTAGCAAAACGTCTCTTGAATAGAACACATGTTCCATTCCATTAATAAATTTGTCGATATCTCTCGAGATATCTCAGAGGAACGCGATTTGTTTATGCGAGCTAAGTGCGCATTCCCAAAAGAGTTCTCAAATCCTGTAAACAAGTTTCATTGTACTAAGGTGAGAACGGCTGGTTTCGGCTGGTTTCAGCTGGTTTCGCTGCTGGTTTCAGGTGGTTTAAGGTGGTTTCAGCTGGTTTGCGGTGGTTTAAGCTGGTTTCCGGTGGTTTTAACTTTTATAAATTACGTGGTTTTGCCCGATCATCAGTGTAGCTAGACTTACTTCAAAACTCAGTTAAAGGGCATCAACATGCATGAAAATTTTGTTTTTGGGGGTATTTTTTTCATTAATCCAGATCAAATATACCTTTAGAGGAATGTTAGCCAAACACGGGAGAAATTCGCGCAAGTATAGTGCAAGCAAAGTGTGACCTTAAACAAATTTCTGGTGTGCACAAAGCAAAAAGTCTCTGGGGTGAAATTTATGCATAACCAAGTTTTTCAAGTAGTCGGCTACAGACCTTCTCTTGCAAATCATTAGCACAGTTATTTTAAGCCTGAGTTGAGCAAACATGCACAAAAGCCTAAGATTATAAGAGATACGTTAAAGAAAATCCCAATAAAACGAACATTTCCTTGAATGGTAAAAAATAAGAAAGCTTTCTACCACGGCAGACCTACGTACTACCATTGATTGGATTCAACCCTGGCTACAATATCTTTGTTGAGACGGAGGTAACAATGAAATCATTGATTGGCTGAACTTCATGATCAGTGTTCTAACTCAAATTACAAACCGACTATACAAGTCATGAAGTATTAAGGTCTCTGCTTGCTGGGTATTATACATTGTGACAATATCAGGCCTTCATCAGCGCAAAACACATATCTTTTATACTTATATTTTTCTTGAGCAGCAGAAGTTTATTCATCATGGAAATAAGCAATGGGAAGATTGGCCATTAAACGATTTTCAAAAATACAACATAGTATAGTAAGCAAAGCCTACCCTTGCATTTTTTATAGATAGCCCACATAGAGCTCTCAGAAATCCAGATTCTGAGCATTTGGGTTGTGCAGTCTGTAAAAGCGACCAAACCTCTAGCAACTTGCAATCATAAATGGTAGTTATGTTGTTCAGTGAGCCTGGCCAGTACCCATTTCGAAGGAGGAGTCCAAGTCTAGACAACTTAATAGACCACCACATAAACAGCACTGGATCTTCTGAACAAGCACATCAAATCTACCTGCAATGCATTTTAACTTTTTCCTTACTGTTACATAACAGAACTATGATAATGACCTAAACAATGAAACTGTTAAGAAAATTAATTTTCGAGAATTCACAATAGCAGAACATTGATTTTATCAGTCAACAGAAATGTGAAAATTTAGAAAAACCTTACAGTCATAACAGTGATAGAAAATGCACCACCATTACCAGAGAATAAATAACTGCATAGCCTGCACTTGTGGACTTGTGCACAGAAATGTGAAAAGATGAAATTGAAACTCACGAATTTCTACATAGCTATCTTTATTACAGTAATGTAAGGTGAAATGGGCTGTAGAAAACCATTTAAACAAGCCAGCCTATCATTTATTGGCAATAGCTCATGTGTGACTTCATCACAGGCCTTACAAAGATAAACCATTCCACAATCTGTGCACTTTATTACTGCAGGCTCTGCAAAGCATTTCAAACAATGACCAAGGTCAGCTACTTTTGTTGCTAAAACAATGCCAAAGAGAGACCTTCTTGAATCATCCCAGCTTTGATTAGCTGCTGCCATTTGTGATGACCAAGACTGGCTAGGGGTGTTCTGTGATGCAGCCAACAGTTTCTTACATTCTTCAAGAATGGCATTCAGTGCTAAAAGACATGAATAAAGTACAACTTATAGCAAAAATCCATTAGCAAATGGGATAAAATACAACAGGGCTCCGATTGACATACAAACCAGGCCATACGGTAATTGGTTCAGCAATGGATGGTTCAGCACTAATCTTATCCAAAAATCATACTCCAACAGGCTATCCAATAAACTATAGCAGACATTTCTTAAATGCCATACTATACCCAAACCAAAGGGATGTCTTGTTCTTTCTATACAAAAAATTTAATATCTCTGGTGGTAAGAGCAAAAAATAAACATACAATCTTGCTGTTCAGCATGATTTGTGAATTAGTCCAGCTGTTATCGTCCAAATTGTTCATTTTGATGATAAAAGCATGAAACTTCACAGGATTACTAAGTTGACCAAGCTGAATAATCCTAGATATGGAGCCACGCAAAATTTTTAACAGGGGCTGAGCAATGAGCATGCGCAAAAATACCCACATGAAAACGAGACTATCATTAAAAACACCTATAAATCGATTTATCTACTGCTCTTGATGCCTATTATTGCACATCAACGACTCAATGATGCCATGAAAGCTTCTTAACGGATGATTGAGCATTGAGCATGCGCATAAAACCCATGCATGAAAACGAGGTTTTCAATAGAAAAACCCTACAAATGACTTTATTTACAGCTTTTGGTGCATATTATTGCACATTAATGACTATATGGAGCGAAAAAAATTCTTAACAAGGCCTGACGAACGAGCAGCGCAAATATCCCAACATGAAAACGAGGCTGTCAATTAAAACACCTAGACAAACACATTATTTACAGGGCTTTGTCCAAAAAACTGCACGGCAATATTCCTACAGTTATTATTGTCACTTCTAAACAGTTAAATCCCAACAGTTTGTATCTCGTGATTATTTTCATATCTTTTTTCAACAAACCAACCGAAAAAACTAGTTTTTAAAGTTTACAATCGATTACGGCATAACATTAAAGTAATATTATGGAAAAAAAACGGTAACAAATGTGTCAACTGAAAATCGAGTTTGCATAAACTTACAAGCGATTCGCAAGCTTTGTAAACTAAACAAATATACCAGTTAATATGTATCATAACACACCAAATTGTGCAAAAACTTTCATTACAGTTGCTCAAAAGACAAAGTCATAGCTAGTCACTGCTTTCACAACCAGCACCACAGTTACACAAACCTGTACAAACCAAATTAGCCTTTTTGCATTTACATCTTCCTCCGCATCCAAGTTTACAACCGCATCGAATAAGCTCGTAACAAATGTCTTTTGCTTGTGGTAGTGCGGTCCAGTACGGTATCCAGCTCTGATTGTCACACTTCCAACCCCAGTTGGATGGACAGGGCAGTATAGGCTGCAGAACAAGCGTCTGACCCCATACATGTATACCTTAATATACAGCTCTCTTAACGTGCTGAAGAAGTGCGGCTTGAGTTGGTGGGATAATGTCAAGGACCTTCGACTTCTTTGCAAAAAGCTCTTGTCTCAGCTTGTTAACACTTGTGAGGGTACTTGTTCTGTCATAACATAGCACCACAAATCTTTCAATAGTACTCATAAATGCATCATCGATATCAGTGGTTGATGGTCGATTAGTGCTCATTTTTTTGTGTCAGTTCTGGAAACACACTCCATACTTCTCATGTAGTTCTTTTTCCGCGACCACAGAAAAAAAGAAACGGTGTCGCAACCAGTTAGCGCGTGAAATAGAGGCAATGCTTTAGCTTCTTCTTCGCTCAGCGATTGTGCAATGACATGTATAGGAAGATATTTAAATGTCTTACCAGTGCCATAAGCAACCCACAGTCTTTCTGCCCGAATAGTATTAAATGCGGAAACTGCTAAAACTATAACATCGGTATCATTACTTCTGATCTTGATTCGCTGATGACCACATCTTTGTGCATCCAACGCATGAATGAGCAAGTGAGTATCGGCTTCTTCGTGTGAACAAGGCGCCAGCCTTTCCAAGTTTACTCTGTTTGACGAGGAAGACAATACATACGGCCCACTTGTGGAATATACCTCTTTACCATCAGGTATTGCCATAGACACTGCCTGAAATCGATAGTCTATAATACTTTACATGGGTCCTCACAGTAACATCAAAATGCAAATGTAAAAAGAAACAATGAACATTAATCAGAGCAATACTTCATTGAAAGATCAGAATTTATGATATTACATTGATAAATACAATTTAAAGTCAAATCACAATACAGTTGCAAAGTTTTAGCATCGTTGTACATTTTGCGCTCATGGTAAAATTTAGCATGGAACTAAGTGTTAGAAAAAAACATCATTTTGAAAGAGAGTGATAACATAACGTGAATTCGAAGTGGATTAAACAGGTCTTAACCCGATTCGCTTGGTCTTTTGGAATTAAAGCTTCACATAAAAGCCGACTCTGCTTACGGAGGGCCCCAATTTAAAGTTATAGTGGAATCTTTCGGTTTTAGTAGATATCCCAATGAAATTTGTATTATCTTGAACTCACATGTACTCTGCATATTATGATGAAACGAGTGGTAAAGGAATCATAGTGGCAATCTCCTCTGAGAAAATCATCAATGTTCAGGCTAACTTTTCCAAGAAAGCTCCACCTGAATCTGCAAGGCCCAGGGAAACATAATCAAACAATTCGCTACTGACCATTTTAACTGAAACAAAAAATGTAGTAAAATTTTAAAAATTTAAGCTAAACGACTTCTCACCTTTTCTGCAAGATATCTAAACAGATCCGTTTTATTTTCATCCACTCTCAGGAATCCCTTCCCATCAGATGGTATGGGTGTGCTTGGAGAAACTTTTCTGCGCTGACCGCTGCCTCTTTTCTCCCTCGCTGAACTCTTCAAAGAATCGCTTCGATACTCATCCCATACGAGGTCTACTCTCTTTACTGCCTCAAGTTGATGTAGGATGTATGGAGCAAATACAGTGTCAAAGTACTCCTCGAAGGTTCGTGCTGTCTTGACTGGTAGCATTTGGACAATAACAGCACCATCAAGGATGACTGCATCTACATTATAGTTGTCAGAGGACTCCTCTGAAATATCGTTAACTAGGCACTTAACTAGATCTGCTTTCTGTCCACTTCTCAGTTTCCCATTTTGGGCCAGAGACGGAGGCCATGGCTGATTCTCAAATGAGAAAAAGTCCTCTAGGTTGCCATCACGACTTTGACACGCTATATACAATCTGGAAAAGAGTGCACAATCTTCTTTTAGCTCTTTCACCTTTGCTTTGTCTTTAGAAATGACTTTCTTCGTCTGGGAACTGAGGATGTGAAGATTGTTCTTTTTTAATGGCTCTGTGATAGGCTTGTTCCGCTCGACGAATCGCTCTTTGATGAATGACTGAAACTGCTCGACGAATCGCTCTTTGATGAATGACTGAAACTGTGTCTCTCCAATATCTTTCGCATCTCTTACAGACTTTACGACAGTCATATCCATGACGTCTTTCGTATGCATGGCAGTAAGGTCGCTACTTTTATCCAAAAATGGGTTTCCTGATTCTTCAAAACCTGATACCAACTTTCGGACATCTTGAAAAAATTTATTTTGTATCGAAGGTGTTTGCTCGTGGTGCTTTGTATTGTTATTTGGAGTATTCACACTACTTTCAAACTCTTCCACCATTCTTGATAACTCAGGACCTGAAACCATCCATCTTAGCAAGGCTGCAGGACTTTCAGTAAGACCAACTGCTCCCCCTTCACCTTTCACAACGGCGTTAACCTGTTCATGAGCATGATCTAATGCAATTGATGAAAACAACTTTGGTGTTTTGTGAACAACGAAAGACCCATTTGTGAACTGTCGATGTATTTCTGGGTGCTTTGTCGCAAGCTCTAACATGTCTCTCAAATGGACAGAGAACCATCTAGCATAATTTTGGTGGTCAAGAGCAAACACCCATGGCAAAAGCTCTTTAATTGCCTCAACGTATAGTTGAAAGTTTCCTTCCCTGAATGATCTAACAAGACGTAGATAGCATAGCTGCAAATCCAGAACTCTTGACCAGTAAAAAAATGCACTTGCTCCTTCTTTTCTCCACTCTTAAAATTCCTTGTATTCATTATTTGGTACTGCAGAATCAGCGGTGTCGGAGTCGTAGGCTTTTCTCATCAGTATGTGCAAACATGCAGCTGTCACTTGATGGGCGCGTCGGTGCGTGTTACATGTTTCCCTTTAGGAATGAATCTGCAACACCTGGTGTGGCAACTCCAGCATCAACAATTGCTTCTGTCCAACCACTTCCTGCCAGCCACTTGCCAATCACATTAAGGGTTGCCATTTCAATATGCAATCCACCGAGCATGACAACAATTGTGTCCTCATCAAACTCATTGTAATTGTTCCACTGGATTTGCTTAGCTAGAGCAAATAGAGGTTGATCCAGAGCTATCACAGGAACCTGTGTTGGATTGACAATAAAGAGATTTGTAGGTTTTTCTATTAATAGCCTCGTTTTCATGCTTGGGTTTTCTGCGCATGCTCAGTACTCAATACTTGATAAGAAGCTTTTATGGCATCATTGAGTCGTTGCTGTGCAATAATAGGCACCAAGAGCAGTAGATAAATCGATTTATAGGTGGTTTTACTGATAGTCTCGTTTTCATGTGGGTATTTTGCGCATGCTCATTGCTCAGCACCTGTTGAGAATTTTGCGTGGCTCCATATCTAGGATTATTTAGCTTGGTCAACTTAGTAATCCTGTGAAGTTTCATGCTTTTATCATCAAAATGAACAATTCAGCACTTATTTGGACGATAACAGCTGGACTATATTCAATACCATTTGTGCTTGACTTGTTTAGTGCAAGGATATCTGATGGATCATCATAGCCTAAAATACAAAATAATAACACTGCATATCAGCCAACAGATTACTTGCTTGAATGACACAAGATCATAGTTGATGGGTATGGTACCAGCACCTGAATAAAATTGAGACTGAACTGACACGCAAGCGCAAATAATGGCAAATGGACCCGTGTTCTTTGATTCAAACTAAAAAAATATAACAAAACTTGTGCTGCCCACAAACATATCAGCTGACCACAACCACGCTTAGGTACCCAAAAATAGGTGGTAGTGAATAAATGAATAAACAGTACTGAAGTTTCTTATATTTTTTTGCCATTCGAGAGTCTGGAGATAAAAAATATGTGTATTCAATGCTATTTGATACTTTAAAAACCAGTACTTCTTTATCAAAATACAGTTTGGGGGCATTTTCCCCGGGCTACGTCTTAGCGTCTTCTGCTTATCAAAACTTTCATAACTGCAAACTGTCACTTGTATTTTATCATTTGTTATATAGTTACTATAGTATTCGTCTTACAGGGTCTGGTATCTAGAGCCCTTTTTTTTATTTTAAATGAATTATATAACAACTATTAAACACAAAAAATTTGCTAAAGAAATAGCATAATGAAGAAAACATTTTTGACAAACCATGTCCAGCATGACAGACAAGCTTATTAAAATTACTTTGCCAGCATTATCGGCTTTTAATCATGGTTGTTTGCAAAGATTCTTAATATAAACCTCTTTGCTCTATATATGTCGTTACGTATAAATATGGAACATATAATTCCATTTGAACATATAGTTTAGGAATGGTGACAGATTACAAGCAACCATTTTAAGGGCTCCTTTTGTTACGCATTCCTCACATGAATTACCAATTGATTATCTGTTTTCAACTTCTAGCTATAAGAAAAAAGGAGCTAAAATAGTATTTGCTCTCCGTTAGGGTAAGGAGGATATTCCTTTTTTGAAAAAAACGCGAACTCAGGCCTTCAGAACCAACACATGTGTACTTTTTATGTCATGTAACATGTGTATAAAAATTACAATGTCTACATAAAAAGAATGTTTCAACAGTTCCCTTGTTCAGTATTCATGTACTACAGTACCCATCCCAAGTCATTTTTATAGAGGAATCCTTCATGAAGAAAAGTAGACAAACTTACACACTCAGGCGGCAATTCTCATATCACAAAAGAGAATGTTAAATTGAATTATTTGGAACTAACAGTGTTTTAATTGCTAAATGTTTAAAGCAGAAAACCAACACCTTTACACCAGTTTTTTATATAGCTTCTATTATCAACGTTCAACAAAAACTGGTCACTATATTGGTCTGTCAAAAGGATACTATTTAAAACTGATGTTTTTTCGATTACTTCAGATGCATATCATTTTTCATTTTCATTTTCAAACATTTCATAAGCATCCTTTAATTAAAAGGAATTTCTTCATCTAAGCAACGTCAAATTATAGAATAATCTCGTTCATAATTTCATAAAGTTCAGAAGTAGCCATCAAGTAAGACAACTACCCCTTCTTAATGCCGTATTCATACAATGTTTAACTGGTAAAAAAATTTGGAAAACGGAAATGAAAAGAAAAATTCTTACTCCCTTCTAACCTTTCAGCTTGGTGTCTCCATCTATATGAGCCTTAAGTTGAAATTGTGCAGGTGGACACTGCATCCATAACCTTCCTTGACAACGTTGAGCATACTGGCAGAACTTCCACTCCCTTGATACCCGTTGGAATGCTGCTGTATTAACTTAGAATTCTTTGAATAAATGCACAAAATTGATTTCAATAGCCTGGCGAGAATGGTTTTGCCGTAATTTATAAAATTAAAACCACCGGAAACCAGCTGAAACCACCGCAAACCAGTAAACCACCTTAATCCACCTGAAACCAGCAGCGAAACCAGAAACCAGCCAAAACCAGCCGTTCCACCTTAGCAAATGAAAGTTGCTAACAGGATTTGAAAACTCTTTTGGAATGCGCACTAATGTCTATCAACAAAGAAGTGTAATGAACAGAATTTTCTTTCTCGGAGTATTACAGTTGAAACGTGAAAAATTGCAAGACAAACCTTAAGCTGTTACAGTGCATTTAGAGGAATTGAATAGGTATGCTTATTTATAAAAGGAAGGGCCCTCGGCAAGCAACTTCAGAAAACATAATTTCATTTTGCTATGAAACATAAAATTGGAAAGAAATTGGAAAGTCGTCTGCGGACTGTTACACATATCAAATTTTTCAATTTTAACAAAAATTATAATTTGAATTTACATATATGTGTGGATAGAATTTATACCAAAAATTTCAAAAGGGTTAACGCAAGTTTTGAATCGCTTTCTGGGCAAATCGCTAAAATTTTGAGAAAGTCATGTCCCACTCTTTTGGATAATAGTTGGTTATCAATTTCCCAAAACGAAAAAACAGGAAAAAGGAAATATCTTTAAAAAAGAAAATAAAAGGTACTTACAGGTTTATACTTCTTCAATCTCTGAATTCGACTGATGATCACACCAAATTCCAAAGACAAATAATTCCGCGTTATACGTTTTTTATTTACTAGAAAACGTTCTTGAATAGAACACATGTTCCATCCATTAATAAATTTTAATCTCTCGAGAATCTCAGAGGAACGCGATTTGTTTATGCGAGCTAAGTGCGCATTCCCAAAAGAGTTCTCAAATCCTGTAAACAATTTCATTGTACTAAGGTGAGAAGGTGGTTTCGGCTGGTTTCAGCTGGTTTCGCTGCTGGTTTCAGGTGTTTAAGGTGGTTTCAGCTGGTTTGCGGTGGTTTAAGCTGGTTTCCGGTGGTTTTAACTTTTATAAATTACGTGGTTTTGCCCGATCATCAGTGTAGCTAGACTTACTTCAAAACGTTAAAGGGCATAACATGCATAAAATTTTGTTTTTGGGGTATTTTTTCATTAATCCAGATCAAATACCTTTAGAGGAATGTTAGCCAAAGGGAGAAATTCGAAATTGGCAAGCAAGTGTGCCTTAAACAAATTTCTGTGCAAAACAAATTCTGGGGAAATTTTGATAACCAAGTTTTTCAATAGTCGGCTACAGACCTTCTCTTGCAAATCATTAGCACAGTTATTTTAAGCCTGATTGAAAACATAACAAATTAGAGAACTTAAAAACCCAATAAAACAATTTCCTTGAATGGTAAAAATAAGAAAGCTTTTACCAGGCAGACCTACGTAACCATTGATTGGATTCAACCCTGGATACAATATCTTTGTTGAGACGGAGGTAACAATGAAATCATTGATTGGCTGAACTTTGAATGTGCTTATAAAAAAACCACTACAAGTCATGAATATTAAGGTCTCTTCTGGGTATTATATTGTGACCAATATGGCTTCAGCGCAAAACACATATCTTTTATACATATATTTTTCTTGACAGAGATTTATTATCATGGAAATAAGCAATGGGAAGATTGGTCATTAAACATTTTCAAAAAACAATTTAAAAACACCCTAGCATTTTTTATAATAGCCCACATAGAGCTCTCATAAATCCAGATTCTGAGCATTTGGGTTGTGCAGTTGTAAACGCCAAACCTCTAGAACTTAAATAAATGTAGTTATTTTAGTGAGCCTGGCCAGTCCCATTTGAAGGAGGAGTCCAATCTAGACAACTTAATAGACACCACATAAACAGCCTGGATCTTAAAAGCACAAATCCTGCAATGCATTTTAATTTTCCTTACTGTTATAACAGAACTATATAATACCTAAACAATGAAACTGTTAAGAAAATTAATTTTCGAGAATTCACAATAGCAGAACATTGATTTTATCAGTCAACAGAAATAAAATTTAGAAAACCTTCAGCTAACAGAAAAAACACCACCATTACCAGAGAATAAATAACTCAACCTGCACTTGTGGACTTGTACAGAAATGTGAAAAGATAAATTGAAACCAAATTTCTACATAGATCTTTATTAAGTAAGTAAGGTGAGGTTAGAAAACCATTTAAACAAGCCAGCCTATCATTTATTGGCATACTCTTGTGACTTCATCACATGCCTTAAAATACCATTCCAATTTACTTTATTATGCAGGCTCTGAAAGCATTTCAAACAATGCAAGGTCATTTTTTTAAAACAATGCCAAAAGAACCTTCTTGAACCTGTCGCTGCATTTGTGATGACAGAGGCTAGGGGTGTTGTGATGCAGCCAAAGTTTCTTACATTCTTCAAGAATGGCATTAGTGCTAAAATGAATAAGCAAATAGAAACCATTAGCAAAATCATAAAAGGGTGCAATTAAACAGACCAGGCCAAAAGCCACGGTCAATGGTGGTTCAAAATGTTTACAAAAATCTATCCAAATGTATCCAAAGCTATCATATTTATCCAACTATACCCAAACCAAAGGGATGTCTTTTCTTTTTATAAAAATTTAATATCTCTGGTGGTAAGAGCAAAAATAAAATAATTTGCTGTTCAGCATGATTTGAATTAGTCCTAGCTGTTATCCAATTTTCATTTTGATGAAAATGAAACTTCACAGGATTACAATTGACCAAGAAAATCCTAATATGGAGCCACGCAAAATTTTTAACGGGGCAGCAATGAGCAGCGCAAAAATACCCAATGAAAAAGACTATCATTAAAAAACATAAAATTTATACTGCTCTTGATGCCTATTATTGCACATCAACGACTCAATGATGCCATGAAAGCTTCTTAACGGATGTTGGATTGAGCATAAAACCCATGCATAAAACGAGGTTTTCAATAGAAAACCCTACAAAACTTTTTACAGTTTGTTATTATTGCACATTAATACTATATGGAGCGAAAAAATTCTTACAAGGCCTGAACAAGCCAAATACCCACAAAAACGAGGCTGTCAATTAAAACACCTAAACATTATAGGGTTTTAAATAACTGCACGGCAATATTCCTACAGTTATTATTGTCACTTCTAAACTTAAATCCCAACAGTTTGTATCTCTGATTATTTTCATATCTTTTTCAACAAACCAACCGAAAAACTAGTTTTTAAAGTTTAACGATTACGGCATAACATTAAAGTAAATTATGGAAAAAACGGTAACAAATTGTCAACTGAAAAATTTGTAAATTACAAGCGATTCGCAAGCTTTGTAAACTAACAAATATACCATTAAATTTAACCACAAATTAAAAATTTCATTACAGTTTCAAAAGACAAATCAAGCAGTCACTGTTTACAACCAGCACCACAGTTACACAAACTACAAACCAAATTACCTTTTTTTACATCTTCCTCCGATCCAAGTTTACAACCATCGAAACCGTAACAAATGTCTTTGTTGTGTTGTGCGGTCCGAGGTTCCCTCTGATTGTCACTTCCAACCCCTTGTGGCAGGGCAGATGGGCAGAAAGGCGACCCCATACGTTATCCTTAATATCATCTCTTAACTGTCAAGAAGTGCGGCTTGAGTTGGTGGGATTGTCAAGGACTACTTTTTCAAAAAGCTCTTGTCTCAGCTTGTAACTTTGAGGGTTTTTCTGTCATAACTGCACCACAAATCTTTCAATAGTACTATAAATCATCATCGAACAGTGGTTGATGGTCGATTAGTGCTCTTTTTGTGTCAGTTCTGGAAACACACTCCTACTCTTGTATTCTTTTTCCGCGACCACAAAAAAAGCGTGAACCATTAGCCGTGAAATAGAGGCAATGCTTTATTTTCTTCCTCAGCGATTTGCAATGACATGTTAAGGAAGATATTTAAATGTCTTACCAGTGCCATAACAAACCAGTTTCTGCCCAAATAGTTAATATGAATATAAAACTATAACATCGGTATCATTATTCTGATTTTGATTCGGATGACCACATCTTTGTGCATCCAACAAATGAAGTGAGTATCGGCTTTTCGTGTGAAAAGGCCCAGCCTTTCCATTTCTGTTTGACGAGGAAGACAATACACGGCCCACTTGGGAAATACTCTTTACCTAGGTATTGCCATAGACACTGCCTGAAATCGATAGTGTAAATACTTTACATGGGTCCTCACAGTAACATCAAAATGCAAATGTAAAAGAAAAATAACTTAAAAATACTTCATTGAAAGTCAAATTTATATTACTTGATAAAACAATTTAAAGTCAAATCAAATACAGTTGCAAATTTTAATCGTTGTTTTGCTAGTAAAATTTAGCATGGAACTAAGTGTTAGAAAATCATTTTGAAAGAAATAACTAACGGATTAAGTGGATTAAACAGGTTAACCCATGTTGTCTTTTGGAATTAAAGTTACATAAAAGCCGACTCTGCTTAGGAGCCCAATTTAATTATAGTGGAATCTTTCGGTTTTTAGATATCCCAAGAATTTATTATTTGAATACATGTACTCCTTATATGATAAAGTAAAGGAATCATAGTGGCAATCTCCTTGAGAAAATCATCAATTTGGCAACTTTCCAAAAGCTCCACCTGAATCTGCAAGGCCCAGGAAATAATCAAACAATTCACTGACCATTTTAACTGAAACAAAAATGTGTAAAATTTTAAAATTTAAGCTAAACGATTCTCACCTTTTAATAACAACCGTTTTATTTTCATCCACTTCAGACCTTCCAATCAAATGGTATGGGTGTGCTTGGGAAACCTTTCTGCGCTGACCGCTGCCTCTTTTCCCTCGCTGAACTCTTCAAAGAATCGCTTCGATACTCATCCCATACGAGGTCTACTCTCTTACCTCAAGTTGATGTAGGATTATGGAGAAATAGAAAGTACTCCTCAGTTTGCTCTTGATGGTAGCATTTGGACAATAACAGCACCACAAGAGATCTCATTAGTTTCAGGGCTCCTCAAATTTAACTAGGTACTTAACTAACTGCTTTCTGTCCTTCTCGGTTTCCCTTTTGGGCCAGAGACGGAGGCCATGGTGATTCTCAAATGAAAAAGTCCTCTAGGTTGCCATCACGACTTTGACACGCTATATACAAGGAAAAGAGAAACTTCTTTTGCTCTTTCACCTTTGCTTTGTCTTTAGAAATGACTTTCTTCGTCTGGGAACTGAGGATGTGAAGATTGTTCTTTTTAATGGCTCTGTGATAGGCTTGTTCCGCTCGAGAATCGTCTTTGATGATAAAACTTTCAATCGCCTTTCAAACTGAATTGTCTCTTATTTATTCTTACAGACTTTACACAGTCATATCCATGACGTCTTTCGTATCATGGTAGGCACTTTTATCCAAAAATGGGTTTCCTGTTCTTAATCATACCAACTTTCGGACATCTTGAAAAATTTATTTTGTATCGAAGGTTTTGCTCGTGGTGCTTTTATTGTTATTTGGAGTATTCACACTACTTTCAAACTCTTCCACCATTCTTGATAACCAGGCCTGAATCCATTTTGAAGCCAGGATTCTAAACCAACTGCTCCCCTTACTTCAATAACCTTTCATGCATGATCTAACAATTGATGAAAAAATTGGTTTTGAAAACGAAAACCCATTGTAACTGTCGTTTTTCTGGGGCTTTTCGAACAAATTCTTCAAATGGACAAACAAGCATAATTTGGTGGCAAACCACAAGCTTAATGATTACTAGTGAAAGTTCTTCAATTCTAAATAATGCATAGAAATCCAAACCTTGACCAAAAAAATGCACTTCTTTTTTCTCCACTCTAATTCCTTGTATTCATTATTTGTACTGCAGAATCAGCGGTTCGGATAGGCTTTTCTCATCAGTAGTACAAACATGCAGCTTCACTTGGGGGGTGCGTGTTACATGTTTCCCATTTGGAATGAATCTGCAACCCTGGTGTGGCAATCCACATCAACAATTGTTCTTCCAACCACTTCCTGCCGCCTTGCCAATCACTTAAGGGTTGCCATTTCAATTGCAATCCCCGCATGACACAATTGTCCTCATCAAACTCATTGTAATTGTCCTGGATTTGCTTAGCTGAGCAAATAGAGTTGCCAGGCTATCCAGGAACCTGTGTTGGATTGAATAAAGAGATTTGTAGGTTTTTCTTTTAATATCGTTTTCATCTTGGGTTTTCTGCTGCTCAGTACTCAATCCTATAAGAAGCTTTTATGGCATCATTGAGTCGTTGCGTCAATAATGGCCCAAGCATAGATAAATCGATTTATAGGTGTTTTAATAGTCTCGTTTTCTGGGTTTTTGCGAGCTCTTGCTCAGCCTGTTGAGAATTTTGCGTGGCTCCATATTGGCTAGTTATTGTATATACCTGTGAATTTCATGCTTTTATCATCAAAATGAACAATTCAGCACTTATTTGGACTAACAGCTGGACTATATTCAATACCATTTGCTTGACTTGTTTAGTGAAGGATTATGGATCATCATAGCCTAAAAAAAATATAAAACTGCATATCAGCCAAATTACTTGCTTGAATGACACAAGTCATAGTTTGGGTATGGTACCAGACCGAAAAATTGAACTGAACTGACACGCAAGTGCAAATAATGGAAATGGACCCGTGTTTTTGATTAAACTAAAAAATAAACAAAACTTGTGCCCCACAAACAATGACTGACCCAACCACGCTAGGCCAAAAAGTGGAGTGGCCTATGGAGTTTTATTGGTTTTCCCGTGCGGAATCCATATATTAACCGATGGAGTTCAAAATTTTGGATACTTGGACATATTTTTGAATAACTAGAAATCATCTCTTTTTCTAAAAGAAAAATGGATCTATTGGCCTTTTGGGATAGCATTTTTCTTGGTGTAATCTGTGATGATTGCTTGGATCCACCTGCTTTTGCCAATGGTTGATTGTGAGTTAATGACTGAGATACTATTGACCCATCCCATGTAATGCATCACAAGGCAACACCATTTTGAGGAATCGCAACAGGAACACCACAGTAGTACTAAATTATTGGCATATGGGGTGGAGGGGAGTAGGGGAATGGGGGGAAAGCTGTGTCATCACCAACAATCTCTTAAAAATAATTCCTTTTCCTCTCTTTTCCACTACTGGTTCAATTTCGCCATTTTCTTGTCTTTCCCCTCTAGTCTTTTGCATAGTTTTCCTTGCACGTTGTTTTTGCTTGTTGGCCTGTTTTTGCTGCGCCCACAGATTTTCCTTCCCACTTTTCTTACTCATGTACTTAGCAAACCTCCTGTAATTTCCACAAAAGTGTTTTGCTCCATCTCATTTTCGGTTCCTACCAGGATGGGGTTTAGTAGGTGCACCTGACGCTGCAGCAGGAGGGACGTCTTCGCCCCACACACTTTTGGTCTGACAAGGGCTTGCCTGAACACATTTCTCCTCCCATACCCCTTCCACAACTCCCATACATGGCTAAAATATCATTTTCTTTTAGGCAAAAGTTGAAAAATGATCCTGTTTTAAACTGGAAACTGGTCAGCAACCACCAACAAGTTTGAACCTGAAGTTTGACCGACTCTTGAAGAGAAAAAGGTAGATGTTATGTTTAAGCCGTGCCAGTATTCGCTGCGAGGGCTTGGGCTGGGGGTTCTGGCGGCGGTGTGGATTTTTGTGCGTCTCCAAGCTTGTAAAACGGTTTGTGAAATTTTAATTGAGGAAATGTTGGGAAAAATCTTGCATTGGCAATAGCGAGGTTCAAAAGCACTTAATTTGCTGGAGGGCTTATTTTTGCTCCAAAATACTACAAAAATATTTCAAAAACGGCCCTTCCACACGATAAACATTGGATGGTGTTTGAAGAATGGATCCTCTCCGGCTTGCATTTTAAGCCTAGCAATGGTGGTAAGGAAACATGCTTGTTTATCTAATGCATTCTTTTGTATTTTGCTCTTGATCTGTGTAGCACGATTTATCCTTTTAATTAAGCATTGTTGTAAATATTCAGACTCGTTATCAGGACTATTAGATAGAATAAATTAGATTGTTGAGGAATGAGCCCTACTGCCCCAAGCTGTTGGAAAATGACCCACGAATGGCAACTTCCCTGAACTCAACGATTTGAAACCAGGAATTTTTTCAAATCATTAGTTAAAGAAAACTTGTACTTTATTTACTTTGTTTATTGATACTTGAGCTATTTATCCTGTAGTTTGACTGAAATGTCGATGTATTTCTGGGTGCTTTGTCGCAAGCTCTAACATGTCTCTCAAATGGACAGAGAACCATCTAGCATAATTTTGGTGGTCAAGAGCAAACACCCATGGCAAAAGCTCTTTAATTGCCTCAACGTATAGTTGAAAGTTTCCTTCCCTGAATGATCTAACAAGACGTAGATAGCATAGCTGCAAATCCAGAACTCTTGACCAGTAAAAAAATGCACTTGCTCCTTCTTTTCTCCACTCTTAAAATTCCTTGTATTCATTATTTGGTACTGCAGAATCAGCGGTGTCGGAGTCGTAGGCTTTTCTCATCAGTATGTGCAAACATGCAGCTGTCACTTGATGGGCGCGTCGGGTGCGTGTTACATGTTTCCCTTTTGGGAATGAATCTGCAACACCTGGTGTGGCAACTCCAGCATCAACAATTGCTTCTGTCCAACCACTTCCTGCCAGCCACTTGCCAATCACATTAAGGGTTGCCATTTCAATATGCAATCCACCGAGCATGACAACAATTGTGTCCTCATCAAACTCATTGTAATTGTTCCACTGGATTTGCTTAGCTAGAGCAAATAGAGGTTGATCCAGAGCTATCACAGGAACCTGTGTTGGATTGACAATAAAGAGATTTGTAGGTTTTTCTATTAATAGCCTCGTTTTCATGCTTGGGTTTTCTGCGCATGCTCAGTACTCAATCCTTGATAAGAAGCTTTTATGGCATCATTGAGTCGTTGCTGTGCAATAATAGGCACCAAGAGCAGTAGATAAATCGATTTATAGGTGGTTTTACTGATAGTCTCGTTTTCATGTGGGTATTTTTGCGCATGCTCATTGCTCAGCACCTGTTGAGAATTTTGCGTGGCTCCATATCTAGGATTATTTAGCTTGGTCAACTTAGTAATCCTGTGAAGTTTCATGCTTTTATCATCAAAATGAACAATTCAGCACTTATTTGGACGATAACAGCTGGACTATATTCAATACCATTTGTGCTTGACTTGTTTAGTGCAAGGATATCTGATGGATCATCATAGCCTAAAATACAAAATAATAACACTGCATATCAGCCAACAGATTACTTGCTTGAATGACACAAGATCATAGTTGATGGGTATGGTACCAGCACCTGAATAAAATTGAGACTCAATGGACCCGTGTTCTTTGATTCAAACTAAAAAAATATAACAAAACTTGTGCTGCCCACAAACATATCAGCTGACCACAACCACGCTTAGGTACCCAAAAATAGGTGGTAGTGAATAAATGAATAAACAGTACTGAAGTTTCTTATATTTTTTTGCCATTCGAGAGTCTGGAGATAAAAAATATGTGTATTCAATGCTATTTGATACTTTAAAAAACCAGTACTTCTTTATCAAAATACAGTTTGGGGGCATTTTCCCCGGGCTACGTCTTAGCGTCTTCTGCTTATCAAAACTTTCATAACTGCAAACTGTCACTTGTATTTTATCATTTGTTATATAGTTACTATAGTATTCGTCTTACAGGGTCTGGTATCTAGAGCCCCTTTCTAAAAATAGAATCGGGGACATTTTCCTGTCTGGGCTATGTCTCATCCTGTTCTACAGTACATAACGAAATGTGTATACCTGTAAGTTTTATTTATATCATAACATTTGATACATAGTCATTGTAGTCTTCGTATTAGGGGGTCTGATAACTAGTACCCCTTTCTAAAAATAGAATCGGGGGCATTTTCCTTTTTGGGGCTATATCTCATCGTCTTCTTCGTATGAAAATGTGCATAACTGCCAATTTTCATATAGATCTTATCATTTGTTACATTGTTATTGTAATGTTCGCATTAGGGGGTCTGATAACTAGTACCCCAATCTAAAAATAGATTTGGGGGCATTTTGCAATTGAGGCTATATTTCATCGTCTTCTACGTATCAAAATGTGCATAAATGTTAATATTATGGCGTGCTGATCTAAGTACCCCAGTCTAAAAATAGCATTTGGGGGCATTTTTCAGCTTGGGTCTACATCTCATCTTTTTCAGCATGTTAAATTACCCTTGGGTACCAATTTTCATGCTTTTATCACAAAGTGCACAAGATTCATTTTTCAGGCTGCTAAGCTTCCACACTATTAAACGAGTATACTCTTTTGTCGTGTCTGTTGGGAAAGACCTTCGACTCAGTATCCCGTACAGGTACAGGTGCAAAAAAAGAATGCTTGTATAGAGAGGAAAACAGAAAACAAGTTTCTTCATCATCATTGAAATTGCATGGTAGCTATAATGTAGTGAAGAAGCGCCGCCGCAAAGAAGGATCCAGTGATCACAGGACAACAGCTTCGGAAAGGGACGTCTACTGATCTGCTTCATGAAAGAAAAATTTTGGTTCTGCATGGGTGTTGCTCTGCTTGTGTCAAATATTTTACATCCAACAATGCTCCATTGTTACCTGTGTGCAATCTCGGTCCAACCCATCCTGCAAATATATTATCATAAGGGAGCAGCACTGAGGCAAATCTGCTAAGTGCTTCCAGTATTACCACCACATTGCTGACGTCTTAAAGGTTATATTGATTCAAAAGGAAATAGTAATAAACAATTAAATTCTTTTTTTTAGGCAAGACGTTGCATCCCTCTTGACTCTGGTTGCAAGCATTTTCATTGGCCATTACACTGGATAATAAGATTTTCGCAACTTGTGTTGCAATCTTTTATTTCAACCGATTCTTCTTACTTCTACCTTTTTTGCATTCGTTGCCAGGTTTTCTAAAGACAACTGTTTTGATAGAATCTGGTAACTTAGAGACGAAAAGATTTTATTTTTTAAAGCATTGATTGTATCAAGGTCGGGAGATCCGAACTCAGGATACATTTCCAGGACTTTTTTCCTCATTTCCTCAATCTTTTGCCCACTCCATTTTGATCTCTTTGCTGACAGAGTTGCTTCGTAATTAGCATTCAATTTTTGAATTGTCACCTTTCTTGTGCTTCTATGGAATAAAGTAATGAGTCTAGCGCCAGCAGCTCAGCAATTTTCAAGCAGTATTTCTGTTTGCGTGTGTAGTTTCGGCAACTATCTACTGCTTCTGTCTTAGCTAAAATGAATTTAAAATCATGAATTTAAATGAGAAACCGATAGGTTGCGTCGATAATGCCAATGCTGCCTTAGTGCTTTAAATTGAAAGATTGAAAATAGCTACCAAAAGGTTGCAATCGAAACTGAACTTGACCAAAACTGGTTATATTGATTACTTTAGCACCAACAACAATTGCTAAGGTGATTGAATTTCTCATGATTCATATTGTTGCAACTAAAGGAACATTTGATACGTCAGAATGGCAGGAAAATAAATGTCACTGCACATAATTCAGTTACCTTTCTTATCAACGATAACAGAAAGCGAACAAAGAATTTAGAATAAAGAAGAATAAAATAGATAGCGTACCAGTTGAAAACTTTATTAATAATTAACAACATTTCGAGCATAAACTCGTTATCAAGTTCTCGTGTTTATTCTTACATTATGCTGTGCCGAACGCACAATATTCTTTTTATATGGAAGAATTTATAACATTGGAAACAATGAGAATCATGGATGCTTTGGGGGCTAAGGTTAGGTTTGTTTAGTAATTATTAAGCAATGATTCTCATACAAATTTTGTTTCGATAGACCTGCAAAGCTCCCATCCCAACCCCTGTTCTTCCGACAGGCCCGTTAAGGATACAATGCTATACCACTAACTGATACCTTGGGCACAGTTCTGAAGATCACGTAGCCACTGATTACAATCAACAGAATCCAGACAGATACTATCTTTTGAACAATATTGCGTAAGATCTTGCATCAACTTGTCTTTCAAATTGATCACCTAAAAAAGTCTCATAGCTAAATTTTAAATGAAAGATTTTCATTTTTGACTAATAACATATACAGGTATACAGTTATGCATCTAAAAATACATGGGTCTTCGAACATCTCGAACTTTGATTTCAGCAGTGTCTGGCTCGGTCACTGTCTATATCTTTGAAATTCTAGCATAATTAATTTGAAGGAAAGCAGGTTAAAAGTTCCTATTAAATATTTTTATCGGATTTTCATAGTAGAGTACTCAAACTTTTCTTACATCCTTCTGTCTGTTGACAAGCATTCGTGGAAGATTGATGATTCACCTTTGATTCCATTTTAAAACAAGCTTGGTCAAGTAGTCTTCACGAACTAGGAGTGTAATTGAAATTGAAAAGATAAAGTCTGATGTCGACCCATTACAGAAATATCTAACAACTAATAGAAGAGCATCATTGCAATCGTCCATTTCTCCTAATGCAGCACACAGGTGATGCCTAGTTTATACAGCGCATTAGGGGCGCAGGGTAAGAAATCACGAAGAATGCGCTGTTACAGTGCTTTAAACTACATTATGGATACAGACAGCAAATTTTAATCAGAGCGCATTGAATGATAAGATATAATTCGCTTATAATTCACTTGGAGCAGCGATTTGTGAATCCACCGATATAATGCTACTTACATTACCTTCGGGTGACATTCTCCTTGTAACAGAGCTGGCATTTGATAACATGCTATTTACTATTTTGCAGTCTTCTCCATGACTTCTTCCAGAACCCGACTTTACTCTCCCACTTTCAGTAATCTAATAGGGATATCAGTATAACTTAGTATTCATAATCACAAAAATATTTCGTTCAAGATGTGCATCAATGCAAAATTGCTTTCTACAAACCGATCATTTCTGTCTGGTTTCCAATCCGCCATATTTGCTGGCGACTTTTCTTCTTATTTCTTTACAATGCAGTTGAAGTAATTGACAACTTTGTTTCGACAACAACGAAAGCAACATTTGCTGATGAAAGAATAGAGCATGAAAGAAGATAACATTAATTGTGACAAACCTGACATGTCCAGCCATGACCAGATCCATGCATTAGATTAAGAGCAAAGGTTACTTTTGCAGCATTATGCGGATCCACTTTTTCAACCCATGGTTTGTACTTGCAAGCTATGTCTTGAAATATAAATCCTCCTTTCTCCACAATGTCGTTGCTCTATAGATAGTGGTGGTACGTGAACAATTCACATTGGAACATATTAAGACCTTTTTTGGGCAACCTGGTGTAGACATGAGGTGGACAGCAAGCCAGTTTCATCAAGGGCTCCTTTTTGTTTAACTGCATTGGTAGCCGCTTCCCACACTGAATTACCACATTGATTATCTGTTTTCAACTTCTAGCATATAAGAAAATAAGGAGCTAAAATAGTATTTGCTCTCCGTTAGGGTGAAGGAGGATATTCCTTTTTTTGAAACACAAAACGCGCAACTCAGGCCTTCAGAACCAACACATGTGTACTTTTTATGTCATACGTAACCATGTGTATAAAAATTACAATGTCTACATAAAAAGCATGCAATGTTTATCAACAGCTTCCCCTTGTTCAGAGGTATTCATGTACTACAGACTACCCATGCACCAAGTCATTCTTTAAGCAGAGGCACATCCATTCATGAAGGGAATTAATGTGTAGACAAACTTACACACTCAGGCGGCAATTCTCTGATATCACAAAAAGAGAATGTTCATAACTTGCGAATGTTGATTTGGAACTAACAGTGCTTTTGAATTGCTAAATGTTTAAAGCAGAAAACCATACTTACCTTACAGCCAGTTTTTTTATATAGCTCGCTCACATGATTATCAACTGTTTCCTTAGAAGCAACAAACTGGTCACCATAATATGTTGGTCTTCTGTGTCTACAATCAAGGATACTATCAGAAACTGACAACTGTTTTTATTACCGTATTTCGTCTTTTGCAGAGACAACGACAATAGCTCTATTTACTTGCCCGGTTTTCAATTGTTCAATACATTCTCCTACAAACAGCCTTTAATTATAAAGGAACTTTTGGCTCAATCTTAAGCACACGTCAACATGTATATGGAATAATCTCTGCATACAAAGTATGATTTTCAATTTCATCCGCAAGTTCAGAAGTAGCCATCTATAGACTAAAGACAACCGTGTACCGCCTTCTTAATGCCGTATTCATACAGCATGTTTAACTGGTAAAAAAAATTCTGGTGAAAACGGAAATGATAAAGACAAAATTCTTACTGTCCTCCCTTCTGATACCTTCTCAGCTTGGTGTCTCCATCTATATGAGCCTTAAGTTGAGAAATTGTGCAGGGTGGACACTGCATCCATAACCTTCCTTGAGCAACGTTGAGCTCATACTGGCAGAACTTCCACTCCCTTGATACCCGTTGGAATGCTGCTGTATTAACTGTAGAATTCTTGTGAATAAATGCACAAAATTGATTTCAATAGCCTGGCGAGAATGGTTTTGCCCGTAATTTATAAAAGTTAAAACCACCGGAAACCAGCTGAAACCACCGCAAACCAGCTGAAACCACCTTAATCCACCTGAAACCAGCAGCGAAACCAGCTGAAACCAGCCAAAACCAGCCGTTCTCACCTTAGCACAATGAAAGTTGCTAACAGGATTTGAAAACTCTTTTGGGAATGCGCACTAATGTCTCATCAACAAAGAAGTGTAGATGAACAGAATTTTCTTTCTCGGGAGATATTACAGTTGAAACGTGAAAAAATTGCAAGACAAACACTGCTGAAGCTGTTACAGTGCATTATGAGCGCAGCGAATTGAATAGGTATGCTTGATTTATAAAAGGAAGGGCCCCTCGGCGAAGCAACTTACAGAAAACATACCATTTCATTTTGCTATGAGAACGATAAAATTGGAAAGAAAGATTGGAAAGTCGTCTGCGGACTGTTATCACATATCAACGATTTTTCAATTTTAACAAAAAATTATCAATGTTGGAGATTTACAGTATATGTGTAGGATAGAATTTATACCAAAAAGTATTTCGAAAAGGGTTAACGCGCTAAGTTTTGAAGTCGCGGCTCTTCCGAGAGGCAAATCGCTAAAATGTTTGAGAAACGTCATGTCGACCACTCTTTCTGGATAATAGATTGGTTATCAATTTCCCACGAAACACGAAAAAGATACGAGGAAAAAAGGAAATATCTTTATAGCAAAGAAAATAAAACGGTACTTACAGGTTTATACTTCTTCAATCTCTGAATTCGACTGATGATCACACCAAATTCCAAAGACAAAGTAATTCCGCGTTGATACGTTTCTTTCATTTACTAGCAAAACGTCTCTTGAATAGAACACATGTTCCATTCCATTAATAAATTTGTCGATATCTCTCGAGATATCTCAGAGGAACGCGATTTGTTTATGCGAGCTAAGTGCGCATTCCCAAAAGAGTTCTCAAATCCTGTAAACAAGTTTCATTGTACTAAGGTGAGAACGGCTGGTTTCGGCTGGTTTCAGCTGGTTTCGCTGCTGGTTTCAGGTGGTTTAAGGTGGTTTCAGCTGGTTTGCGGTGGTTTAAGCTGGTTTCCGGTGGTTTTAACTTTTATAAATTACGTGGTTTTGCCCGATCATCAGTGTAGCTAGACTTACTTCAAAACTCAGTTAAAGGGCATCAACATGCATGAAAATTTTGTTTTTGGGGGTATTTTTTCATTAATCCAGATCAAATATACCTTTAGAGGAATGTTAGCCAAACACGGGAGAAATTCGCGCAAGTATAGTGCAAGCAAAGTGTGACCTTAAACAAATTTCTCGTGTGCACAAAGCAAAAAGTCTCTGGGGTGAAATTTATGCATAACCAAGTTTTTCAAGTAGTCGGCTACAGACCTTCTCTTGCAAATCATTAGCACAGTTATTTTAAGCCTGAGTTGAGCAAACATGCACAAAAGCCTAAGATTATAAGAGATACGTTAAAGAAAATCCCAATAAAACGAACATTTCCTTGAATGGTAAAAAATAAGAAAGCTTTCTACCACGGCAGACCTACGTACTACCATTGATTGGATTCAACCCTGGCTACAATATCTTTGTTGAGACGGAGGTAACAATGAAATCATTGATTGGCTGAACTTCATGATCAGTGTTCTAACTCAAATTACAAACCGACTATACAAGTCATGAAGTATTAAGGTCTCTGCTTGCTGGGTATTATACATTGTGACAATATCAGGCCTTCATCAGCGCAAAACACATATCTTTTATACATATATTTTTCTTGAGCAGCAGAAGTTTATTCATCATGGAAATAAGCAATGGGAAGATTGGTCATTAAACGATTTTCAAAAATACAACATAGTATAGTAAGCAAAGCCTACCCTTGCATTTTTTATAGATAGCCCACATAGAGCTCTCAGAAATCCAGATTCTGAGCATTTGGGTTGTGCAGTCTGTAAAAGCGACCAAACCTCTAGCAACTTGCAATCATAAATGGTAGTTATGTTGTTCAGTGAGCCTGGCCAGTACCCATTTCGAAGGAGGAGTCCAAGTCTAGACAACTTAATAGACCACCACATAAACAGCACTGGATCTTCTGAACAAGCACATCAAATCTACCTGCAATGCATTTTAACTTTTTCCTTACTGTTACATAACAGAACTATGATAATGACCTAAACAATGAAACTGTTAAGAAAATTAATTTTCGAGAATTCACAATAGCAGAACATTGATTTTATCAGTCAACAGAAATGTGAAAATTTAGAAAAACCTTACATAGTCATAACAGTGATAGAAAATGCACCACCATTACCAGAGAATAAATAACTGCATAGCTTGCACTTGTGGACTTGTGCACAGAAATGTGAAAAGATGAAATTGAAACTCACGAATTTCTACATAGCTATCTTTATTACAGTAATGTAAGGTGAAATGGGCTGTAGAAAACCATTTAAACAAGCCAGCCTATCATTTATTGGCAATAGCTCATGTGTGACTTCATCACAGGCCTTACAAAGATAAACCATTCCACAATCTGTGCACTTTATTACTGCAGGCTCTGCAAAGCATTTCAAACAATGACCAAGGTCAGCTACTTTTGTTGCTAAAACAATGCCAAAGAGAGACCTTCTTGAATCATCCCAGCTTTGATTAGCTGCTGCCATTTGTGATGACCAAGACTGGCTAGGGGTGTTCTGTGATGCAGCCAACAGTTTCTTACATTCTTCAAGAATGGCATTCAGTGCTAAAAGACATGAATAAAGTACAACTTATAGCAAAAATCCATTAGCAAATGGGATAAAATACAACAGGGCTCCGATTGACATACAAACCAGGCCATACGGTAATTGGTTCAGCAATGGATGGTTCAGCACTAATCTTATCCAAAAATCATACTCCAACAGGCTATCCAATAAACTATAGCAGACATTTCTTAAATGCCATACTATACCCAAACCAAAGGGATGTCTTGTTCTTTTTATACAAAAATTTAATATCTCTGGTGGTAAGAGCAAAAAATAAACATACAATCTTGCTGTTCAGCATGATTTGTGAATTAGTCCAGCTGTTATCGTCCAAATTGTTCATTTTGATGATAAAAGCATGAAACTTCACAGGATTACTAAGTTGACCAAGCTGAATAATCCTAGATATGGAGCCACGCAAAATTTTTAACAGGGGCTGAGCAATGAGCATGCGCAAAAATACCCACATGAAAACGAGACTATCATTAAAAACACCTATAAATCGATTTATCTACTGCTCTTGATGCCTATTATTGCACATCAACGACTCAATGATGCCATGAAAGCTTCTTAACGGATGATTGAGCATTGAGCATGCGCATAAAACCCATGCATGAAAACGAGGTTTTCAATAGAAAAACCCTACAAATGACTTTATTTACAGCTTTTGGTGCATATTATTGCACATTAATGACTATATGGAGCGAAAAAAATTCTTAACAAGGCCTGACCAACGAGCAGCGCAAATATCCCAACATGAAAACGAGGCTGTCAATTAAAACACCTAGACAAACACATTATTTACAGGGCTTTGTCCAAAAAACTGCACGGCAATATTCCTACAGTTATTATTGTCACTTCTAAACAGTTAAATCCCAACAGTTTGTATCTCGTGATTATTTTCATATCTTTTTTCAACAAACCAACCGAAAAAACTAGTTTTTAAAGTTTACAATCGATTACGGCATAACATTAAAGTAATATTATGGAAAAAAACGGTAACAAATGTGTCAACTGAAAATCGAGTTTGCATAAACTTACAAGCGATTCGCAAGCTTTGTAAACTAAACAAATATACCAGTTAATATGTATCATAACACACCAAATTGTGCAAAAACTTTCATTACAGTTGCTCAAAAGACAAAGTCATAGCTAGTCACTGCTTTCACAACCAGCACCACAGTTACACAAACCTGTACAAACCAAATTAGCCTTTTTGCATTTACATCTTCCTCCGCATCCAAGTTTACAACCGCATCGAATAAGCTCGTAACAAATGTCTCTTGCTTGTGGTAGTGCGGTCCAGTACGGTATCCAGCTCTGATTGTCACACTTCCAACCCCAGTTGGATGGACAGGGCAGTATAGGCTGCAGAACAAGCGTCTGACCCCATACATGTATACCTTAATATACAGCTCTCTTAACGTGCTGAAGAAGTGCGGCTTGAGTTGGTGGGATAATGTCAAGGACCTTCGACTTCTTTGCAAAAAGCTCTTGTCTCAGCTTGTTAACACTTGTGAGGGTACTTGTTCTGTCATAACATAGCACCACAAATCTTTCAATAGTACTCATAAATGCATCATCGATATCAGTGGTTGATGGTCGATTAGTGCTCATTTTTTGTGTCAGTTCTGGAAACACACTCCATACTTCTCATGTAGTTCTTTTTCCGCGACCACAGAAAAAAGAAACGGTGTCGCAACCAGTTAGCGCGTGAAATAGAGGCAATGCTTTAGCTTCTTCTTCGCTCAGCGATTGTGCAATGACATGTATAGGAAGATATTTAAATGTCTTACCAGTGCCATAAGCAACCCACAGTCTTTCTGCCCGAATAGTATTAAATGCGGAAACTGCTAAAACTATAACATCGGTATCATTACTTCTGATCTTGATTCGCTGATGACCACATCTTTGTGCATCCAACGCATGAATGAGCAAGTGAGTATCGGCTTCTTCGTGTGAACAAGGCGCCAGCCTTTCCAAGTTTACTCTGTTTGACGAGGAAGACAATACATACGGCCCACTTGTGGAATATACCTCTTTACCATCAGGTATTGCCATAGACACTGCCTGAAATCGATAGTGTATAATACTTTACATGGGTCCTCACAGTAACATCAAAATGCAAATGTAAAAAGAAACAATGAACATTAATCAGAGCAATACTTCATTGAAAGATCAGAATTTATGATATTACATTGATAAATACAATTTAAAGTCAAATCACAATACAGTTGCAAAGTTTTAGCATCGTTGTACATTTTGCGCTCATGGTAAAATTTAGCATGGAACTAAGTGTTAGAAAAAACATCATTTTGAAAGAGAGTGATAACATAACGTGAATTCGAAGTGGATTAAACAGGTCTTAACCCGATTCGCTTGGTCTTTTGGAATTAAAGCTTCACATAAAAGCCGACTCTGCTTACGGAGGGCCCCAATTTAAAGTTATAGTGGAATCTTTCGGTTTTAGTAGATATCCCAATGAAATTTGTATTATCTTGAACTCACATGTACTCTGCATATTATGATGAAACGAGTGGTAAAGGAATCATAGTGGCAATCTCCTCTGAGAAAATCATCAATGTTCAGGCTAACTTTTCCAAGAAAGCTCCACCTGAATCTGCAAGGCCCAGGGAAACATAATCAAACAATTCGCTACTGACCATTTTAACTGAAACAAAAAATGTAGTAAAATTTTAAAAATTTAAGCTAAACGACTTCTCACCTTTTCTGCAAGATATCTAAACAGATCCGTTTTATTTTCATCCACTCTCAGGAATCCCTTCCCATCAGATGGTATGGGTGTGCTTGGAGAAACTTTTCTGCGCTGACCGCTGCCTCTTTTCTCCCTCGCTGAACTCTTCAAAGAATCGCTTCGATACTCATCCCATACGAGGTCTACTCTCTTTACTGCCTCAAGTTGATGTAGGATGTATGGAGCAAATACAGTGTCAAAGTACTCCTCGAAGGTTCGTGCTGTCTTGACTGGTAGCATTTGGACAATAACAGCACCATCAAGGATGACTGCATCTACATTATAGTTGTCAGAGGACTCCTCTGAAATATCGTTAACTAGGCACTTAACTAGATCTGCTTTCTGTCCACTTCTCAGTTTCCCATTTTGGGCCAGAGACGGAGGCCATGGCTGATTCTCAAATGAGAAAAAGTCCTCTAGGTTGCCATCACGACTTTGACACGCTATATACAATCTGGAAAAGAGTGCACAATCTTCTTTTAGCTCTTTCACCTTTGCTTTGTCTTTAGAAATGACTTTCTTCGTCTGGGAACTGAGGATGTGAAGATTGTTCTTTTTTAATGGCTCTGTGATAGGCTTGTTCCGCTCGACGAATCGCTCTTTGATGAATGACTGAAACTGTGTCTCTCTGAAACTGTGTCTCTCCAATATCTTTCGCATCTCTTACAGACTTTACGACAGTCATATCCATGACGTCTTTCGTATGCATGGCAGTAAGGTCGCTACTTTTATCCAAAAATGGGTTTCCTGATTCTTCAAAACCTGATACCAACTTTCGGACATCTTGAAAAAATTTATTTTGTATCGAAGGTGTTTGCTCGTGGTGCTTTGTATTGTTATTTGGAGTATTCACACTACTTTCAAACTCTTCCACCATTCTTGATAACTCAGGACCTGAAACCATCCATCTTAGCAAGGCTGCAGGACTTTCAGTAAGACCAACTGCTCCCCCTTCACCTTTCACAACGGCGTTAACCTGTTCATGAGCATGATCTAATGCAATTGATGAAAACAACTTTGGTGTTTTGTGAACAACGAAAGACCCATTTGTGAACTGTCGATGTATTTCTGGGTGCTTTGTCGCAAGCTCTAACATGTCTCTCAAATGGACAGAGAACCATCTAGCATAATTTTGGTGGTCAAGAGCAAACACCCATGGCAAAAGCTCTTTAATTGCCTCAACGTATAGTTGAAAGTTTCCTTCCTGAATGATCTAACAAGACGTAGATAGCATAGCTGCAAATCCAGAACTCTTGACCAGTAAAAAAATGCACTTGCTCCTTCTTTTCTCCACTCTTAAAATTCCTTGTATTCATTATTTGGTACTGCAGAATCAGCGGTGTCGGAGTCGTAGGCTTTTCTCATCAGTATGTGCAAACATGCAGCTGTCACTTGATGGGCGCGTCGGGTGCGTGTTACATGTTTCCCTTTTAGGAATGAATCTGCAACACCTGGTGTGGCAACTCCAGCATCAACAATTGCTTCTGTCCAACCACTTCCTGCCAGCCACTTGCCAATCACATTAAGGGTTGCCATTTCAATATGCAATCCACCGAGCATGACAACAATTGTGTCCTCATCAAACTCATTGTAATTGTTCCACTGGATTTGCTTAGCTAGAGCAAATAGAGGTTGATCCAGAGCTATCACAGGAACCTGTGTTGGATTGACAATAAAGAGATTTGTAGGTTTTTCTATTAATAGCCTCGTTTTCATGCTTGGGTTTTCTGCGCATGCTCAGTACTCAATCCTTGATAAGAAGCTTTTATGGCATCATTGAGTCGTTGCTGTGCAATAATAGGCACCAAGAGCAGTAGATAAATCGATTTATAGGTGGTTTTACTGATAGTCTCGTTTTCATGTGGGTATTTTTGCGCATGCTCATTGCTCAGCACCTGTTGAGAATTTTGCGTGGCTCCATATCTAGGATTATTTAGCTTGGTCAACTTAGTAATCCTGTGAAGTTTCATGCTTTTATCATCAAAATGAACAATTCAGCACTTATTTGGACGATAACAGCTGGACTATATTCAATACCATTTGTGCTTGACTTGTTTAGTGCAAGGATATCTGATGGATCATCATAGCCTAAAATACAAAATAATAACACTGCATATCAGCCAACAGATTACTTGCTTGAATGACACAAGATCATAGTTGATGGGTATGGTACCAGCACCTGAATAAAATTGAGACTGAACTGACACGCAAGTGCAAATAATGGCAAATGGACCCGTGTTCTTTGATTCAAACTAAAAAAATATAACAAAACTTGTGCTGCCCACAAACAATGCAGCTGACCACAACCACGCTTAGGTACCCAAAAATAGGTGGTAGTGACTAGTAGTACTACTAGTAGCTTATGTGGCATATGGGGTGGAGGGGGAGTATAGGGGGAATGGGTGGGAAAGCTGTGTCATCAACCAACAATCTTCAGATTAAAAAATATCATGTCCTTCTTCCTCGTCTTCTTCCACTAACTGGTTACAATCTTCGCCATTTTTCTCTGTCTTTCGTCCCTCTAGTCTTTTTGCATAGTTTTCCCTTGCACGCTTGTTCTTTGCTCTGTTGGCTGCGCAAGTTCTTTGATCCTGCGTCCACACACGATATTTCCTTCCCCGACTTTTCTTACTCATGTACTTAGCAGAAACCTCCTGTAATTTCCACAAAAGTGTTTTGCTCAGCATCTCATTTTCGGTTACCTAGACCAGGATGGGGTTTAGTAGGTGCACCTGACGCTGCAGCAGGAGGGACGTCTTCGCCCACCATCACACTTTTGGTCTGACAAGTGGCCTGTGCCTGCTGGAACACATTTCTCCTCCCCATACCCCTTCCACAACTCCCATACATGGCTAAAACATATCATTTGTTCATTTTAAGGCAAAAGTTGAAACGAATGATTCCTTCGTTTTAAACTCGTGGATAAACTGGTCAGCAACCACCAACAAGTTTGAACCTGAAGATTTGTAGCCAGACTCTTGTACGAGAGAACAAAGAGTAAAAATGTTTCAGCCATGTTTAAGCCGCTGACCACACAGCACATTGCGTCTGCAGAGGGCATTCGGGCATGGCGGCTGACTCTAGGCCGGCCTTAGGGGGGTGGTGATTTCTTTCTGCGATCGTCCCTCCCGCAAGCGTTGTAAAAAACGTGTTTGTGCGAAATTTTTGAAGTTGAAGGTAAAGGGCTTGAGGAAAACATCATTGCTTGGCAATAGCTCGAGCAGGATTGCACAGAAAGCATCTTGAATTTGCTGGATGGGCTGCAGATTTTTGCTCCAAAATACTATAGTGCAAAAAAGCGTATTTCACAAAAACGGCCCTTTGCCACACGATCAAACACTTCGGATGGCGTGTTTAGAAGAATAGATCCTGTCCGCACATCCGGGAGTTCGCATTTTCAAGCCTTAGCAATGGTGCGAAGGGGAAACATGCTGTGTTTATCTAATGCATTCTTTTGCTATTTTGCTCTTGATCGTGAGTGTAGCACGTATTTATCTCCATATTTCTTTGAACTCAAGCATGTTGTATGAATATTCAGACTCGTTATCAGGACCGGATCGTATTAGATATCGTAATAAATTAGATTTGGTAGGAATGAAGGAATGCCCGTTTCCTCTGCCCGCAAGCTGTTGGAAGAATGACCCACGAACATGGCCTAACTTGTCTTACCCTGATATCTACAACGATCTGATTGAATCACCAGGTAAGTTTTTTCAAATCATTAGTTAAAGAGCAAACTTGTACTTTATTTACTTTGTTTAGTTGATACTTGAGCTATTTATCCTGTAGATTTGACTGAAATTTATTCTTTTTACATTGAACAGGGGTACATTTCACAAAGGAATCGATGAGAAATTATAAATCACTTGAAGCCCACAATTACTTCACATCTGGATGGGTGCAGACAGTACTATCTCATCAGGCAAATGCCTCAGGGCATATTGTGTTGAAAGCTAATGTTAAACCATCCTGGAGGGTCACTGAAGAATGCCATACAGCATGGATTGTTGTGCAGACAAATGGTATAATCATCACTGCACACTGGACATGCAAAGCAGGGTATGTAAAATAATATCTTTTATTAAGTTTTTGTTTTCATCCTGAAATTTCAATAAAGTAAAATGTTATGCATGTAATTGATTAATTGTATTAATCAATTTCACAGGTTGGGAGAATCATGCTCACATGTGGCTGCAGTTTTTTTCAAATTGGAAGCTGCTGTACGCCTTGGATTTACTTCTGTCGCATGTACAAGCAAACCTTGTGAATTGAACAACTATTTTGTTAAAGATGTTGAGCCAGATGTAATCTCAAACATCAAGTTTTATACCGATGCTGTCAAGGATAAGATTTCCAAGGAAAATTATTGTTCAGCACCAAGTAAAGCAAGCTGTGAAGAACAACATATTTTTTTACGAGCACTCTCTGGGGCAAAAAGGACAGCTATATGTCTAAGCACTTTTAAAGAGTATGGAGAAAGATTTGCTTGGAAGAAAAGTGTATCACCAGATAAAGGCTACCCAAAACCATTGAAAAATCTATTTGAAGAAAACTTAGATAATAGTGTTACTAATGTATTTTTGTTACTAATGTATTTGAATATATGGCATACAAGGAACAGCAGATTTTAAACCTTGATAAAGGAACAACATCACAATCAAAATGTCCATTGTGGCACGAGCAACGGATTGGAAGAATTACAGCCTCAATAGCCCATCCTGTGCTTCACACAAACCAGAGCAGACCAGCAGAGAGCATTCTTAGCTCCATATGCCAGCCAAGAATGACAGAGTTAAAGAGCCCAGCCATTGTCTGGGGGAAAAGTATGAAAATCATGCTTTAAGTGCTTATAAGAAATATTTCTTTGGCTCTGGTGACCAGGACACAGTTTTCCCTTCCGGAGACATGATTATTTCTCCAGAAATACAGAAAAACCATACAAATATGGTTGTCAAAGAAGCTGGATTTTTGATTTGTCAAAAGCATCCCTGGCTTGGTGTTTCACCAGATGGGTATGTAAGTTGTGAATGCTGTGGTAGAGGTGTTATTGAGATAAAATGCCCATATACTTAGGCAAACCAACGATTTTCTGCTCATGCAAATGTTGGCTGATAAGTCTGAGCATCTGGATCTGAAAGGGCAACTAAAAAATACACATCGCTACTACACGCAAGCTCAGCTTCAAATGTATGTAGCATATTCACATATTGTCATTTTATAACGTGGACTCCAATTGACTGCTTGCTGTCAAATGTTGCAAGGAACCAACAGTATATTGATGAAACTGTCACCAAACTGCTGAGATTTTGGAAGCTGCATATTGTTCCAGTATTGTTGGGTTCAGAAACAAAGGAAAATGACAATCCAGAAGCGAAAACTATTTATTGCAAGTGTCAAGAGGAGAAAGATGAAGATATGGTTGGATGTGATAATGAATCATGCAGATACCAGTGGTTTCACTATAGCTGCGTACGCATCAAGTCTAAACCAAGAAACAAGACGTGGTTCTGTAGTAAAAAATGTCGTACATCATTTGAAACAAAACAGTAGCTCAATACTTTATCAGAAACATTAATAAAACCAAATAAGGAAGGGTAATGTTCATTCACTATGGACAATACTTTGTTCCATATTTACTAACGCAGCACATACTGTAACTAGTTTATCTATAACAGACACCTTAGTATTTCCTAATGCTTCATCTTTTAATGATTTTATGAACCTTAATTGCATTGGTCCATCCAATATGTGGAATCTATTCTTTATGACTCCAATTACACGTTCTATGTGTATTCTAATGTTTGAAATGTCACGTGACTCTTCAACTTCTATTGCTGGGAGTTGTTTCCCATTAAATGTGAAAAAGTTATGTTTCAGGATAAACTCCATAATTTGTAAAATGCAGTGTGTGGGCAAGGGGTAGTCATTCCCATAGAAATTCTGCATAGCTTCTATGCAGATTAAAACCCCTTCGTCTTGTGGTATATTGGTATATAATGATTTCACGTCTAATGTGACTAGCCAAGAATTTATAGGTATATCATTATTTTTTATGCTGAACAGAGATTGTAAAAAGTGAGTTGTATCCTTCATAAACGATTTACTATTTTCTACAATAGGCCTAAGGTAGTAGTCCAAGTATATAGATAATTTTTCCGTTGGTGAGCCACACCCAGAAATTATCGGTCTACCTGGTATGCCATTCTTATGTATTTTTGGAAGCATGTAGAAAATTGGAGTTCTACCCACGGAGCTAGGTAGGAGGTATGGTGAGCTCTTGGGGTGTATATATGATCGTTTAATGTTTTGCTGTTAGAAAGAATTTGTTTAGTTATATAAAAATTTACATTGAATTTACGTTTGACCTCGTCATAAACAATTTGTCTAAGGTAAAACTGAGTAGGCCAGTCACCTAGAAAAAAAGGGCATATTTTAAAGCATAGCCTCTTACCTTGGTAGCAAACAAAATCTCCAATGCATTTTGATAATCTTTGATATTTTTCAACCTACATTCCTTGAATTCAACTAAATAGAGATTATCAAGTTTCCTCATGAAGCGTACGTTATCAGATTCTTTATACTGATGTGTCTCAAGCTAGTGACGAACTGTATTGGGATTGAAAAACTGGACATTGAAGAAGCATAAGACATTGACAATTTATGCATATACTTATCTGCAGTTATTTCTCTGGCCAATTCATCTGGAGAAAGAATATTAGGGTCTAAGTGGTTACAGTCAGAATGCAGAGGAATAGCTGGAAAATCAGAAAATACCCGAATAACCATTGTGCACATACATTTGGCATCTGATGTTTTCTCACTGTCAGATCGTCTATTACTACGAATAGTTGTGAAGTCGTCAATAATAGCAATGATAAGATGGCCAAAAGAAATTGCTCTATCAATGACTTCTTCAATTTCATGTTCATAAGCGACTAATGTGTTAGACAAATGTGTCCTACCTGTTGTCCCTGTGCATGTAACACCAAGCTGTCTTGCTGTGTCAAGTGCAGGCCTATACAAATTTTCTGTCATTAAGAAAAGGCTAAAATCTTTTTGCATGAAATTATATTTTTGAATTAGCCCATAGCATAAAGTATAAATTATATTTACTGCTAGCTTCTCAATATCAGATATTTTTTTCTCCTGTCTTCTAGGTGACGTCATCATCCTCAAAATGCTGTCAAAAATGTTGGGTGCCCGAGATTCCACACAGAATTGTTGAAACAAGACTGGATCATATATCGGTGCTGTTTCATCCTTGAATTTGGACCTCACCATCTGAACTTTGGCATACATTGCCGTACTTGGAATGTCCAACATCATGCCATTGCTGGAGTGGGCTTGTTTGGACAGAGTTGAATGTTTTTGCAGGCTCTGGTGATGACAATATAGGCTCTGGTGTTGTTGAAACAGCTCCTTCAGCTTGAGCAGCGACTCCAAATAACTGCCTCTTTGATAGTCTGCCTTTGCTGCCACTTTTTCCTGAATTTGCACACTAGTAAAACACAAGGAACAATTTAAGTATACTTATTTGACAGTAAAAATAGGAACTCTATGAAATGTACTCATTATTTGTGCTTACCAAAAATGTCAGCCAAATTTGAAATGCATTTAGCCATCTTGTATTAAAATATTTTTATTCACTGTGCCAGTTGATAAAAAAGTCTTTAATATTATTTATCAAATGTTCTGTTCGTTACAGATTGGATAGACTACTGGAGCCTAACAACATTAAAATTACTAATTCAAATCAAGTTACAATAATTACAACAATAAAAAAACTCTATAAAAACTTCTCCTAAAAAAACTATATAATAGCTATATAAATCAATCTAAAAAGCCTACTCTTAAAAACATTGTTCAAAACAAAGAAAAAGTTAAATAAGGAATTAAAAAAGAAACTGATAAAAAAAACTAAATTTAAAAATAAATTCAAATTCAAAATAAATAAATTCTAAATTAAAATAAATAAATTAAAATAAATAAATTCTAAATTCAAATAGATGTAGTAAACGGCCTAAAATTGTTGTACTGACGGTTGGTGCCTTCACTCCCATTTTTTTGAATCTTTGTATGGCTCGACAACAAGAAGAACAAATTTGCCCATCGGCCAGCTCTTTTATTTGAAAACAACAGCACACAACTGTTTTTTCGTCTTCGGTAGCAGGGGTGTCAACAAAGGGCCTACTGTCAGTTTTTCGCCGACATATAGAGCACCCAGTCTCACTGTGAAATTTTCCAGCCTGGCAAACATTTTCCAGGCCAACATGTAAAAATAAAAAAACCAAAACTCCAATTTTCCGACAGTACATCTGAGTCCAGGTTGTTGAAATAAGCTTAACGTTTGCGAAGTTGGCGAACAGAAAACAGTGTTCAGTCAGCTGAGTTTAGCTTCGAGCCAAAATTTGTATTTCTGCTATTTTCCCGCGGCCTCTCTACCATTTTGAAAATGCGTGTGCATAAAAACATTTTTACTATATGTTGTACGAGAGAGACTTTTAAAAGGATTGTTTAAGAACAGAATGTCAAGAATCCATCAAGACAAATTATTTTTGATCAAGTAAATCTTGACTCTTTCAGCTACTTCTGCACATAGCAATTTAAAGAATATGTCTTGGTGACCATGACTTTGACGCAGATCTTTCTATCAATCGCACCAAGATGTTGTTAGGACTTTTGCAGTGATTAAAATCAGTGAGGGTTTAGGGCTGAGTAGTTCACGCCTCGCGACCTCAAACAACAAATAAGAAATTACTTTTAGACATCATAGATTTCTCGCAACCATTCTTTAGGCAACGTATTGTTTGATAGCAATTTCTAATAACAAGGCTCCAGATAAGGCTACTATGTTCCTTTAAACTACAGGTTTTATAAAGGATGATGCTTTTCTCTTCAGATCATTGTGTGGCTTGTTGATTCGGGTGTTGGTAAAAATTTACCTCTGAGGAAACTGAAAAAATGATAAGATTTGTTTAATCTTACCTTTTTTAAATCTCCCATTATGAGATAGGGACAGCAAAAATAAGTGTTTTTTAAATCACAACTTCAGATCCACGGAAATGTTTCATATACTGATTCACTTGATCTTGATTTGAAGATACTTTTGGAACATGGTACTCCTTCTCTCTTAAAACGAAAGCCCTGTTTGTATGTAAGACTTCTCCGATTTAAGAGGAAAAAGAAAACACGATAAACTACCCAGCCAACTGAACTTAATTGATTCATAATGACAAAATTATATTTTATTGCAAATAAATTTTATCAGAGCCAGTTGAAAGCGATGGCTTTCCAGCTATATCAGAAGTAGAATCCTTTTGTTTAAAGTGCTTTATTAATTCAGCCAGTCTAATAAAACACCAGCTTAATGACTGTACCTTTCCCCTATTATCTCAAACCTGCTTATGAGAAACAAAGTGAAAATTCTGTCAACTTATGAGCAGGTTATTAATTACCTCATTCTAACAACTGGAACAAAGACTTGGATCAGAATTTCTTGAGAAATGGTACTTCATTGAGTTAAACCTCTACGACTTTTACAGTTGTCAAAAAAGTGTTATTAGAGTAATAATATTTATAATACTGTAAGCTGCCCCTGCAGTTTCAAATGCCATCGCAAGCTATAGTGACATGAGAAAACAAAGTTTACAGGAGACAATTATAAAAAATCCCTATTTAATGTTAAGGTTAAATTTTTGAAAGTTTCGTAAAGGTATGAAAGTCCCACAATTAGTGAATGAATTAAAAACTATATTATGGGAACCTTATAAAGTCAGTAATGAAAATGTGTTAAATTTGATTGCAATAAAACATGGATGGTGGGATTAGATGATGCATTGAAAAAAAGGCAAAGCTGTTGCAGTTAGTTGGTAACATGTATTTGGAGAGTTCACTTGAATTTTTGGAAACAAGGATGGAAGCAAGCTCTTTAGCTGCTGCTAGTGCCTTGAAAAGCACAGACCACAACTACAAGCAACCCAGTTTTTTCACCGTAAAATCCCACAGAGAGTAGACTTAACAGACTTGAAGTGATGATGGAAAACCTACTACACTGAGATGAAGATATGCAAAGAAGACAAGAAGATCAAAGGACATCAATATGTGGACATTGCAAGAGAACCAGACATACAATGAGGTAACCTACTTAAAATTTGGTACAACTATAGCCAACAGGGACAGATTTTAATACAGTGCCAAAATCAACCAAATGAAAAAAAAGCAAGCAACATTCAAGAAGCGACTCAAGGGGTCACAAGCCAAAATTTAAAAAGTGCTGCTGGGAAAGTCGTCCAAAAGCATTCAAATGATCATAATGTGATTAAGCTAGAAACCATCCCCAAGGAAAATGGTGAATGTTGGGATTGCAGGAAAAACTTTGAATTCTTTAATGATCCAGGAAGCAAATATACAATGGTGAACACGGAAACCTTTGAAAAGTTATCAAGTACTAAGCTTCGAAACAGCACAGAGACACAGGAAGAGGCCCATTCAGGGATATCAGTACGCTCACTACCTCTTTAACTCAAATTAGAAATGCTTTCTAGTTTTCATTAACTTTCTTGCTCCAGTATAAGACCCCTGTGATAAGAAAATTAGAGATTTAAGATCAAATTTTCACAGTCATATGAAAAATGTAAATGTCTTCACTGAGTGGCAGAAGAAATGCTGTGAATTTTGCCTAAATTTTGAATATTTTAGAGACGCTGTTAACATTGCTGATGGGCACATCTGATTTAAACATACAAAAAAATTTGATTCTTCAGATTATCAGTTCAATGTGGATCCTCCCACAGAATATTTTGCTATTCGACATATCTTCATTTTGTGAGAACTGATTTGTTCCCTGAAGATGATCTGGTGACTGGATGACCAATGCAAATTTATCACTATCAGTCTGCAAGCAATCTTCTGTTTCATCTTGCCAAAGAAAGTATGTCACTTTCTGCTGTTATTTCATCTGCAAAAATCAGAGGATGGATACCACCTCTTTCTTCTATTGCTCTCAATTACCTTCAGCCTAGCCCTAGTTGCATATTGACCAGTTGATTATTAGAAAAAGTGTAAAGATAGGTTAGTATCCTTTCACGACTGTTCTTGCCAACATTCAATCCTCAAACAAACACTGTTCAGTGGACAAAAAAATGCACTTCCAAGTGTTTTAAAGTAAAAAGTGTAGTATACATCAAACTTTGAAAGTTTCACTCTCATCACAACGATCACTGATTTTAATGTAATTTCAGTGACGGACTTATCTGTTTGTTTTGAGATACTTAAATGAAATAAAGGTTTTCTATTTTGCATTGAATTGCAGAATTCTTTGACAGAGTTTATTAACTTGTTAACAAATTTTTCCACCTCTCCTAACATGTATGATAACTTTTCTACATTTTTTGAAAATCTTCAGGAAGATTTTGTCGTGGGAAAAGATATAATGTTTACCAAGTTTTTAGCGTAAAGCTTCCAATAAGTGCTCGGGCGCTTATAAAACTTTGTTCTGGAAGGGGCTGCTTATTCACAATGGTTTTCTACAAGATCAAAAGAAAGCAAAATCTCTTCATAATAATAATTGTGGACTTTGAAAGAAAAAGAATCTGTTGAATAGAGACCATTATGGAGCTTAGAAGCTAAAAGAAAACTTTTTGTCCAATTATCACTTAAAAGTAAAACAAGATAAAGGCAATCAAGTGCATACTTCTTTTATGAAATGCCTAGCTTATGGTGTTTTCTATTGTTGAATTTACAGACAAAAAAGAACAAAATTCCTACCATTGCTTCTTTCACTAAATCAGGGTATACTTTTGCACAGGGCAGGTCTTCATGTAGCAATTCAATTGCCTTCTTTTTTGCTTCTTGATTTTGTTGTGTATATGTAGATGTGTGGGGTCGCTTGGCATTACTGTGTCTTGAAACCAAAAACTTTTCCTCTCCATTTTCTGTTCCATCTGTCCAGCGGTATGACATAAAATAGAATGGCATTGGCTCTTTCGAGTCGGCTTGTCTTGCTGTTGCAAACATTTGCACAAAACCTTTGTTGTGTTTGCTTTGTCTATAATTTCTCGTTAAATGGTAAACCTGGATGTCTGCCCAAGAATGGGTTCAAAATATGAGAATTTTCTTGTTAGCTCTATCTCTTTGAATCTGAATACCAAGACAATAGAGGGCTTCACCCATATCTTTCATGTTGAATCTTTCCTTCAACGCTTCTTTCTCCTTGCGTAACATCCTTTTGTTGTTTGAAGCAATCAAGATATCATCAACATATAATGCAATTATAACCATATCGTCTCCCACTCGCTTAACATATAAGCATGAATCTGACTTACATTGTTCATAATCTGATTCTTTGAGAAAACTGTCCATTGTTTTAAACCAGCATCTCGATGACTGCTTGAGTCCATACAAACTCTTATTTAACTTGCATACTAAGTCTTCTTTGCCTTGTTCGACAAATCCATCCGGTTGAACCATGTATATTTCTTCTTGTAATTTGCAATTAAGGAATGCTGTTTGAACATCCATCTGATGAAGTTCTAAGTCCAAATAGTTTGCAATAGCTAGTATTGTGTGAATTGATGTGTATCTTGCAACAGGTGAGTAGGTTTCTTCATAATCAATGCCTTCCTCCTGTGTATATCCCTTTGCTACAAGCCTAGCTTTATGCCTTTCTATTGATCCATCTGCATTATACTTCACTTTAAATACCCAACGGCATCCAACTGCACTGCAATCTTTAGGTAAATCGACAAGAGACCAAGCATTGTTTTTCATTAAAGAAGAATATTTGCTATCTAGAGCTTTTTGCCATTCCCTTTTTGCAGGAGAGTTCAATGCCTCTTCTATGGTTCTAGGCTGTTCTGAAATTTCTTTCACTTCAGCATTTTAAGAATGTTCATCATTCCACCACTCTCCAGTAATGGCAGCTCCTTTATCTGGTTCTTTTCTCAACCGAGTTGATCTTCGAGGTAACTCAACATCTTGAATGTTTTCATTCCCAGGATTCTCTACAAAAACTTCATCGTTATCTGCGTCAGCTTCATCATCCAAGACAATTTCAAGAGCGTTCAGACCTCAGAACACTATTTCCAAATTCATTTTCAAGAAACACAACATCTCGTGTTTCATAGACCTTCTTCGTTTGTGTGCTCCACAGTCTATAACCCTTACGAATCAGACTATATTCAATGAAGATGCACTTGACAGATTTAGCATCCCATTTCTTTCTTTTTTCTCCTGGTACATGCATATAAGCTTCACAGCCAAAAACTTTCAAATTGGAAACATCGGGCTTTCTTCCAATAAAGCTTTCATAGGGAGTCATTCCTTTCACAGCAATAGTTGGACTTCTATTCTTCAGGATGACTGCAGTTAATACCGCCTCTGCCCAGTAACTATCATGTAACATCGATCTGGCTGTTTCTTGAATCGTTCTGTTCATTCTTTTTGCCTCTCACCTTTTGACTTTCACCAAAAGATGGCGTCACGACGAACGGACGTGTTTTGTTTCGCTGTACTGGCTGCTGTATTTTACGCAAGCTTTCTGGTCAGAAAACCTTGTTTTTATCAAGACGATGGAATCAGTATAACCCTGTTCGGCACAAGCAATCAAACCGATGAATCGTTTGTGTACTATTCGCTTTTCGCTGTCAAAACAAACTTTTATGTTCGCTGGAGGAGGAAAAGTTTGCTCTGCATCTTACTACTGATTTGTGGAGACATAGAAACATGTCCTGGACCAACTCAAAGGACAACACTCGAAGATATCACCAGAATGAAGGGCATCAAAATTATTCATCAGAATATTAGAGGTTTGTTAGGCAACTTTGGGAACTTGTGTGCAACTTTGGGGAAGTATAAAAACATCCATATAATCACTTTATCAGAAACACACATAACTGACAGCAACAGTGATGAGACCACTAATCTTTTTAACATTCCGGGATACGCATTTTCTTTTAAATGCCGAGTAAATGGTTCGGGAGGAGGGGTAGCCATGCATGTATCTAACAACATCACCTGGAAAAGAAGACTTGACCTGGAAACCGGCGAAATTGAGGCAATTTGGATCGAAGTAATTCAAAAAAAATTCGAAAAGTTTCCTTGTTGGTAGTGTTTACAGACCCCCGGATTCCTCCCAATACCTTCCAACAAACTTCGATGATCTTCTAGCAGATGCCCTGATTACAGTAAATGAAGCGTTCAAAGAAGTTATTCTGTTGGGTGATATAAATGCAAACTATCTTGATAAAAACAGCTGTAAGGAATTGAAATGCGTTTTGTCTTCTAATGGATTTAAACAATTAGTCAAATCCCCAACGAGAGTTACGCAAGAGACCAGCACGCTCATTGATGTTATTCTAACTACAAGAGAGGAAAACATTGCGAAAACAATCGTTACTCCCTTGAGTCTCAGCGATCATGATTCTCCCACCGAGGAATGCTTAAAGACGTTGCATCTGAAATTGCCAAACCAATCTCATACATTATAAACTTATCTCTCAGGACTGGGCAAGTACCTACTGACTGGAAAATTGCACGAGTCGTACCACTTCACAAAAGTGGTTCTGCTGTAGATGTCAACAACTACAGGCCAATATCTATTTTACCAGTAATCTCTAAAGTTCTTGAAAGAGCTGTACATCATCAGTTAATGGACTATTTGGAACGAAACAAACTCCTATCTGATAAGCAATTTGGTTACCGAAGCAAGCGTTCCACCGAACTTGCAACAGCCCTTTTCATTGATTCTATCAGGAGGTCAGGCGATAAAGGACTGCTTTCCGGAGCTGTATACCTGGACTTATCTAAAGCATTTGACACGCTCGACCATAGTAGGCTTCTTGAAAAATGAAGTCATACGGAATCAATGAATTAGCGCTCACTTGGTTTACAGATTATCTATTTCAAAGATTGCAAGTTGTTAAGCTAGGTCAAGAACTTTCAGATCCATGTCCTCTAACTTGTGGAGTCCCTCAGGGCTCAATCTTAGGCCCCATCATGTTCTTGCTATTTTTCAACGACTTTGAAGACTGCCTCCATCATAGTAACGTCGTACAGTTTGCAGATGACACAGTGATATACCTGTCGTCAAAATCAATTGATGAAATAGAGGATAACTTAAACAGAGACCTCGCCTCGATATCGACCTACCTTTCTTGTAACGACCTCGTAATCAATCTAAAGAAGGGCAAAACAGAGTGCATGTTGCTAGGCACTTCAAGACGTATATCAGCTGTTGCACCAAACTCGAGAGATCTAAATCTGTCTTATAATGGTACAAAGATCAATTGCACTCAGTCATATAAATATCTCGGTACCCTTCTGGATCAACAACTAAATCTCGCAGCAAATTTTGACAAAAGTATAAAAAAGCGTCAGCTAAACTTGGCCTCCTGCGCAAATTGAAGCCGTTGATGACCATTAAGGCCGCAAATGCCGTCTACACGAGTGCCATCATTCCAGCCCTGAATTACAACTGCATCGTTCAGTTGAACCTCACTCAAACCCAGCTTAAGAAACTGAAATCGATGGAGGCACGAGCTTCCTCTATATTAAAGTCAAAGACATGCAATTTAAAACACGAAATCGATAAGCATGCTATTTTATTGGTAAGAAAGTGTCTAAATGGAAAGGTGTGTACAAACTTTCACGACTACTTTATAATCAACGAACACAATGCAAGAACAAGGAACAGAAACATTCTTTTACGAATTCCGAAAGTTAAACTAGAGTTTGCCAAGAATGGTTTTTTCTTTATGGGCGCTAGATTATATAACTCACTTCCTAAAGCTATTAGAGAAAGTGCAGATGATTTTGAGAACAAAGTAAACATATTTTTTAAGTAAATTTTATTTTATATTGCAAGACATTTATAGGCTTTTATTTTTGAATTGTAGGTATATCGTAATTTATTTACTTATTCGCTTGTTATATAAATTTGTCTTCTCTTAATTAGGTCAAAAGGACACATGTTGATAGCAGTTTATATTAAACTGAATTGTACATATCCTTTTAAAAAATTCATAATACATACATACATTCTTTGGAAAGGTACTCTCCTCCATTATCAGAACAAAGTGCTTTAATGCTCTTTTCAGAAACATTAGTAGCCATTGCCTCGACTTCTTTAAACTTGGTCCTTGCATTTCATGAAATAAATGGCAGCATACCTTGACCTATCATCTATAAAAGTAACGAAATAGCGATTTCCTCCAAGACTTTCAGTCTTCATAGGCCCACAGACGTTAATTTCCGAATGTCAATTGGGATTTCATTATAGCAAGAAGGACCTTGAAACCGAAATGATTTTCTTGCAGCCTCTGTTTTGACCTTTGGTAGGCGGAGCCATGATGAATTTCCTCTTGTGTTGTATTTGTCATCCACTTTCTCGATATATGCTGCAAGATTTGAGATGGCAGTTCCCTGCAAACATTTGAAAATCTGTATTGCTGCCTTGAATTTATTTTGATTTTGTATGGTCATGAGTCCACACTCTTTGCAGCTCTTTGGTTATTTATGAATGATCTTTATTGCACTTCTTTGTAATCGTTCGAATTTATTCACCTTCGTATCTGAGACTTTGAGAACAGCAGTTGAACAATATAATATTTTAGGAAGAACAATAGCTTTGTAGACTGATTCACCCGCAAAATTTGACAGTGTATATCTCATTCTCTTCAAGAGCCTTATTTGAGCGGCCACGTTCTTTAGGGTCTTTTATAGATGATCATTCATGTTAAGTGATCCAGCGACACTCCCAAGTATTTATATCCACTTACAAAATTAATGAGGTGTTCTTTCAGTGAAACTTTCAATTTTCTTTGTGAATACAGCCTTCTTGCGGTTCCAAACAGCATTGATTCAGTTTTCCCTTTTTCTAATTCATTATTAATCTGTTATTGTGTAACCATTTAGTAATGTTTGTCATCTCAGCAGTTAAAGTCTCTTCTATGACGTTTACATTTTTGTGAGAAAAAGATATCCCTGTATCATCGGCATATATTTGGATATTGCAATTTTTTACACTCATTGTCAAATCGTTTATATGGATCAAAAATAACAAAGGTCCAAGAATTGAGCCTTGGGGTACTCTATATTTGACAAGTCGAGATTCGGATTTTGCAGTGCCACACTGAACAAACTGATACCGATTTGATAAATAACTTTTTATCCACGCAAGCTCAGTGTCCTTGATGCCATAGAAAGGAAGCTTTGACAAAAGAATAGTGTTCAACCGTGTCGAAGGCCTTTTGCAAATCAATAAAAACTGCACCAGTCAGCTTGCCTTGATCCATAGTCTGGCGGATTTGATCTGTGAACAAAGTCATGGCAAGTTCAGTGTTATACCTTTTTCTGAATCCAAACTGACATGACGTTATGAAATGTTGGTGTTAGATACTTGATGGCAGACAATTCTTTCGAAAAATTTCGACAAAGCTGGCAGTACTGAAATTGAAAGATAATTTTCAACACAGGTTTTACTGCCAGATTTAAAGAGTGGGATAACCTTTGCAATCTTCATTTTTCCAGGGACTACAGATGTCCTAAGTGATAGATTTATTATGTGAGCTAGAGGTTCTCTTGTTATAGTTGCACCATCCTTTAAAAATCGTGGAGGAAAATTATCTTGACCTGGAGCTTTTGATGGATTAAGTTGAGCAAGGACCCTTGTCACCCTCTCCTTCGAGACTGATTGAAACTTGAAGGTAGAGTTTGCATGGCATAAACCATTGTTATTTTGCCAGGTAAAATTTTGTTGTAGACTACCGCACAATTTTTCAGCGCAAGTTGCAAAAAATTTACAAAAGGTGGAGGCTATGCCTTGCTTTGTAGTTTCCAATTTGCCATCCAGTTCAAGTGCTGACAAAACTAGCGATGAGTTTTCTTTGATTGGATATATTTTTTTGATAAGCATCCAAAATTTACGTCAACTGCAACCCCCTCTCCAGCTCAATTTTTAGGGTCATTTCTGTTCAGATGAAAGCCTGGTATTTCAATTTCACTGTCACGAATATCTTTGTGTACTTGTGTCTCACTAATTCCAATAATATGCAAATTATACTCTTATTATCACCGACTTAACTAATGATCTGCTGCTTGCAACCAAGACTGGTCAAAAAGCCTTCTGCTTGCATTTATTGAATGCTTTTTTATGTTGATTTAAATAGATTTTTTTATTTTCACTCAAATTCTTACCCAATTTATTTTTATAATAATATCTTTGACTGTCAAGAGGCAATCTATAAGGTGCAAACCTAAAGCGCATTATTTTCTTGTATAGACTTCTATTCAGAACAGCAGATGCTAGTGGTGAATAAGACATCTTGAATTATGAACTGCTCTTTATTATATTCCTCGAAAAATGATTAAAGATACCACAATAAAGCAACTATATATATTTCACTAATTAATAATAAAACTTATTTAAAAAAAGTTGTATTATTTCAATCATTTATTTACACTTTATATAATTTTGCACTTCTATTTCTAATAAGCCACGTTTGCATCTAGAACAATACAACAACAATTGTTCGTTATCTATACAATAAACATTTTCAAACAGTTTCTGCAAGAAAACTTTGATACTCTCTAAAAAGTTTTTAATATTTTCATCTTCTTCCTTGTTTTGCATTCTATCTATCTCAGCTTGAATATTATTCTTAAAGTCTTCTTCAAAAAGTTTTTCTTCGTCATATTTCTTCAAAAATTCTTTACAAGCCCATTCTTCGCTCCCGCAACTATCTTCAATACTATTTTTAACATCAGGATTGGCCATTTCTTCTCTCGCCAAAGAAATAAGCTGAATGTTTTTTTCTGAATTGACATCTAGAAAAATATTTCTCACTTTCTCTTCAATAAACGTGAGCATCTTCTTCCCCACCATGTCACTGACACCTTGCATAATATTAGGAACTTTATTCCATTGAGATTCTACTAATAAAAAAGAACATTGTTCTTGCAATAATTGCAATTTCTTATATTCCATAATCGTCAATCTTTCTAACTTATCGTAAATACAGCAACTCACAGCACAACCAAACTCCGCCAACTTAAGATGCAATAAATATTGTATTTGATGTTTTTCACCAATTTCTAAGATTTCACCTCTTGCTGCACAATCTCTTGAAAGTTCTTCTTCAACTTTAGAAATAGAAGACACTGTAATATCATCTATATCAGCATTATTGAAAATCTCTTCCCATATCTGATCCTTTGGATTGCTAGTAGCAATATCCTCCTTTAACATCTCTCTATTCTCATCATTCAGTCCAGTAGCTAAAAATAGAATCGTTTCCAATTCTTCTTCTGTTATATCTTCACTATTACTTTTCTTCTGTTGCTGGTCTTTGATTCTTTTGGCCTGTTTCCTTTTTACAACCGCCACCACCTTTTTCATCTCCTGACTCAATCCAATAGTTTTCAAATTTAGAGTCAAAGTCTTCACAATCGGATAAAAATGCTCCTTTGCAAAAACAACACATCCATCATAATAAGCCTTTAACTTCTCGGTACTAACGCAAAATTCCCCATCATCTCTTTTACTATCCTTTATTATATAATTTTCAGCTCCTCCTCTTATATAAAAAGGATATACCTCTTTATGTAGTTCATTAACCTGTCTAGAATAATTTATAAAAGGAATTCTCTTTGAATCTGGTACTGCATCCCAAATGTCACTTAGCATATATGTCTTCACTTTCGTTGTAGTACCTTCGGAAAAGCTTTAAGCATAATCTTTTTAAATAAAAAATAACAATGAGGTGGTTGCTTTATTTTATGATAACCAAGCATTGTCTTTTCTCTCTTGTCTGAATTTTTCGCAACCATCTAGCCTTTTTTAAAAATGCATAGCTTCAGACTCATCTGGCTGTAATATAAAGCCGCATGTCAACACTACAGTGATTCGTCCTCCAGCTAAATCCCTGAAAATGCACTTCTTACTACGCAAAGATATTGGCTTGATTTCACGCCGTATCCTAGGAGGGTTGTTATGCCTAACAACAAATTCAGAGATTTTAGAATAGAGAATAGTACTCTATTCTCACTGTATTCCACTCTCTTCCTTTCAATTGGATAAGATATGGAGAGTGCTTCGGAGGCAACAATATGAAATTAGCCAAAACACCCTGAACTATAGACCTGGTTCAGGGGAAAAGATAGATAAAGCCATTATATATCCAATACTCAATTAGAAAAATTCTGAGTGGCTGGGTTGGGTATTTGCTTCTGTTTTGAATACCATATTTTTATGTAACACTGAAAACACAACCTGTGACAATGACAAAGAGATCAAATATCAAGCAAAAGGAAACTGCATATAGAAGACATATATAGAAAACTAAGATAGAGATGACAATTAGAATAAGCAAAGAGAAAATAAACCCAACCCAGCCACTAAGACCAACAGTCAGAGACCGCGGATTAGAGCCTTTAGTTATGCCCCTGAGTGACTGTGAAAGATGAAAAGATAGAAATTCAATAGCATGAGAAGTAATTATCAAAAGAAAGAAACATACAAACAGATTCTAAAAGCAATTGGTATATATGATGTCATATTTTCACAAGAACTAAAAAGCCAATCGCAATAGTATCTGCAGCGATATAAAAACCCTATTAATTCATAGAAGCAACCTGTATTTTAGCAATTAATAAAATCGAATATTCAATGCTGAGCCATAAGTAAGCAGAACTTAAGCTGCACAAAAGACAGCAATGGCAAAACCTCAAGAATATAATGAATAAACTTTGAAAATGAGGCTCAATGTCCAACCAAAAAAGTAAAGAGAAATTATTGAAATAATCTAACAGCGTGCAGAGCCACAAGAAGATCAACTTTTGTCAGGTCCATTGTTAAAGATGCAAGGCAAATAATTAAGCAATAAATGGTATCAAAATATTTCATATGAGATTTTGATCGCAAGGACGCTTTCGTCCACTGTCATGCAAGAAAAATCATTGAAAAATCAATAACCTGACAGGGCTGCATAGTATAAAGTTTTGATAGTAAGAATTTTCAGGTTCACCTTCAACATGCGAGAAAAATCATTGAACAATTTTCAGGTTGTATGCGAAGAAGATCTGTGCATTAGTTCTGCTTTACATTTGTGTTCCTTGTATAATATGTTCTATGTTCTAATTTAATGCTAGTCCCTTATATCATAACAGGAGAATAACAGACACCAAACTTTTTAGAGGCACATTGGTAATCTGTGAAGTAATCCATCAATCCTACAGAACGCAATTCAACGCATAGACACAATGACAGGAGACATCAGTCAAGACCTAACCTTGCCTATCAGAAACTCTTTGGTATCTTATGTTCTTTGAGCCTAGTTCCTGTCTCTCTTTTGGATTGTCCTATATATGATTTAGGGCAATCTCTACATGGTATTTTCAAGGGGGTAGAAAATTATGTACGTCAATGTTGGCTCGAAGTTCTTCAAATTAAACTGTCTTGAAAATGAGGTAAGATGAGTTAGTTTTCGTGATGACTATGTCTTTAATCTGAAAGAATATCTTGTTCGGACAATGTGAATTCCACGACTTTTCCGTAAGCGTCAAAAACTCGGACCATTTTTCTAGCCCCTTGGAGATTCGGATAAGCTTGATTGCACTTTATTCAGTTGATTTTACTATGTTTACATGCGAAGATTTTGCCACTTCCAGGTTGTATGCGAATAAGAAGTTTCTCTCAAAAACCATCAAGAGGAAGCCGATACCAAGGTTTTTCTTTGTTCACAACATGCTGTCACTTGGCATGGTGCAACATTGGTCTGTATCCACACAGTAGATAGTGATATAGCAATCTACTCCCTGTTCTTCAGTAAAAAAATCAATGTTGAATTGTTTGTCATGATTGGTATAAAAGACCGCACACGAATCATTGCAGTGTCTGATATTGCTGTAGAACAGGGCGAGGATTGTTGCTTGGCTCTCCCAGCCTTACATGCTTTCACAGGCAATGATTACACGAGTGCTTTTCATGGTGTTGGGAAGGCCAAGGCAAGCTCCTTTGCAACTCGGAAGAATTTCAAGAAACATTTGGAAATTCTAGAACTTTCGATCCTAATCTTAATGAATCCATGTAAAGGTTTGTTTGTAAGTTGTATGGGCTCAAATCCGATAACGTAAACGAAGCCAGATTCTTGAATTTCACCGCATCGAAGATAACACCCCTTCCGCAAAAGCTACCGCAAATGCAAATGCTCTTCTATGGCATTGCAAAGGCGTATCGTATGTAACCGCAATGGTAAAATCAGCATTAGATGGAAATTTCGTAAAGGCCTTGCCAAATGGTCACGGTTCGAAAGTTGTGGATGGCAAGCCGTGCATCGAATAGAAGTTATTGCCAGCTGCCCCTGATGAGGTTTTACAGTTAATCAGCTGCAACTGTAAAAAAAGTTCATGTAAAAGAGAAATCTGTATTTGTTTGCCTCATGGACTAAAGTGCACCGATTTGTGCGGTTGCAGAGAATTCTGCAAAAACATAGATAATTCAGGTAGTTCTGATGAAGTGGATTTCTCGGACGATGATATGGATTGTGACGATGACTGAGAGTTCTTATTTTGTATCCCTTTCTTTATTCATTAATTTAATGTCTTTTGTTTCTGTTAGCAAGTTCATTATCTAAATTTAAAAGTTTTTGCTGTCCGACTTTTGATGACATCATCAAAACACTTTTAAGGCCGATATTTTCAAAACTACAACTATTTGCTCTATGTTTTGTCTACCAAATTTGATCAGTTTCTTGTGCTCTTTCGTTTGGTATCAATGGTTCTTGAAAAGAAAATTTTCTATATTGGACCTGATGATGTCATACTGTCAAACATTGAAAGTCTCAAAAAGTCCATTTTTGGTGGTTAGTAATCAGACAACACATCATTTCGTCATCAGGAAGTCAAGCTCAGCCTGTTCCAGTAGGTTGTGGTTTGTCTGCATGCCGCTAACTTTTTTTTTACATCAGCGCCCTGACTATAATGTATTAAAGGTACATATTCACTTACATACAGGTACATGTGTTCAGGTTATATCAAGTGCTGGACATTTTTTTACCATGACATTTGGCACTTACACAGATATGTATACTGGCTCCTTATTGGTCAAAACAGGGGAGGTCAGGGCGCACTGAACCAGACTCTCCTTTTTAATTTTGAGACTCTGACACTCAGGGTATCTGATTGGTGCCTTTCCAACAACATCTGTGCATTAGTTCTGCTTTACATTTTTGTTCCTTGTATAGTATGTTCTATGTTCTAATTTAATGCTAGTCCCTTATATCATAACAGGAGAATACCAGACACCAATCTTTTTAGAGGCACATTGATAATCTGTGAAGTAATCCGTCAATCCTACAGAACGCAATTCAACGCATAGACACAATGACAGGAGACTTCAGTCAAGACCTAACCTTGCCTATCAGAAACTCTTTGGTATCTTTGTTTGCCTTTGCTGCGAGAACATTTTCTTCATACCAAAGCATTTGCAGACATGAAAGAAAGCATTAGAAACACCATCCAGCCATTGTCTAAATTGAAGAAATGTAGATTAAGAAACAGCTATTTCACAGCCTGTGTTCCAGTCCACCCACCGATTATTGTGTCAGCTGTGCATTATTCATTTATGCGTTATTCTTTTTTTTTAATGCACCAACGGGATATTTAAAATCACTTGTGTTTCAGTCTCTTCCATGGGTTTTTGACATTGTTCATGAACAGACTAACATTGCTCATGAACAGACTATTGGGTTTTTAACTTTAATAGTGATTTCACCATTAAAATCGTTGATTGAAGATCAATGCCTTGGTCTGAAGGAAGCTGGCATATCATGTATTGCTCTGTATGATGAGAACACTTCAAATCCTGGCAATGACAACAATGAAAATGAACACCAGATGAGACTGATATTTTTTGCGATGTCAGAAAGGGTGATTATTCACTTGGGCAAAACTCATGGAGAAAAATTATCAGTTCTGAAGAATTTCGAGATCATTGTATTGGGGTTGTTTATGATGAAGCACACATTATTGCACAGTGGTAAGTGTAGGCTTTCATCTTTACCCCTCCTTTTCATAACAATCACTATACTTCTCTACTCTTTTCCATCAATTACCCCTCTTCAACAACCATTCATTTTTACAGGGGATTTGATGCGGATGGCAGGAAACCGGAAATGGTATGGTGAGCTTCATGGATTCAGGTGCCTTCTGAGTGCAGAAACAAGGTTTGCTCTGTTTATAGGAACAGCCACAATACAAACTAAGCAAAAAGTACCTGGGATGCTTGGAATTGACCAATCACAAACATTTTTTATTGAAAAAAACCCTGATAGACAAAATATAAAATATTGTGCTCAGTACATAGAAAATCACAAGAGAACTTTTGACACATTCCAGTCAAATGTTGATGAGTTAAAAGAAATGAAGGAATTGTGTGCACAGAGACTGATGTACACACAAACCCGAAAACAGTGTGCCGCAATTTATGATTGATTTTGCTCAAAACTGAAAGAAGGCTTATACCAGAATTCCAAGCCAAATCTATGATTATGTTGAAATACGGCGCAAGGTTTATGCTGTGAGCATATTATCTATTTTCAGTACCATCTTTGGGGACATAAATAATGATGTGGGTATTACAGTTTTCCCTCATTTTGATCAGTCAATGGATAGTCTTCCAGAAGTACGGGTAAATATTCAGATATGACTCTGAAGTTGAAGATCTCTGAATGTGCGATAGTTCTATGATAGGGCCGTTTCATAAGTCGTGCCGTGCCGAACCAAGCAAATATTTTAAAAGACAAGATCTTCATCGGATTATCATGTAAATATGCGAGAGTTGTTGTTGAAGAACAGGGATCTGCAGGAAAGCAAGGAACATTTTGCTGGACAGAGGCAATGATCACCGACATGTTTGATTTGATTTCAAACCTGAAAGTTTTCGAAAGTTCTTGATTTTTGAAAATAATAAGAATTATTTGAATACCAAGTATTATGAGTGTCTTGTAAAAGGGTTAATAGTCCAGGTGTATTTGATAATTTATGGGAAAAAATTTTTATAAAGCTGAAACTTTGCACAGAGTCTCCCTAGGGTATGTAGATTACGGGAAAAAAATTCCCCATGATTCCAAGTGGGAGAACCCTCTTTTCCAGGCCCTTTTTGTAATTGCACATGCACCAAAAAGCGGAAATAAAAGTTTCTTCAAATATAGACATACTATATATCATTTTTTGGAAATTTCACGCTGAACATCTTTTTATATGCTGTAAAAGGCTAAAAAAGAAGTGATAACGAGTTGTTTGACGCATGTGATGATAATTTTAGTTAGACTCCTGGATTATAAACAAACGCTAGGCTGCTATGACCCTCGTGGCCCGGAAGTTACTACCAATCAAGCACGCATCAAATTTAAAAAACTGGTGAGTGAATGTGGGCAAGTAAGCTTGACCATTAAAACAGCCAGTGGGATTGATAGGCATAAAGTTGAAAAAGGTTATGGTGCTTGGTGGGGTGTTTTGTTTGAACTTATGTCAAGCATACGGTGGCCCATAACTGTCACATCAAATTACATCTCTCACGTCAAATGTAAGCACCTTACATCAAAACTAAGACAAAAAACTCACATCAAATTTGAAAACTCACATCAAATTTGAAAACTCACATCAAATTTGAAAACTCACATCAAATTTGAAAACTCATATCAAATTTCAAAACTCACATCAAATTTGAAAACTTACATCAAATTTCAAAACTCACATCAAATTTCAAAACTCACATCAAATTTCAAAACTCACATCAAATTTCAAAACTCACATCAAATTTCAAAACTCACATCAAATTTGAAAACTCACACCAAATTTCAAAACTCACATCAAATTTCAAAACACAAAGCAAAATTCAGAACTGGCACCAAATTCACACATGAGCTATATGAATATTTGGATATATGGATATTTGAGCTATATCCTACATGAGAGAGACACGAAGTTTCATTTCATTTTGCTTGCAAACATGTACTGCACATCCTGTCGCACTCAGTGTGCTGAAAATGCTAATTATTGTTCGGTTTGTGGTACTGGCACAGGAGAACATGCCTTAAATAATGAAATTAATGATGAGAGTGACGCCACGGACGACGAACGCTTCGACGAGGAGGGGTTGATAAGGTACTACTTTAGCAAAGGATTAAGGTACAATGAAATAATAGAGTTCTTGCGGAAATATCACGATTATAGCATTAGCTATAGCACACTTCTCCGACGGCTGAAACAGTACCACCTTTCCAAGCGAAATAATTTAAATGATGGAAAAATTGTTGAAGCAAGATCAAGGATTCAAGATATCATAAGTGGACCAGGCTCTGTCAGAGGCTATCGGTGCATTTGGCATGCACTGGAACTTGAAGGTATAAGAATACCAAGAATTGCAGTGCAAGAAATCCTCCGCGAACTTGACCCTGAAGGAACAGAACTTAGAAAGGCACGTCGTTTGAAAAGACGTGAGTACATCAATCCAGGTCCATTCTTTGCTTGGCACATGGATGGATACGACAAGCTGAAGCCATGGGGGTTCCCAATACATGGGTGCATCGATGGCTTCAGCCGTCAAATCTTGTGGCTAAATGTCTGTCGCTTCAACAAATCACCAAGCATTCCTGCTGCTTACTACTTGGAAACAGTAGGAGAACTTGGCGGTTGCCCTGTTGTATTGATTTCAGACCTTGGGACTGAAAATGGCCTCACAGCTGCTATACACTGCTACTTTAGGGACAATTCTGATGCACATCGTTATGTTCCTTCAACAAGAAACCAACATATTGAATGTTGGTGGTCGCACTTCAGCAAATCTTGCGCAATATGGTGGAGGAACCTTTTCAAAGATATGGAATATACAGGAGCAATAAATTTAGCTTCTGAAATGAGCAAGGCATGTTTATGGCAGTGTTTTAGTGGGCTCATTCAGGATGAATGTAATTCGATCAGAGAGCACTGGAACACACATTGCATCAGGAAATCAAGACAAAATGCAGCAAGCGGTCGTCCTGATTCTCTCTTTTTTTTACCAGAGATACATGGTGCTAAGGGAGATCTAATGATCCCTGTTTCTGAATCAGAGATAGAGTGTGCATCAACTGAATTACTTAGTGAGGACATATGTGAATGCTCACAATACATAGATTATGTAATGAATGAAATATCTGCTGAAAAACCATCTTCTTGGGAGGATGCATATGAACTTTACAGACAACTGATGCATATAATTGAGGATGTTAATTAGGCTTTTTTTAATAACCATAATCATAACCGATATTTTAAATGTAACATAACAAAATCTTTACGGTTCTTATATTATATAAGAATCTTTGGTAATAACAAACAGCTTCTTATTGTGTGTACACTGATGAGATAAAATGATTGTAGTTGAAAAGGTATAAGAAAATGTCTTACACCAAGTAAAAATACCAGCAAAAAATAACAACATAACTCTTTTAGTGTTCTTAAAGTGTAAATTGGCTATAAATCATTATGGTCTTCCAAATGCCTGAACTTTACAAACAGCAATTGAAAACAAGGAAGAGAAATCAGCAAGTGTTTTACAGTGTAGCACAGGAAGTGTTAGCTCCCTGGCACAAGCACTAATGACGGGGAAACATATTCTGTGGGAAGGGTTTCTTTTCTGGCAATCATGGTCAAAATTTAGCTTGATGCTGTTATCACTTCCATCAAGTGGTTTGCTTGAGGTGCCTGTCAACCACTTCAAAACAACAGGGGGACTAGGCTTTGTTTCCTCAAATCTTTCAGGAGCTAAACTTTGTATGTCCTGTTCACCTTGTGTTTCAGAATAGTTCCATGCAATAGCTGACTCTGAGCTTTGTATTTTATCCTGGTCATCTTCTAAGTGAAGTAAATAATCTTGGAAGTGATCCACGATACCCTCTTCAAGAGCCCTCCTTGTAGTGCCCTTTTCTGAATAATTTGGGCAGATTAAAGAAAATACATAATCTGCATCAACTTCCCCACCTTTACAACTTTTCACGAAAAGTGGTTTGCAAAGATCTGGGTGTTTTTTCAACTCTTTCGCAAATGCTAGATGCTCCAAACCAGCCATAAATTCTTGCAAATAAATAACTCTTCTGCTCACCATACTGAACATCAAGGACTTCTCTATTTCAGGAACACGATCCTTTTCAATTTTACCGGTGTATCCATGGTCAATAATTTGGTCCTGGCTACCATCCAGATCATTTAATAGATTATCTATTTCGTGCTGCTCGTGCTCAGTTAAGGCTTTATTATCAAGGAGAGTCATGTCTGATAATGGGTTTATCATCTGATCAAACACACACTCTGCCAAGAACTTTGGAGGAGGACCACCTTGCACTAGACTTGCAACAATGATTTGTCCAGCTGTCTTGAAATTTCCATTCTGCACCTGAAATGTAGAGCACAATGGGCTGCCATTTGGAAACAGCTATTTTCCAATTTTATCAACAACATCTGTGAAAAACTCTTTAGCAATAGCACCGCTATCGATACCAAACTCTCCAGCATAGTGGATCTTCACTGGATTTTTGGGATTTCCTTTTACAACTTGACGTTGCCACAAAGACAAGATACGAGATAATGGGGCAGCCCGGCATACAGTAAGAAACGTGCTGTCTGCATTGTCCACTTTACCAATAAGATGCTTTATAATATCTTCTACATTCAGGAAATCAAGAGAGGCAGCTGCGGTATCACACTTGATATAAGTTGTTTCTAGTAGTTCTTCTTCATCGATGCTGTTTTGTAATTCGATTGCAATTTTCTCGTCATCGTTAATCTGCATATTTTTGGCAACAGCATCACCTTCAAGGTATACATCAGCTGGATTGGCTTTTGTTACTTCTTCCTTCCTAAGCTTCAACGGTGGAAAGTAAAAATCATCATCATCAGTATCATCAACTGTAGAAAGAAGTCCTTTGTGCATAAAGTTCTGGTCAAACTGCTTACACAAATACAATGTTATTCTATTATAATCTTGACCTCTTTCATCTCTGTATCAACACAAGGAGAATTTATCAACACTTCCAGGAAGATGGTCTGCTATCTTTCCATCCTCATAACACAGGTCATAAATTGCACAGTCATCATAAAGGTTACTGTTATACACCTTCTACTTTTGTTCAGCCTTTAACAATAAATCATGATACCCTATGCTGCTATCAACCTTTAGAGCCAATCGCTTCCCACGTTTTGGTTTCAATGAAGATGATTTATCATGCCATTCTAAGAGATTGACATAAATCACAACTTCAGCCTCCTTTCTTTTCCCTTCTTTAACTTTTGTTGCCCACTGCTTCCCTTTCTGTGACTTGTAGTCAAAGAATGATTTTATGGCTGGAATTGGCCTTGACAGGGTCGAACTTGCAGTGGAACTCTTCTCTGATTTTTTTGAAGTAATGTTTGATGAAGCATTCAGTCTGAGATCTAAACCAATAAATAAATAGGATGTTACTTGGAAAGGAAGTGAAAATGAATATATGATGCTAATTTTTTGCATTGGGCGCCATTTTATGTTTTAATAGCTATCTAGGCCATTCTTCTTCGCTAGGCTCCCCCATCTGTTATTTTTAAAATACATAAATAACAATGAAACACATGAGCCACACTCACCTCTACCACAGAACGAACAGTATTTTGCATCTTCTGTGCACTGAGTGCCACAGCTTGGGCAATACATGCTGAACTGAACAAAGCACGGCCTACTGTGACAGGTTTGCTTCTTCTCTTCATAGCATTGAAAAGCGTTGAAACTTGAAATGCCTCGTGTCATGTAGCCTCGTACTCATGAAGCCTCTCTCTCGTGAAATTCAATTCTCAAATACTCAAATTGTCAAATTGATGTGAGTTTTGAAATTTGATGTGAGTTTTGAAATTTGATGTGAGTTTTGAAATTTGATGTGAGTTTTGAAATTTGATGTGAGTTTTGAAATTTGATGTGAGTTTTGAAATTTTATGTGAGTTTTGAAATTTGATGTGAGTTTTCAAATTTGATGTGAGTTTTTGGTCTTAGTTTTGATGTAAGGTGCTTACATTTGACGTGAGAGATGAAATTTGATGTGACAGTTATGGGCCACCGTACAAGCAAGCCCTTTTCTAATGCACCAAATAATCAAACATTCTGAGTAATTGTCTGAACTGTAGACAGTCCTCTACCTGTCATTTCAGAGATGGTTGCAAAAAAGTCTTGATGGCCCAACCTGTAAAGAGCTATGGCTAATCTTTCCTCTGGGGAGATAGGCTCTCCACACAAAGTTTCCCTTGTCAGATCAGATCTTAACTGCTCAACAATGTAGCTGAATGTTTTCTTGGAGACTCTAAACAGTCGTTAAAATCTTTGGTCCTGTTACAGGATCCTGTTCAGATCTTACATAGGATCTTGTACAGGATTCCATTGTATCCTGCATGATCCTATAGGATCTTGTACAAGATCCTACAGGATCCCCCACAAGGTCTTATAGGATCCTCTACAAGATCTTACAGGATCCTCTACAAGATAATATAGGAGTCTACAGGATCCTGTACAGTGTCCGATGAAGTTAGAAAGGATCCTATGGAAGATCTTGCAGCATCTTACACAATTGTGCAGGATCTTGTGTAAGATCTTATAGAATCTTGTACAAAGAGGATATTTAAAAGGAAATTGCAGGCATATGCAGTTGACACTGTTCAGGAATGCACAGTAAAAATGAAAAATTCATTAAAACTCCAAATTAAATGAAAACTATCCAGTTATCAACAAAAATACTTAAGAAAAAGCTGATAAGGAGTTTTTTAATGTTTCAATGTCCATCAAAAATTTCAAGTCTTCGTTTTACTTTTAACTTGTCCAGGCATTTTTGCTTTATTGCCTTGATTACACTGTTCCTCCATTTCTGCACCTTCTTCTCACCATAAACTGCATTTAGAGCATCTAAGATGTAGAGAAATAAAATATATCAAGCCCGATAATTGATAATAAAACATATAATGTTGATTCTGACAATAATCAACAAAAATGAAATGGCTAATAGGTTTTTTCAGAAGTATAAAATGAACAAAATGAGGAGGAGCTGACTGTACACACAAGAACCTTATAGCAGTAGTTTGTGACCTGATGAAATGCTTGCTTTTCACGATTTTGTTTTCATATGAGATTCATTATTCATTAAAAAAATTACAATAAAAACCTGCAAAATTGAAACCACTTGTTACAAGGCAGCCTGTTTAGTTTTCCATAACAGCTTACAAACGTTGCGTAGATAAGGGTACCATTTCTCAACAAAAGAAGCCAGGGTTTTCTATAAAGTGGTTTTTATTTTGGGTTTTTCACTGTATGCCAATATACATAAAAACACATTAGCCTGAATAAGTGTGTTGTAATCCTTTAGCAGTGTATATACATGTATGCAAACTGAGGAAATTAACCTTTGGCCATGCTCACCAAAAAAATGAGTTTAATTTGGTTAGGATCCAGAGCACCTTTTCCGCTCTTCTCTTTTGGATGCATGGTATTGTCCTCTAACTCTTTGCTTGTAAAGATTAAGGATAATCTTTGCGTTGCAAATAATGTTGTCTTGCTTGGGCAATGACCAGCAAGTAGGTCAACCACATTATATACCTGCAAACAATAGGCAGAATAGTTGGGTAAATTTTTTCCTCATCAAATCCAAACTGACTAGAAATTGTGTTTTGGATACCCACTACACACTTAGTTAACAGGTTAATATGTTGTCTCTCTCAACTGTGGATCCTTTATTTAAGGTAGTGTAAAAATTTTGTCTCTCCAATCACTTGATAATTGTTTAGCAAATATTTGGTATTCAAGTGACAAATTCGAGGCATCTTCTCTTTAATGGAAAAGCCTTGCCTCAGGCTACCTGTCTAAATGAAAGTAGAATTGTGTTCTTCTTTTTTTTCATGCTGGCAGCAGACTGTCTGCGGCAATCCTTTGTTCTATCCTCTCTTTACAAATTTTGTATTGTTTTGAGCCTTAATTAGGCCTGTCTACATACTGTATCTACAGTTAACTCGAAAATTTTGCCTTTTCTATTTCTTTGAATTCAAGTTATTTGGAGTTCTGATATAATAGAAATAAAAGCCAGTCCTGTGTTCTATGCAAGGGTCATTTTTAGTTGCCTGTCTAAATTGTACCGGCGGCTGCCACCAGCAATTATGGCTATATGGCTTATATAGAGTGAGTATAGCAGGCTCATGGAAGGAGTAGGACGTGTTTTTGTGCTAATCTGAGGTGTTTTCTCTTTTTCGGCCTTTTCTTGGTCAGAAAAGAATGATGAACCTCTTAAAATTTGTTTGTTGATGAATCTGAGATTTCTGGTGAAATCTTTATCGAAGAAGTCTTTTTTGAGACAAGTTTTTAGCAAACGTAACAGAAAGTCAATGGGGAAATCGAGATGCTCCAGTGTAATTTGTTATTCACCTGTTGTTATTAATGAAAATCCTTCTCTCGATTTTCTATTATTATTATCGGGAGATGTGGAATTAAATCCAGGTTCTGCTTCTGGTTCAAAATCAAAAAATGAAAAGGAAAGAGATGACAGTCTGACCAAAGTTATCAAATCGCTGGAGAGAATTGATGCGAAACAGGGCAAAATGGTCGAGAAGCAAGATCAGATGCTTGAAAGGCTTTCAAAAATCGAATCGGAATTTGAAAAAGTGAAGAACGATTTGAGCGAGCTTCATGAAAGGCAAGGGAAAGCTAAAGAAGACATAATTGTGGTAAGAAATTATGCCTTTAGAAAGATTTAAGATCTAAATTTTCTCATCGACCGGCAAGAACAGTACTCGCGTAAGAGCTCTGTTCGCCTCTAAAGAAGAGGAAAACGAAAACTGCCAGGATTTGGTGATAAAGGTTTCAAAAGAAGAAATGAACATCGAAATTAAACCTGAAGATATTGACATCGTTCACCGAGTCGACAAACACAAGGATGGCGAGACCAGAGGAATTCTAATAAAATTAAACTCCTCTGTCACAAGTCAAAAGAAGCAATAATGAGAAAGAGGAAAGAGGTTAAAAACATAGGAGTGAAGGAAGATCTTGCACCAGGAATAAAAGAAATGGTAAACAGCATTTTCAAGAAAAAACGGAGAATTAACATAGAAAAGGTTTGGACGATTGACGGGAGAATAAGGTTCAAAATGAACGGTAATTCTGAGGTATTCGAAATATGATCTTATTCTGATTATGTAAATTTAATGAATGTTTATGATAGTATTCGATATTAGGTCTTTGGCTGAAATGGTACGTTAAATTTAACTCCGCCAATTAGAGCTAAAACAAGAAAGATAAGCAAATTGAAAGAAAAAACTTCCAAGCAAAATTTAAGGGTTTGCGTCTGGAATTTTAACGGCTTTAGGAGTTCAAAGGCTCAACGTCTCAAACATACTGGCTGTGAATTCCTTTCACAAATTTTAGCACGCAATGATCTAGTTTGTTTCTTAGAAACATGGAGGGATAAAAATGATGTCTCATTCCTTAATTTTGATGATAATTTCTCGGAATTCTACGAACTGGGATACAGAAATCATTTGGTGTCGAGGTCATCTGTGGGGTTGTCTCTCCTTAGGAGATATCAGTCCTTAAAAATGTCTCTGTTCTTTCTTCTGATAGTTATCATTTTTGGTGCAGGGTGAAGAAAAATGATTATGGCTGGGAATCAGATTTATTTGTTTGTTTTCTTTACATTCTGCCAAATACCTCAACTTTATTAAAGTCAGGGCAATCTCTTACTATTGAAAAACTACAGTTGGAATGTGCTTTTTATCAAAGAGATGGGTGGGTTCTTTTATGTGGGGATTTTGATGCTAGAACAAATACCATTAATGACTTCATTGAGAATGACGATGTTGATGAATTTTTGCCTCTTGACATCAGTTATGAACCAGATCATCAGCTGGAAAAAAGGATTAACAAAGACGTCATTCCTGTTAACACTAACGGCACCACTTTCATCGATTTTTGTAAAATGTCTGGATACCGCATTCTTAATGGGCGTATCCATAAAGAAACTTCTAGCAATTTTACTTGTTTCACAACTAATGGCAATTGTGTTGTAGATTATGCCCTTTTAAAAGAAGAGAATTTTGAAATTGTCGAATCATTCCATGTAGGTGAAATATTTCAATTTCAAATATTAAACACCCTTTACAGGATCTAGTAGATTACATAAAATTAGTATAATTTACAATATGCAGTATTATGTAACATAAAGTTATACCAATCATTATGCAATACTACAATTTTTAAAACAGAAAAATATTGTAAAGAGAAACTAAATTTACATTTAATATGCAAAATAACGTTTAATTTTGTTAACTAAATATGCTAACTAACAGATCATAGTCCTGTTGACATATCTCTAATATACCCTAAGAACAATAGTGAAATTTACAAATAAATAACACTGAACTCTATTGAAGCTGTTATTTCTAAAAACGAGAAACTAAAAGAAAAGTATAGTAAACAATTTTATATAAAGGATAACATGTTACTAGAAAATTTAGCTATTGCTTTAGAAGGCCAAGATACCAGCAACTTTCTGAATAACATTTCCTTGCAACTCGATAGAGATGAAATGCATATAGAAACTGTGATTGAATTGTTGAAATCCAAATTGATCGAACTGTCTGAAAATAATTTGAATTCCAGAAAGATATTTGTAGAAAAAACATCAAAACACAAACATCATTGCCCTTGGTTTGATGAAGAGTGTAGGGCAAACAAATCAATGCTAAATAGGAATAGAAAGTCTTATCAAGCTGCTCTTAAGTCCTCTGATAATAATCTAACAACAGATGCAATAAATAATCTTAGATCAAAATATTTTGAGCAAAGGAGACGATATAGAAAAATCTTAAAATTAAAACGTAAAAGCTTTCCAGAAAGAAAAAAACCAAAACTTTGGGAATTACGAGGACAAGAGCCAAAGATATTCTGGAATAAATTAAAAACAAAAAAACCGAAAACTAGCTTAGAATTTTTTAACAATGAATTGCGCAATTATTTTTCTGATCTTTTAGATTCAAATAACGCTGCAGACACTAATGCCATTACAAACAGTGAAATTGTACATCCTGCTTTCTCCCCTGACAATCTAACACAGGAACTGATTCATGAATCCTTAAATCCTGATATTACTTTCGAAGAGGTAAAAATATGTGCAAAAAACTTAAAAACGGAAAGGCGGCAGGGATTGATATGTTGAGCGCTGAACTTCTAAAGAATCTTAACTGTAAATTCCTTCTAGTATTTACCAAACTTTCCAACAAAATCCTGCACTCTGGAAAATTTCTAGAGGAGTGGTCCGTAGGTATCATCGTAATTCTTTTCAAAGGTGGCGACAAATCCGATCTAAATAATTACAGGGGTATCACACTGCTTAGCATCTTTGGCAAGTTTTTTCTTCGAACTCTTCTAGAAAGATTAAATACTGTAATATCAACCAACTCAATTCTTGATGAAAATCAAATTGGATTCCAAAAAGGCTATCAAACCTCTGACCATATTTTCACTCTTCGAGCCCTAATAGACACAACTTTCGAAAAAACATGCGGCTCTCTTTATTTATGTTTCATAGATTTTAGAAAAGCTTTTGATTTTGTGGACCATAAGCAGTTAAATAGCTGCTTATGGTATGAAAGGAAATGTTTTGAAAGTAATAAGTTCACTTTATGACAAAGTTAAATCTTGCGTTAGGGGTAATAATGGGCTGACAGATATCTTCTCATGCTCACAAGGCGTTCGACAAGGATGCCTCCTTAGTCCAGTTCTCTTTGCGTTGTTTTTAAATGATCTTATTAGTTATATTCAAAACTCTACAGGGGGCGTACCCTTAGGTAATACAGTCATTCATTCGTTTTTATATGCAGATGACCTCGTTTTGATTTCTCAAGATCCCCGTGACCTTCAATCCGAACCAGATAAACTGGAAAACCTCACCAAATCGATTAAAATGGAAGTCAATATGGATAAAACAAAATTCATGGTTCTTAGGAAAAATAAAAAAGTTCGAAAGTCTCGTGAAAGTAAGAAACTATGGAAACTAGGTGATAAAGTTGTAAAACAATGTGAGTCATACAAGTACCTTGGGGTTACAGTAAAATCCAACGGTTCATTTTCTGATCATATTGACAAAATAAAAGAAAAAGCCCAGAAGTCTTATTATAGTCTTCTGTCAAAAAGCAGGGGGTGGGGTAGGTTTCAGCCAAGACTTTTCCTTTATCTTTTTGATCCCACAATAGTACCAATATTGAACTACAGTTCTGAAATTTGGGGATTCGACAATTGGGTTAAAATAGAAACAATGCATTTTTCAGCTTGTAAATACGCATTAGGTGTCTAATCTAATACAACAACAGATGCGGTATATGCTGAATTAGTCAGAACTTCTTTAAAATATAACAGACATGTTAATATAATCAAATTCTTATTTTGTTTATCTAAATTAGCAATGTTCGCTGTGCTAGTCTAGCTTATCAAAGTATTAGTAAAGGTGCTGATGAGGGTATCTCGAATTGGGTTTCAAAAGCTCGAAATCTCTAAACATTGTATGGCATCCAAGACTCTGATAATTCGACTATCATTAAAACAAAGGTTAGGAAAATATTTGAATCTGAAGTTTTACACAACCTTAGGACTCAGATCATTGAAGATAAGAAATTAAATCTGTAGGCATCCTACAAATTTGAACCTTATCTCGATAGTCTAGTAGATTACAAGATTAGATCCACTGTTGAAAAATTACGACTTAGTTCCCATAATCTTCATATAGAAACAGGAAGATTTGGAAAGAACAAAACACCAAGGGAAGAGAGATTTTGTCCCTACTGTAAAACAAAAGGCCTAAACATAATTGAAGATGAAATTCATTTTATATCTTCTTATTTTTTTTTATGAAAACAAAAGAAAACAAATGCTAGATGATATATTTCAAAAATTTCCAAACACTGTTTCCCTTAATGATGAAAATATGTTTACATGGCTAATGTCCCAAGAGGATAATGATGTAACTACAAATGTAGGCTATTTCTGTTATAATACATTTGTAAAAAGAAACAAATTTATGCAGAGACCTGAGATTTTTTTAGATATAAATATATATTAATATATTTTATATATATATATATATATATATATATATATATATATATATATATATACAGGTAATTTATGCTGCAAGCAGATAAAAACAACATGAAGGTTTAAGAGTGACGCTACAAAGAAAAACTACGACATCTACCATAATGTCGATTGTAAAAGCACGAACGTAGTATATCTAATGGAATGTACACTCTCTGAAGGAAAGCAATATGTCGGCAAATGCGAATGGACAATGAACAGACGAATCAACTCCCACAGAAACGATGTATGGCGCACTGAGGGACCTCCATGTGACAAGCATTTCCAACTTGAAGGACATGATTTTAACACGCACGCACGCTTTACCATAATTGAAAAGATTGAAAGACCCCAAACAGACAAAAAAGAACTACGGTCTTTGCTAGAGAAAAAGGAAGACAAATGGATGAAAAGACTTCAGACTGTAATGCCAAACGGACTCAATATTGCTCATAATTATCCACAGTACCTTACAGGATGTATTCGGTAATTTGTAAACACCTTTCTACCCGCTTATTTCGTTCACCACTTGGGTTACCATTTGATTATCATGCGGCGTAGAATAACTATATGACGTCTAATGTATTAATTTTACATAATCAAAATTAGATTTTAAATTTGAATATTTAATTTAAAAAAAAGGCTCTGAGGAAGGCGGACACGCCAAAACTAGTTAGCCAAAAAGTTGTCGTTTATTTCTACATTTCCTTCTTGCCGAATCTATTTCGTTCAAATAATAAATTATATATATATATATATATATATATATATATATAATATATATAATCAATATATAATATATATATTGATTATAATGGATTTAGTAGAAAGCATTTTTTTATGTAAAACAGTTTTTATAATTATGAGCACTCCTTTATTGTTAATTTATACCTTCCAATATACTTTTGTAACTAATTAATTAAACATTTTATGTATTAGAATTTAGTAATAATTTGTAATTGGTTAGGGGCCATCCCGGCCTATGCACCATTATTGAAAAAAAATAGAGTAAGAATAAAGAGTAAATATATTCGGACTTATCAAGACTGTTTCTGACACTGTATTAGACATGATAGTCACCACCTATCATGACAAACCTTTGATATTTAGTTGGGCAAAGTTTTGGGAGGGATCCGTCTCCCATTATCGGGCAATGAGAAATGTGGTTTCTTTTCTATTTATTGCAAAGGTCGGATCGAAAGGTGTGAAATTGACCGGATCTGCGAGGAAGCCAGGGGCGGATCCAGGATATTTTCTGACCGGTGCTCAAGATAAGGTATAAGGGTGTGGCCTCCTGAAAAATTGACCACGCCCTTAATTTGTAGGCCCAACCATTATTTTGCCTTATTAGCTATCACATACAGAGTGGTTATACAGCACCCCAAAGCCACTAAACTCCTAAGCTGTAAATGTCCTCGAAAATTTTATAATCATAATTTGTAGTAGCTAATTTGCCGATTTACAATCAAAAGGGATCATTATTTATATTTTTTTCAGGGTCACCATGCAAAACATGGACAAGTTCATCCTACTAGGGTGACTAGAATCATAGCTAGAATGCTGTTACTTACCATAGGTTTCAAGCCTAAGGCCTAAGGCGTTTCCTTCACAGGGACCGATAGGAAGTTATTGGTCCTCAAACCAACCAGTGGGCAGAATTCTTGTTTATATTAAAGCATTCCCTTTTCTTCTTCTCCTGCTCTGCAAGAGGCTAAAGTTTGTTGCCCAAGTTCAATTCTCAATTATTATTTGAAATTACTTCCTCGTATGGAATCTCTCTGATCAAATTATAAACGAAAACATTGAGAAAGCGCCTCTCTTCTCCATTGCCTCCGCGTGACCTGAATTTAGTGCCCCTGTTCTCTCTTCGTTGATTGGCTATTTCTTCCTGACTGGTGCTCTGATGACGTTAAGCACCGGCGAAGTTGCTTCTGATTGGCTGATCTCTGTCTGAGCACCGGTGAGTAGATTATTTTATAGACCTGACCGGTGCTCGGAATATTGAGAATAAGAGAATTTCATTGGAAGATAACATTTGCAAATCGCCATTTGATTGGGCAGTTCAGAAATTCTGTGGAAAATCTCATTCCATTAAATACTGACCATTAACATCATTTACGGAATTTCAGAAATTCTTTTGATGAATTACATGTTGTCGTGAGAAGAGATTCATCTTAATTGGGCTTAGAAATCGAACAATGCCAGTCTCGTTTCATTTTGTTTCATTAGCCATAACAGAAATAATAAGGGTATTGGTATGAATATTAATATCTACAGAATTGAAATAAAAATAAAGAAGTCAACGAAACAATGGTGCCCAAAAATAGCCAGAAAACCTGACCAGTGCTCAAGCACCTTTCGCACCCCACTGGATCCGCCCCTGGAAGCATAGGAATTTTTTGGCGCTCAATTTCTAAGATTTGTGGTGCCAAAATTGCGTTCAGTGCAACTTTTGATGTTATTCATCAGATTTCTGGGATTGAGTAAGATACTTGATTGATGCAAGGAGTTGATAAAACTGAGTGAATGCTTTCTTTAACAAGTCTGTTTTTCCAGTTCTTATTGGAATTCCTATTCCGAATGTAAAACTTTAAAAGAATTGTTTAACAAAGTCAAGAAAAAATATCAGCTTGCTTCGAAACGTAATTTCCAAGATGAGGTACTTTAAGCCATTCGAAATGATTATTTCAAGATAAGAAGGAATTACAAGAAGATTTTAAAAAGAAAAAAGAGAATTTATGTAGATAATGAAAAAACGAAACTTTGGTCACTTAAATCATGTGAGCCGAAAGTCTTTTGGAATATGCTCAAAGGTCCGTTAGCTAAGTCTAGCACAAATTTCAGTAACCACGATTTACTTGCTTATTTCAAAGATCTGTTATCTGAATCTGGTGAGGATGAGGGGACGTGTATTATTAGTGAAGTATCCAAGTTTGATGAATCAATAACTGCTCAAATTGATTCATTTATAAATAGGCCAGTTACAGTACATGAAGTGAAAGAAGCAGTTAAGAAATTAAAATCAGGAAAATCAGCTGGTATTGATATGCTCACTGCTGGGATTTTTAAGTTGTTGGATGATAATTTCTTCATTGTTTTCTCCAAACTGTTTAATAACATATTGGACACTGGTAACTTTCCTGAAGAATGGGCAATAGGTATAATCGCTATTTTATTTAAGGGTGGGGATGAATCTAACCATAATAATTACAGGGGAATAACTTTACTATGTATATTTGGAAAAATGTATTTAGGCGTCCTTCTTGAAAGATTACAGATGGTTGCTAAAATTGTCGATATTTTATGCGAAAATCAGGCAGCGTACAGAAAAGGCTACCAAACAAATGATCATATTTTTACGTTACATGCATTGATAGAAAATTCGTTGAAATGTAGAAAGTCACCTCTTTATGTCTGTTTTGTCGATTTTCAGAAGGCATTTGATTCAGTATTTATATTTATATTAAACATTTTCATTTCATTAAATTGTTGCTGCAGAAATTAGTGACTTATGGAATAAAAGAAAAATTCCTAAATATTGTATCTTCACTGTATTCAAAGGTTAAATCGTGTGTAAGAGGTGATGATAGTCTCACAAACTTTTTTGCTTGTTTGCGAGGGGTTAGACAAGGATGTCTACTTAGTCCTATGGTTTTTGCTCTCTTCCTTAATGATTTGGAAGAATCTATCAGTAAGGTAAACCAGGGTGTTTACTTAGGAGATTTTAAAATTAGTTCGTTACTTTATGCAGACGATCTTGTTTTGTTTTCAAATACTGCTGAAGGCTTGAAATGTCAGTTAGATGAGCTTAGTAGTTTTACAAAAAAGTTTAAGATGGCGGTAAATGTAGAGAAGACAAAAGTCATGGTTGTACGTAAAACTAATAGTCAGCGATGTTGTAACAAAGTTTGGAAGATTGCTGGAAAGGATGTAAAAATATGTGACTCTTATAAATACCTTGGTGTTACCTTAAAATCAACTGGATCTTTTTCGGAGCATTTTGAAAATCATATTATAGCCTTTTGTCGAAAAGTAGAGATTAGTCCAAGGCTTCTTCTTTTTCTCTTTGACAGTTTGGTGACACCTATTTTAAATTACTCTTGTGCTGTTTGGGGTCATAATGAATGGCCTGATCTAGAGAAAATACATCTTCAAGCTTGTAAATATGCACTTGGTGTAAAATCCTCAACGTGTTTAGATGCAATATATTCAGGGTTAGGTAGAATCACTTTACTTACATTACGACATATAGATATTATTAAATTTTTTAGAAGATAAAGTAATTTAGATTCAAAACGTTATGCTAAAATGGCATTTGTAATGTTATCAAATGATGCAAATTTGGGGGTTAACCCTATCTGTACTGGGGGCGTTTTTGCCCCCCTACCAAACAATCTATTGTAGCATAAAAACGGCGGCATTCTTAAGGATAGAACTTACTGACTATTTCTAAAATTTAATACTCTACATGATGACATAAAGTTTGGTACAATTTAATTAGTCACATGACCACAAGATGCCCATATTTGGAAGGCAGTAACAAAAAAATTCACATTTCTACTTACAAATCTGCAGTTGGATAGCCAATTAGAACGATACATACACCAATCAACTCGTCTAATCAAGGGCTTTCATATGATATATAGTTTGTTTACTTTATTTCTTATTTAATAATTATTAGATGTATGGCGTCATGCATCTTTATGACGTCATAAATCTTATAATGTTGGTAAAAATTTCCGAAAAATGCTTCTTGCGCAAAAGGCAAACCCTAAGCAACAAGAATATATACAATTATGGTTATTAACGTGCCTATTTCATCAGAATAATGAGCGTTGACTTTAAGTGTACCCAACACGAAGTAAAAAATGTTCATTATTTGTAAAAATTTCGTCTGATTTGTTAAAAATTAGAAAATATTGGCTAGAATACCATTTCTTTTTCAAATTTAAACAATTTGCACTGCTTTATAACGATATTTCTCTATAAAAACAGCTCTTTTTACGGAAAAGCTACTTTTCCATGAAAAATCACCAAAAACGCATTGCCTAGCAACATGTCACGTGACTAATTAAATTTCAAAGCTATATTTAGAATGCCCCTTACCAGGAGATACTTTGTACCAAGTTTGGTTATCCTATCATGTATAGTTTCTAAGATAACTAGGGGGCGAAAAACGCCCCCCCCAGTACAAAGTCGATCCAAAATACCCCAGTACAGATAGGGTTAAAAACTGGGTTTTCAAATGCTAAAGATCTAGTTCAATCTTACGCTATAACTGATAATGATAGTAAGACTCAAATCAAAGTTAAGATTAAAGACACATTTGCATCGAAAATGGTGGATAAACTTCAGAAAACATATTAGCAGTGAGAAAAAATTGAGAAGGTATGCATTATTTAAAATTGAAACGTATTTGGATGTTATAACTGATTTCAAAACAAGGAGTAATTTGTGTAAGTTCAGACTTAGTTCTCATACATTACATGTAGAAACAGGTAGATATGGAAAAAACCCAACTCCTAAGGAAGAAAGATATTGCGTCTATTGTAAAACTAATTCTAATAGTTCCTATGTAGAGGATGAATTTCACTTTTTAATGATCTGCCCTCTTTATGCTAAGGAAAGACATCAACTCTTGACAGTTGCAAATGGTAAATATCCAAATACGTCATGCCTAAGTCCTAAAGATCTATTTATTTGGTTGATGAGTCAGGAAGATATTGAACTGGTAAAATTCTTAGCAAAAAATGTAACTCTTTCATTTCGTAATTGCGATAAATTCCTGAGCTTAACAACAAAAAAATAGATCAATCTTTTCCGATGTTTTTTTTTTCTTTTTTTTTTATCATAATAATCTATATATTATCTGTAGTCTTAGTCATAATCATTTTCTTGTAATTATTGCTGTTTTAAGATAATAATATCTTGCTTGTGATTCTTGATGAACTTTTCTTAATAAGCTTTATCTTCTAATTGTTGTTAATTTTAGTTATATTTAGTTTTAGGTTTATTAATTAATTGTTATTTTGTTAGATTTTCATGTTACAGTTGTTAAGTAGATTAAGGGCCATTTCGGCCTATGTATCTACGATATTAAAAAAAAAAAATTGGCATCAATCACTGAAATGTTATCCCAATCAATCTGGTGTTTTTCCGTCAGACAATGATTGGCAAGATCACTTTTGTCAATTCGACCATGGGTCACAATTAATTTATGTTCTTTGAGCCTAGCTCCTGTATATTTTTTCGACTGTCCTATATATGATTTAGGACAATCTCTACATGGTATTTTGTATACCACATTTGATTTTTCGAGATCGTCAACTTTGTCTTTTGGCCTTGTAAGCGACTTTTTAAGTGTGTTAAGGGAATAAAAAGTACACCTTCTATTTTGTTTTGACAAAGATCGGCGGATTTTTCACTTGTCCCTCTGATGTATGATGGGTTCATAGAACATTTAGGCTCCTCTTTGACAGCCTCGGAATTTTGTCCAGGCTTTAAGATTTTTCTCGTGACCTTGGGTATATCTTCTTGTTTATATTCAATGGCCTTTAGAACACTTGAGATCCTATTGTACTCGTTATCTAGATTGTCAAGATTGCTTGTGATTGATTTTGCTCTGTTGAAGAGAGAAGATATGACACTGTTTTTGACACTGTCTAAGCGAGGCAAGTTCGAATTTAGGTATTGGTCAATGCTAGTGGGCTTCATGTACACTGATACACTTAGACTTTTATTGGTATTCCGTTGAATCTCAGTGTCAAGGAAGGCTAGTTTTCCATCATTCTCTAACTCTGTAGTGAAGTTCAATTTCACATGTAGGGAATTTATGTGCTTATAGAAATCTTCCATCTTGTCCCTCTTCATAATCACGAACACATAATCTACATATCTACTTTTGGTTTCGAAATGAATGAATCAAGGGCATTTCCCATTGCTACTCCATCTGTTTGTGAGATAAACTTCCCATGAATTTGAACCAAGTGGTTGTTAAGTCGAATTATATCATTTCAATCAACTTATCTACAGGTATAGGAGTTTTTATGCTTAGATCTCTGTCTTCTCGGAGTAAATCATTTATGATTCTCAAAGAGTCCTTAATAGGCACGTTAGTGTATAGCAAGGTGACATCAAAAGATATCATCATTTCATTGTCTTCTATCTCAAAATTACAGGTGAATTCTGAAAATTCGTTTGAGTTCTTTGCATGTCCCCTTTTCTTGATGTAGTGTTTCAAGATTTCCGCAATATACTTTGAGAGGTTTCCTTTGCACTGAAAAAAATTCTCATGCTTCCTCGCAGGTCGGGCCAATTTCACACCTTTTGATCCGACTTTTACACTAAATAGGAAAGAAACAACATTTTTCATTGCCCGATGATGGGAGACGGATCTCTCCTGAAACGTTGCCCAGCTAAATATCAAAGTCTTGTCATGATAAGTGATGACTATCATGTCAAATAAAGAATATAGAGTTTATTATGCACTCTCATAAATGATTCATTTCCTGCTTGTTTTCAAGTTAAGCTCCACTTGATGTTATCTTCCTCTTTCTCGTCAGGGCAGCCACCCTTCTCTTCTCCTGTTCAATGTCTGCATCTGCCAAACAAATGAAAAAAAATATTTCTTTTGTATTTGTATTCTTGTGAAAAATGTACCAAGACTTTTTAAAGGTTCTATTTCAAATCTGCTATTATCATAGATTTATCCATGAATATTTCAGTTTACACAAACCTAGTTAATTTTGATCAAAAGCATAAAAAAATAAGTACCTTATGTCATTTGGGTTGCATCGTCGTCATCTGTTTCGCTAAAATACATGGTTCTGTCGTCAGTGTCACTTTCCTGGCCTTTCAATACATCAAAGCTTTTTCAATCCTATGCAGCACCTATAGACATTCATCTTCAGTACCTGTACAGAAGACAAAGTAGGTATGTCTGAAAATGTCACTCTTCCGTGAACATAAACTCATACAGAAATGAAATCATGACAGCATGAGCAGATGTAATCTTACCAATGCGCATTATCTTTGCCAGAAGCTTTGACAATCTCCTCTTTCTCCAGCTGAGAGCTCTTTGACTTTGAGACTGGGGCCCGTTCAATGTGCCTCACGTTGATAACATCATATTTGAAGTCCTTGATGAAAAACACGCAGCAGTAGATATCCATAAAATCTGAAAGTCAAACTTGAAAATGAACTATTAGGAACCTCTCAGAACTTAGGCCTTCTAAAATTCAATTTCAATTTCAAAATATACCATGGATAGGCCTATAGGCCTAAGGCATGGGTACAGGCGAAGACAAGAAGAAAAATTTATATATCTTGGAAGAATTATTCAATTTGAAAATTATCCCTACCTTCAGGATTCATCTTTGAAATTCTTGAGCTTGCAATCTAGTGGTCTTCATGTTCTGCATTCTCACTGATGATTCTAGTCTAGTCTAACTGTCTTCAGCAAAGATGTCTCAAGTTGCATGACTCACGTTGCATGGCTGTGGTTAGTTGGTTGACGATTTATGTTTGCGCGCCAAAATATCAAACAGGAAGCCCAAAGCTTTATGCCCCTTGATCCTGATATTAAATGCCATGGTTTGCCCACTAGCGTCTTGTGAGCAGAGGCAAAAGGGTATAAAAAATGCGAAATTTGTTTTATTGATTTTTCGTAAGTTGCAAATTATGAATATTTAAGTGGATGACAGGGATAGCAGTGAGTCTTCTGAAATGGCGACAACAATCCCTCTATATGACACTTAAACAAAGTGTCAAAAACGCTGTTCTTTCTGATAAAGTTTTCCTGCAAATTTCTCCCGATCTGGAGAATTCTCCAGAAATTTCTTTTCTGAGAAATTTTTTCCCGGTTGGTAGAAAATGGCATAATTGCCTACCAGCAGAGTCTCTCCCGACCAGGAGAAATTTGACTAAAATGTCTATTCATGGACGAAGGAGGCATCTGTGGGCATTTTTGACTTTATTTTTTAATTCCACATGTTGGAAATTGTGATCTATTGACAGTCAAGGTCTCCAGGGTTCCTCATGAAGAACCAATGTTCAAGGTCCTCAAAAATGTGCACTGGAATCTTGACGGAAATTTTAAAAACACTTTGATAATCCTTTTTTCCCAGGAAGAGTACTCTGATATGAATATGACAGGGGGGCTGGGCCCTCAGATTTTCAAGACACCCAAAAAATAGATGTCTGCCAAAATCAGACTAAAAAATAAGTCCTCATCCCATTCGGACAAACAAAAAGGGTACAAAAACCCACTGGGGTTACTTCGACAAAAACATTTAATGGCTCCCTCAATGCAACACAAAAATTCTGAGAGAAAAGAATTTTTGAAGACATTGAGTGCTCTAAAAAAATTCAGTTTTCTGAATACTCAATTTATGGATAATGTACCTCATTCAATGTTTTGACAAAAAAATTAGTCTTGTTAATTTAAATGCTACAAACACGCGAATTGTATGTGGTGCTTATGCAAACTATGAATTTTTCTAGTTGAAAACAGCAGATATAAATTCTATTTATGGCAAAATTAATGGAAGTAATGCTGAAACTACAAAGCCGATTGGGTCATTAAAAATAGCAGTTGTCTAAAATTATTGCAAACTAACAACTCAACTTTTATAACACTTATGTATGGTAGCAAAGATAATTACATGTTGTTTATAAAAGAAACACCAGTCATAAACTAAAATAAAACTTTACATAATTCATTTGTAGTCAGTCTATTTTTTAATATATCTTTTGCATCCTGGATTTTTTTGGCTTTAACCGGTATGAAGTAATTGCATGTCAGAACTGCACCTCCTCCTTCAACATCCCGACCAAACCTGGTGCGACAGCAGCTAAATGCCTGAAGCACCAGAACATTTCTTGCCGGTTGAGCATTCCCTCAATAAGCACATTCTATGCTACCAACAGTAAAGTTTTTCTGTTCCATCTCATGAAATGCTCTGCAAAAATTAGCAGGAACCCTGCCCTACAATCTTGCCAAGTATATCACAAACTCTTTGAACAGGATTTCTGCTGCTTTCACCTCTGATGACTTTCTGCAACAGATTATCGGCAACAACATCTTTAGCAGCATGCTATGTTCATTATACTCATTATTCTTATCTCTGCAAACTTCCATGACAACGTCTTCACATTGTCTGAAATGTGGTACCCTTTTATGCATGAATTAATTGCAATTTCTCTCAAGTTGTACTCTTTAAATGCAATAGCCATCCCAAAGTTGGCGAAAGTGGAGAACAAACAGTCTAAAATCCGACCTTATTTGAAAACCCAAGATACATTTTCGCTGGGTAACTGAAAGATTTCGTCTTCAAGCCAAAGTTTATATTATGTTTAAGGGTTTGTCCTCAGTAAATTTATTTTTGTTGTACTTGTTTTCCTTATTTCTCCCCATCAAGTGGTGGAAGTTTTTTTCTGTTTCCTAATTTCTCCTGATCAAGTAATGGAAGGTTTTTTCTATTTCCTAATTTCTCTTGATCCAGTGGTGGAAGTTCTCTTCTATTTCCTAATTTCTGCCGATCGAGTGGTGAAGTTCTTCCTATCATATTTCTACCCATGGAATGGTGGAAATTTTCTTTTTGGTTAGCACTCATTTTTGTTGGATTTCATTTCAGCGAATGTTTAGTTACTCACTCTAGTTTCAAGATTGGTTTCAGGGTTAGTTATTTTGAATTGCCAAATTCAAAGGATGAGAAGATCATGCTCCCAAACAAGATCGCGGCGTGAATCTACAATACACAGAAACCAGTGAGATTGGCTCCTTGGCCTAAAATCTGGGAAGAATGGCATCAAATGGATTAGAGTCTAGTATACTTGCTCTCGCATCTGTGCAATATATCAAAAACTGGCTTAATTGATGAGAATAAATGGACGTTGTTCATTTCAAGGAAAGTTGAGCTTATCTATTCGGCAACAAATGTTAGGATAATACTGCCCATCGTTTTTTCAGAGCATCTGCAAACATATTCCTTATCGCATAGTTAACTGATTGTTCAATACAACAATAGTGTCAGCCCTGGTGGCTCATATTCCTTTTTGCAAAAGTGGATACTTGCACAGGCAAGTTATCCAGTGCCTGTCCCAGATGGTCTATTGAAATTTGTTTTTGACAAAGAACAAGTTGTGGTCAGAACACGGCTCATACAGTCTGAGAATAAGGTTCCATTAAGCATCATTACGAGCCATGCATATCTTCAGATTGATCCGGACAACACTGAGGAGAATGAAATTGTGTTGTGTCTAAGATTATGGTTTTTTAAAAACCCACTTCCCGACAATGTAAAAGGCGCTATTTTGGGAAAATTTGATGAAGAAATAACTTTGTCTCGAAAAATTAGAAATACTTGTATCGACGAGCGGCTTAAGTCAGTGAACAAGGAGCAAAAAGCTTGCAGTGAAGGAGACAAAAATTGGGAATACTTTGTTGATGACATGGTGGAACTCGAGAACTCAACAGCAAATGAAAAAGTTTGTTTGGAGTGTGGGGCTCTAAACGGTGATGATAGACACAAATGTAGAAGTACTAACTGCAATGGGGCCCTCGCTTTCCAAAATCCCGTTTTTAACCTGATTTTAAAGGACGAAGAAACTCCGAAAATGTACCAGGCATTAGGAAAAGACATCCATATCCACTCAAATAAAATATCTGCTACAGCAGGCGAGCCAGACTTTCATAGTCAGAACAGTTATGAAAACATAACACAAATTCTTAGAAACCTTGGGACGCTGGTTGGAATAAGCAGGTATGGTAACGGAAAAAGACAGTGGATTATTCTGGAGGTAGACAGGGCAATCTTTTTATCGTTGAACAACTAATTTTAAACACGCTGTTTTGCCCACTGTGTAAAACTTTCTTCTATGGCAAAGCAGAGTTTGGAAAACATGGATGCATGTCCATGGGAGTTATAGCGGCAGAGCACGGATTCAACTGGATTGTTCTTTAACCAGGACTTCTCCCCATAGAAATGAGTAGCTGCAAGTCATTTATTGGTCTCAATTTGGAAGTTTTTGGAGAGGCAGGTTTGTTGCATTAGGTTTTAAATCTACAAATGCTTGATGCTATACAAACCGATGTAGTGACCATCATGAGACATGGCAGATTATTAGAGTGTTTTACATTGCATTAGCAGACGAGTTGTTAGTTCCGTTTATTTGCTACGCAAAAGAAAACAGTATTCTTTCGAACACCAAAAATTATTGGATTTGGGTGGACAAAATTCGGAATCAGAACTATATATATTTGTATCAAATGGTTTTCACCTTTTTGCATGCATTGATACTGTTCAGGATGGGTGTAAGACGAGGGTGTTTTTTAACAGCAAATGTTGGTAAGCTGAGATTGTTGAAACTATTTTATGCTTGCATCCACCCAAACTATCAATGGATTCTTGCTGTGGACAAACTAATTTCGAACAGTATGCCAAATACATTGAAACTCATAATAGAACACTCCTTCTCATCGAGCTGCGTTGGACACAAGGGTTGTTACCAGGGCATTGATGAATGCTTGGAGGAAATCAACAAAAATGCAAAGTCATAGATATCTGGTGGTGTACCATCAAATGATGAATGGTTGAAGATACTTAGAAATCTAGAAAAGCTATCAGAGGTAAAAAGAAACGAATTTTAAATTTCATATTCTTTTTTACCAGATACAATATAGTGCTTTGCAGAGATAGCGAAGTTCTACTGCACGTTATTGTGCCCAGGACATTTGAAGGGGACCTTTTTGACATTTCTCTTTTGCTTTCCCTGTTCAACAGGCAATGGCATTTGAGGTCTCCCCAGTATTGGCACTCTTCTACATCACAGCCAATCAAGGCCCAGCTATTTTTGCGTACTTTCTTCTTGAAGTCCATGTCTGCTTTAGATTTGAATACTAGCTTGCAGACAGGACATCGGTTGACATTTTAATGACGAGGTGCTGTTGTATGTAACAATTCTTTCCTCTTTGACTATGACAGCAAATTTGCAACTGGTGCCATGAATAAGACCAACTGCGTATTGCTAAGGGCTTTTTTTTGTACGGGTCTGAAAAATTGGATTTTGGGAAGCTTTTTGTCCCAAACGGACTTGGTGCTGCGGATCTTGTGGATGCTCTGATATACTAAGTTGTGCAGATTGCTGACATTGTGGGGTGTTTGCGATGTTTGAAGCTCTTAGATTATTTGGAAGTGTTCATCTGGTGTGGGCTGCTCGGACTAATGTTCTTGGGTGGGCTGATACTGGATTGGAAGTTGTAGGACTACTTGTGGATGCTTCAGTTGAACTTGTTGGGTAGTTTGTGGCAGAAGTTGAAGTTGTTGGGTAGATTGAGGCTGGTGTGGAATTTGTTGTGTTGGTTGAGGCTGGAGTAGAATTTGTTGGGTTGGTAGAGGCTGGAATGGAAGTTGTTTGGTTGGTTGAGGTTGCAATGGAAGTTGTTGGATAGACTGAGGTTGGAATTCAAGTAGTTGGCTTGGTTTAGGAGTGGTTTTCCTCTTTGGTTTGACTGGTGTCTGACTAAGTTTCTGTTGTTTTTTAAAAATCAACGTTTCTCTTTCCTTGCTTTCCTCCTGCCCCCACCTGGGATTTTGGTGCTCAAATTAAAAAATTTTCGGTTTGGTCTTGCTGCTGCTTTTGTACTCTAAGATCATGCTAATTCTGGACTCGCAAATGTTGGTCAATTCCTGAAATAGATTTCTGTCTTTCAGGTAAGAGAAAATTCATTAGTAAAAGCAGGAGTATCTCGAAAAGATTATGCGAAATTGTCCTTTTCAATGGAAATGAGACATGTTGCCAGAGTGAGACAGCTTTTCCCATCGAAGAAATATATCAAGGATCTCATGGCAGATGTTCGAATATGCAACCTAAAGTGTTACATCCTCAATCCTGCGTTGATTAACTTCACTATTGATGTGACAGAGATATTTTATCGAATTCACGAAAAACCCCTTTATTTGCAAAAAAAGGAAAGCCAACGTGTATAGCGGTAGTGAAAGATGAGACATACAGTCAAGCTGTCAAGGGATAAAGCAAACATGTTTGAATTTTAAAAAGTGTTTGACAATGTTTAGCATAATTATTATAATTAAATAATGTGAACATGTAATAGATGTCAGTTTGAGGTAGGAAGAGATAAAATAGTCATACTTTACTGGTGAGTGATGGCCATCTGTTGGTAATAGGTCTGCAAGCCAAACAATCTGGGTTTTACCATATTCTAGAATATGTGCTCGAAGTAGAAAAGTTGAACAAGAGGAACAAAGTATAAAAGTAAAATGCATGTAACCTTTTCATAATTATATAATTAATTATTATATACTCAAAGAATGTCTTTAACTTTACGTGTTCTTCTGCCTGGCCCAGCAAAACAAAACATAGCACCCAACGTGGGACAGGGCTGTTAAGTATATTGTGAATTCAATTCAAGCAAGACAAGATGTCGACAGAAGGTAGGGAAAAGCAGGGCATGAAAAAGCTGAAGCATGTGCAAAGAGGCAATTGTGGCACTGTTACAAAGCTTATCAAAGAAGCTGAGACTGCTATTTATGATCTTTCAGGCAAAAAGGCCTATTTGAAATATCTTGACTAAAAAATATTGCTAGAATGTTGCATGGATGATATTGGAAAGGACATAGAAGAAAGTGCAGAATTGGAAACTAGAGTAAGTGAAGTTCTAGAGAATATCAATGAGTAAAGGACAATTACTCAAGTTCATCTAGGTCTCAAACACGAGCTCAAACTAAAGAATCTGAAACTGAAGTTATCGTCACCACCAACAGTTAATAATGCAGTACCTGTGCCTGTAGTGAATGGGAATTCCCCACTTAGTTTTACTGTGTTTTCCCTGCTCTGGGAGCACGCTAGCGAATCTATACGCACTACTGTGGTGGATACGCACTACTGTGGTGGTGTATTTTGCGTACTGTGGTCGGGTTTTTTGCGTACTGTGGTGGATAAGCTCTACTGTGGTGGGTTATTATGCGTACTGTGGTGCGTTATTATGCGTACTGTGGTGGGTTATTATGCTTGTTGTGGTGGGGTTTTTTGCGTACTGTGGTGGACAACCTCTACTGTGGTGGGTTATTATGCTTAATGTGGTGGGGTTTTTTGCGTACTGTGGTGGATAAGCTCTACTGTGGTGGGTTATTATGTGTACCGTGGTGGGTTATTATGCTTAATGTGGTGGGGTTTTTTGCGTACTGTGGTGGATAAGCTCTACTGTGGTGGGTTATTATGTGTACTGTGGTGGGTTATTATGCTTGTTGTGGTGGGGTTTTTTGCGTACTGTTGTGGACAACCTCTACTGTGGTGGGTTATTATGCGTACTGTGGTGGGTTATTATGCTTAATGTGGTGGGATTTTTTGCGTACTGTGGTGGATAAGCTCTACTGTGGTGGGTTATTATGCGTACCGTGGTGGGTTATTATGCTTAATGTGGTGGGGTTTTTTGCGTACTGTGGTGGGTTATTATGCGTACTGTGGTGGGTTATTATGCTTGTTGTGGTGGGGTTTTTTGCGTACTGTGGTGGATAAGCTCTACTGTGGTGGGTTATTATGCGTACTGTGGTGGGGTTTTTTGCGTACTGTGGTGGATAACCACTACTGTGGTGGGTTATTATGCTTGATGCGGTGACATTCTTTTGCTGTCTGTGGTCTGTGGTTGATACTCACTATTTGGGTGGTTTTTTTGCTTCATATTGTATGGATACTGCTTTGAAATAACAGGTCATTTTTGATCGTCACTGATCTTTTGATCAACTACAAAAACAGATATTTTGACTATTTAAATTCGAAAATTTGAAAATTTCAGTAAAAAAATAATCGAAACTACATCAGTTCTTCGAGTTATTCTATTTAGCTCTCTATACTTTGATGTAGTTTGGATTTTTTTACTGCCATTATTAAATTTTCGAAGAAATTCAGTTTGAAATGAAAAAATTCTCAAGTTTTGCTGAGTAATTGCGTCTCTGATCGAAAGAAATGACATTCAAGAGCCTAGGAACTAGAAATGACGTCAGAAAATTGTCGGCGCCTTTGAAAAAAAACCATGCAAGAAGTTTTTTTCTGACCCCAGATCAAAATAAAATCTTCAATGATGGCTTATTATCACCAATTAAGCGAATTAAAAACTGCAGTCAAGATCAAAGTTTTAGGGATGTTACACGATCATTGTTGAGCATCCCAGTCCAATATCAAAAAAAAAATTAGCAAAAAAAGATCGTGTAAACCCGCCTTAACAAAGACTCATTTTCCCTTAAATAAGTAGTTAGAGCTTGGCGAGAATTTTATACAACCTTTGTTTGAAACCATTTTGTGTTTCCGTACCCATCTTGTGGCCATGACAGCTGATATTGAAAAGGCCTTGCTACAAGTTGGTATAAAGAGTAATGATTAGGATTATTTACAATTTTTATGTTTTGACAGTGATTTATTAAGCAATTTATTAAGTCTATGCAGATACATGCAATTTATTAAGTCTATGCAGATACAAAAAAGCAATTTATTAAGTCTATGCAGATACATGCATTCTCAGATATGAGAAAAAAAGGCCTATGCTATGAGTATATACCTGTGAGTAGAATATGGGACCGGTGAAGTTGATGTCTGATTTGTTGCAGCAAAGGCTAGAGTTAGCCCAACAAAGGCCCAAACTATCTCTGAGTTACTAGGAGCTTGTCTTATGGCTAAACTAAATGATACTGTCAAATCTACCGTTCAAGCAGAATCGGGCAAAGAGAATATTAAAACATATTGCTGGGTAGACAGTATGGCAACACTTTGCTGGATCAAAAACCTGAAAGCATGGAAACAGTATGCTCATCATCACGGGGATCAGATATTGAAGCTTTCTTGAGAAGAGGAGTGGAATTTTTGCCCTGGGACATTTAACCATCTTCCATCTCGTGGGAGGGTTAGTCCAAACCTCTCGGAAAATATTGTCTGGTGGGAAAATCCTGGATTTTTAAAACCTTACCTTACCAGGAATGGCCCAATTGTGAAAGCACTGATTACGATAACCAAGCTGCCATGGAAGAAAGGGTTGCCAACCCCCCAGACACAACCAACATTATGTTTAGCAAAGAAACTAGCATTGCACCACATGTGGAAGTTGATCTAGCCAGATTCAGTTGCAAAAGAAAAGCGCGGAGAATCTTAGCTTAGGTAATGAGATTTATAAATAGCTTGAAGGCGTCCGTGAGGAAAGGCGTACATCTGTAGGGCGGTACCTTGAACGCAGAAGAATTAGAAGATGCAGAACATATATTAATAAGTTCTATTCAACAGGACGCATTCAAAGAAGAAATTCAGTTTGTAAATTCTAACTGTGCAAAGGGAAAAAATACACCAGCATTAATCAATCAGTTTAATCTTTTTCTTGAAGAGAAAGGCATATTACGATGTAGATCGTATATAACTAACTCTTCAGTTGCAGAATCGTTGAAATGCCTGATATTATTGCTTTCAAGAAATGTGTATTCTGAAATGGTAACCTGCGATGTTCACAGAAAAGTGTATCATAATGGAATAAGGGAAACCCTAAATGCGATAAGACATAAATACAGGATATTGAGGGGCAGGGAGCAAGTAAAGAGGTTAATCAAGTGTTGTGTTGTATGTAAGAAATAAGAAGGCCTACCCTTCTGGTATAATTGTACACCTGCATTGCCAGAAGCAAGAGTTGATGATCAACCTCCATTCACTCATACAGGAGTGGACTTTGCAGGTCCTTTAATCGTGAAATCAAAGAATCAACGAGCAGAGATTGAGTTGAAGTGTTATATTTGCCTTTTCACCTGTGCATCAACCAAGGCGGTACATTTGGACCTTGTTGAGTTGCTTTGATGTTGATTCATTTATCCGGGCTTTCAGAAGATTGCCCCTAGAGGCCTACATGCTACCATCTTACCAGACAATGCAAAAACGTTCAAAACTAAGCCAAAGGAAGTAAAACGTTTAATTTATTGCCCGAAACTGCACGAGAGTCTTACTAATCAGGGAGTTCAGTGGAAATTTATAGTTGAAAGAAGCCCATGGCAAGGAGGTTTCTTGGAAAGGATCGTGCGTAGTGTAAAGAGATGCTTGATTAAAATAATTGGCCGTGCGACGTTGAGTTTCTCAGAGTTGAATACTATCCTTGTTATACGAGTCAAAGCAAGCAGCCAACGACGAGGTAAACAAAGGGCGCTTGTGTAGCAATGCCGATTCTTGCACGCCATTGTTCTTGCCCTGCACGCCAAGACACAATGCAGCTATAGTCGGTGAGCTGGTTGGAAGAGATTTATCAAGTAGTCGTTATCTTGCTATTTTGTTCATTTTGTTATTGCAATGAAACTTGTTTTGTTTGTTGATTAGTTTTATAATAGTTGATAACTAGCTGTGATCAACTGGGAGGGGTGTGTTGGTATAAGGTCTGTGCGCCAAACGTTCTTGGATTTACCCTTTTCTCAACATGCTCGGCCCAGTCTACAATAATCTAGAACATGTGCTCAAAGTAAAAAGTTGAACAAGTCGAACAAAGTATAACAGTAAATGCATGTAACCCTTTCATAGTTATATATTTTATTATTATATACTCAAAGAATGTCTTTCACTTTACCTGTCCTTCTGCCCTGCCCAGCAAAACAAAACACCATCGTTTTGATACCATACTTTGACGCTTTGTGTCATCCTCTATGAAATGCCTTGGCATTTTTCCAGTGTGGTGTTTCCTTTGGTTCTTTTTGGCCTTGTCAGGTGAAACTAATAGTAAGACATAAAAAGTAGCAGATACCTAGAACCTTTTTGTAACACGAGTTTTGATTGGTTGTTCTTTGTTTCAGGGAATCGTCTGGGTATTGAAGGCAGTCTGGCTTTTGATTGGATGCTATTATGGACATTCCCCTGCCCGGTATCTGTGACTGGCTGATGCTTCAGAACAGCCACAGCAACAACGTGATGGTTGATATTCTGTAAATCAAAGATGGCGTTGGTGTCTTCATTAGGAACTGCAGCGTTCAGGCAGCTTACCTCTTCAATTCACAGGACCTGGTGACAGAAAAAGTCAAGGACTGTAGCAAGGTGAATTTACATTTAAGGGTTCATTGTAGTAGCAAGATGAATTTACATGTAAGGGTCCGCTGGGACACACGCACTTTATTAGCGGATCCTCTTTTGTAACGATGTTTTAAAAGCCGCCATTGTCTTTTTCTTGCATTTTCGTTTCATCATCATTTCGAAGGTCACGACAGCAACGTTAAGTAAAATAAGCGAAATGTTAGCAAAAGCAACTTGTATTTAGAGCTTGTTTCTCTAACACTAACCTTACCCTAAATCCTTGACGATGACCGAATTTAGGCCCCTGATGGGAGAAGCATGAATTCAACCACTCAATTCATGCTTCTCCCCGCAGGGTCTGAGAGAATAAATTCTTCTCCTCTTAGAATGCCCTGTTGTACTTGCACAATGCCATTAACATTGCCCAAATGAGATAATACATAGAGCATTTGGCACCAAAGTTGTATGATTTTATAATAGCTGAGCATCATACCTACTTTTACCATATTATAATGCTTTTTGTTCAAATGCAGGCATGGCTTCAGTGCTGCAGCAGAAATGAGTGGAAGCAAGGAATATTTACACAGGATCATACGTATGATAAATTGTGTAGTACATTAATTTACCTATTGTCTCAATCAAAACTTAGTGTTGTCACCAAAATTGACAAGATGAATGAGCAGAATATAGCAGAATATACCATATTTCCTCCAATAAACACCAATTGCCTCCAAAATACCCCTTTCCTGGCAATAAACATCTCTCAAGAAGGCCTCTCTGTGACAACCCCCACACAAACACAGAACTGCTTAATTAAAAAACTACATGAAGTGCAAGTTTGAGAAGTGCTGAAAATCCCCTAAATCTTTCGCTCAAGCAATTCCTTGATTCAACAATTGTCAGTGAAACTCTTGATCATTTATAAAATGCCTTCCTGTTCTAAATGACTCAGTCTAACAAACTTCTTGATAACTTTATAAATATCAGTAGTTTTTATATTAGGGGAAATATGGTATATTTAGTAGATATTCAGATGGCTATTTAAGTTATTTATAAGAAGTTTACTATGTTATTGCATTGTATTGTATGTTTGTTGATAGTAGAAGAACAAGTCTTGCTATCTCCTGTAGTCTTTATCTTGTGCCTTCTAAATGGCTAAAAATCATGAACAAAATTTATTGTTGATGCATACAACAATTTATTGGTTAATTTTGCATGAATAAAACCCGTCAAATGCAATAGTTATTAAAAAATGTGCATACTGTGTAACACTTACAATTGTGTAGCACTTATTTTTCACCTGATATTGCCAGTACTAGAAGTCTGAGCCCGCTTCTTTTAAACGCCCGCTTCTTTTAAACGCCTCCATGTAACTAACGCCCCCTAAAAACTTTGGAAATGAAATAAACACCCCGGGTGTATATGTCAGTATTAAGGGTACGTTCCTTATTGCCAGGGGTTCCATTAGGCAGGGGTTGAAACTTCATTCAGGATCTCATTGGCGGGGGTGAAAATGAACAGTGGGTCGCTGCTGAGATGCAATCCAAACGAGCCGTATAGTAATAGTTATAACCTTACGAAATCAAAAGTTCTAACAACAAATAGAGTGCACAACACAAATGAAACCTCACAAAGAAAGTCCCAGCAAATTAAGCAACAAATGTGCATACCAATATGAATGCAAATTTCAATAAGTGGGGGCAAAACTTAAAAAAATGAAGTGGGAGAGGTCAATTACGCACCGAAAAGTAGCTAAACTGAAATCATTTACACCCATTAAAAATTCTGTGAATTATAAAATCACGCGGTACTGGTTGCTGAATCTTCCATAAATCCCAATTGCTAAATGTTAATAAATTTTTCTCAATTCGCCTTGCCAAGTAAATTTTTCAAACATAATTTTAGATTCACAATTAGGGTAAGGAGTCAAAAATTGTCAGACAATTGCTAGCGCTAATTACTGATTAATCTCGTCTGGCGACGAAAACCAGTCTACGAGTTGTCGCTAATCAGGCAAGTTCAACGCAGTAGACTAGTTTAGCAGACCCGCATATTATGTATCCTGACCTCGAGCCAACGACAACAGTTTTGAGGGGATAATTTCAATAGGCATTGGCATGATGTTATGCTCTTTGTTGCAAATTGAACATTACGGAACGCATGATTTGTTTTCGATCTGCATTCACAGACAGCGCCTTTAAAGGGTGCAATTAATGGTGATAGTGATATAGGATGCTCAGCTAGCTAAACTGTGATAACTGGATGAGAGGGCGGAATAAAGCTAGTAGCCCTATTAGAGTTGCGTAGATTTGTGTATTTTAATGTACCATGTTTCAACACCGATAAGTATGAAGGACAAGCAAGTTTAGCTCATCATGGAAATCGGTCAGCTCAGCAGGAAGGCAACCAATAGAGGATACGCGAGATGCAAAGCACCTGGATGTGGGACAACATTTCCTTCATGCAGTAAACCGAAATTTTGTCCACGATGTAATGCTGAAACTGGTGGCAAGTACGAAGGAGGACCCGAAAAGAAGAGTAAACTGGCTGAGGCAAAATGCGTCAGAGTAAACTTGGAAAGGGATGTCGATTTCAATCTGTTTTCCATTGCGACATCAAACAGAGATACCAGAGTATTTGCGATGAATGGTGATGAAGGCGGCCAAAAAATCTGTAACCACAGAAAATGTCTCCAGCGTAGAGGCGCACACACCACTAGCTCAGCGTTATCGGAATTTTCGTCATAGTCAATAGAAAAACCCTGGTCTGGAAGGCTGGCTAAGATCAAAGGATCTGAAGCACAAAGCTTGTGCATGTTGAATTTGCCCGTCACGTGACAACGACCGTGCGCACTGAAGTCAGAACATCATACAAGAATGGCGTCTCGCAGCGAAGGTCGTCGTTCTTCTCGTCTTTTAAACAAATCTCCTGGCATTGCAAACACTTCGGACGAAGACTTAGATGCTAAGCCTTAGAGTTGGAAGAAGAATTGCAGATTGTTTTTGATGATGAAGTAGCTGAGACTGAGGTAATATATCTCAATATAAGTTAATGTTATTTCGGTTTATGTCAGTGGTCAGCATCCCAAGTGTCTTTTTCGGGAGGGTTAGAAACGAACTACCTTATAATATGTATCAAGGTTTCTTATCTATAACTTTACTTATTATGTATTGTTGATGCTGTTTTAATTTATTATCGAGGCGGCTTTATGTTATCTTTCTTTGAGATGTATTACCTTCATTTTAGGCCGTAAGTGAGAAGAAAACCTGCAGTCAGTGTGGAAAAGTGTGCAAGAATGAAGCAAGTCTAAAAAGACACATGTCAAAACATAAAACGGGCATTGCATCTAGATCAGAACTGATGAAAGCTATCACAATTGATGAACTAAATGCTCTTATAGAAAAGGCAACACAAATGGCAGGAAGGAACAGTTGTTTTCCAGAAAAGCTTACCGCAGAAATTACATCATTTAAGACCTGTTTTTCTGAGGATTCCAGTATCTTTAGGGAGTTTGCCCCCATATATTCGGCACTTCAAAAGACTGGTAATTCAGAAAAATTTTATGCAACATTTTATTGAAAGATAGTTCTGCATGCAGAGACATTTTTTCCAACACTGTCAGAACATGCATCAACTTTTCTTGCTACAAAATTGGCTGATTATACTGTTGCACAATATAAGAAGGGTGCGTTGACACAAAGACATGATAAAGAACAAACTGCACCACCTCTCACTGACACTGAAAGAAATGCTTTGCATTACTTAGGGGGCTATGTCTACCATAACTTGCACAGAAAGTTGAAAAATTCTAAGCAATATAAAACAGCCCAGAGTCAACAATGCATAGCAATACTGGAAGCAGCAAAGGAAGAAGAGCGTACAAATGAGACTGAAAACCTCAATTTGGTATCTGTTCTCACGCGAGGAGGTCTGTGGGATATAACTCCTCCAGCCTTGCAGATATTTGAAGTTATAGAAAAGATATTTAAAGAAGATATTATAAATGCAAATCAAACCAACAAAATTGACATCGAAAAAATATTATCATCATCCCTCAGAAATGCTGATATAATTTCTTGCTTTAATTTAATTGTTGCTAATGCAGAACTTGCTTGCACTGACAAGACAGTTGTTTCAAATCTTCTGGGAAGTATCATCAAACTATATATTAGAGTGAGAGCCTTTTCACATGCTGAAAATTTGATACAAAAATTCAAGGTTGATAAAAGCCAAACTAAAGCCAAAGCATTGCAAAACGAAATCAGCAGATCATTGGAATCAGATACACAATATTAACATATAAAATTGACAAACTTGTAGCTACTTGCATTGTTTCATACTTTAGTTAGTACTTGACGTTTTGGTAATTTTTCATTATCAACTTGATCCCACTTCTCTTTTGTTGTCTTATGTTTGCCTCTAGTATTACCAGTTACTGAGACTGTTCTTTGGATATGAAGAGAATTTTTATTGTAGCCAAATTCATAAAGGTCTGCATTATCACTTCGCCTACCTAGTTTTCTTTGACCACCAAAGTATTCTTCAACAGCATCTTGACATAGCCTTTCAGTTAAAACATATTGAAACCCCTGTGAGAGCAAGAATCTGGTGCATTCACAAAGGGAAGCAATATTGATTTCTATGCCTTTCATTGTCTGCCAAGATATAAACATTTGACTCTTCTCACCTTTTGAGAAATTCCCAGGACGCAATTCTATGTTCTCCTTCCAAGATTTCAGATATCCCAGCATTGTGTTCTCAAGCCATTCAAACCGGGTGTCATTCTGACTGGTATATGGAGCTAGAAAGGGCTTTATTTTCTTCTTGTGCTCTGAAAGGCTTCTGACATTAAGGCAGTCAAAGAAGCTGTCAAACATGTCACAATACTGTGCAGTGCCAGCCACCTCTGGTGAACAATAGTTTTTCAAAACCAATGCTACGCTTTTGCTCAGAATCTGAGCTGCCAGATTTACTCGCATTACTGAGAAAGGGGTCAGCTTTGTATGGTCAAATGTTAAGTGTGGGAGCAACTTTATTTTTCTGTTTAAATCTTCATGATAGAGCTTTGCAATATGCTCCCATATCAAATAATTACCTCCATTCCACATGAGACGTGAATGCTTGCCAAATCCAGAGTGAAATAGACAGTTTCTCGCCGTCTTTACGAGATGTGGTGCATCACTAAAGAAGTAGATGAACCTGTGTTTTGCATATAAATTGATTGTCCTGTAACATACATCTTATCTTTATTACCACCTAGAGACTCGTGCATTCTAAAAAATGATCTATTTGATGCTGCACCATCAGCAGTAGTTACTACGAGCCACAAGTTGCAGGTTAGCTCAAGGATCCCAACAGCTTCCCAAAAAATGGACATTATCTGGGTACAAGTTACACTGGTTGTGGCAAAATATCCCAAACAAAAGTTCAAATCAGTGCAAAGACCTCTAACTATAAATGCCAGTGCATGAGTTGCAAGCTCATCAGCTTTCTCTAGGGTGGCAAAATTCTCTCTTCGTCTCCAAGATCTACGAAGTCAAAAACCAGGTTTGATTTGATTTTCATTTCATCAAATAATAAAGCAACAAATCTTTGAATATCAAAAAATTTGTCACTTGTTTTGACTAATTCTTCAATTACATCTTTCTGGAAACCTGTTGAAGGGCGAATCCAGTTCTTACAATCTCGCAAAGTTCAGTGGCTCGGTAGTTTGGCCTGATTGCAGAATGCAGGGCCACGAACATTTTGGCCTTGTAGGCGGCCTACAGCCTACAGGATCATTATGATTGTTTGATAAAACAATAAGTATTTCTTTGTTAATAATAGAACTGCAAAGAACAATAAGCAGTTATGCCCGAATGACAAGGTTGATGTATTGTTCTCATCTTATGTTAGTTTGAGAGAATGGCGGACCTTCCAGTTTCGATGCAACGGAAAACTTGTTGATTACTGAAAAAGATATGATTATGGCGTCAATGTGCACGGCTCTGACTATTGTAATTCCATAAACACTAAATGTAACCTACACCATCAGTAATATTTTCAAGTTCAATGCTTAGTATTGATTGATTATTTCCCCGTTTCTTGCAGAAGCACTTTTCCCACCAGGTTTACTCTAACTAGATAGCCTAATGCTAATGCTACTTCGCGGCTACACAGATATCAGAAGTGCAAAGAAATAATGAACAACTTACCAATGTCCAAGACATACAAGGATCTTGTGAGAGTGATTCGTTTTTATCAGAACAGAGAATTGCAACACATTTATCACACTCATTGAAGACTAACGAGGCCTAACGTAAACAAACATGCGATAAAAACATTTTGACATGCAAATTTTAATTGTAGCTGAACAATGCCGTCTTTAAGGAATCAATTCCAATAGGACCTGAACAATGCCGTCTTTCAAGATTAAGGAATCACCCGTTCATGAAAAGACAAATTAGAGACAGCAGCATAACAATGCCGCCTTTCAACATTAAGGAATCAATTTCAATAGGAGCTGAACAATGCCGTCTTTCAACATTAAGGAATCACCCGTTTATCGAAAAGACAGATTAGAGAGTTGCCCCTTACACAAGTATACACGCTTTTTTTTTTATAAGGAACCACTTTATGAGGAACCTACATGTAGAAGACCCGAGCATTTAAAGAACTTATACAACTAAAGAGAAAATCATTAAGGAACTTTTTAATGTTGAATACTTTTATCACTGCAAATAATCAAGAATTAGAAAGCCGGTTCCATTCATTTGCAGTCGAAAATCACATAAATTGTACGTGAAGCATGTATCCAATGTTTCTTTGAGTAGTCTCGAGCTTTGCTCACATGCAAGTGTCTCTCTTTTATTGTTAAGACCACTGTATGTGCAGTTAAAATTAAGGAACTATTAAGGAACTTTTGGAACTACAATTGCTTCAAAAGAGGTCCAAAAATAAGGAACTTTAAGAACTAGGCCTTGACGAGGGGCAATTCACTCCTTGAAAGTCTCGTACACCTTTGCTGGAAGTCCTATTGTTTTCTCTGAAGTCCCTTGAAAGTCCTTTTGCTTTAATGGAAGTCTCGTACGCCTTTTGCAGAGTGAAATGCCCCTCGGGCCTTGAGGTAGGTTCCTTATAAAAAAAATGCGTGTAACCCATATATCCCGTTTATCAAATGTACTTGTTAGAGAATTGCGCCCTATACAAATATACGCCGTATTTCCCGACGACTTATTGGAGAGCGACAAATACAAAAGCTGGATATACAAATATACCCCGTTAAAAGGACAGACTAGAGAGTTGCACCCAACATGAATAGGCCTCGTTTATCAAAAATGAGAGTCGGCCCCAATGCAAATATACCCATTGATCAAAAGATTAGAGAATTACTCCCTTACGCCATAACAAATATACCCCGTTTATCGAAAGGACAGACTAGAGAGTTGCTCCCAACACAAATACACCTCGTTTATCAAAAGGACAGACTAGAGAGTTGCTCCCAACACAAATACACCTCGTTTATCAAAAGGACAGACTAGAGAGTTGCTCCCAACACAAATACACCTCGTTTATCTAAAGGACAGACTAGAGACTTGCCCCCAACACAAATACACCTCGTTTATCAAAAGGACAGACTAGAGAGTTGCTCCCAACACAAATACACCTCGTTTATCAAAAGGACAGACTAGAGACTTGCCCCCAACACAAATACACCTCGTTTATCTAAAGGACACACTAGAGACTTGCCCCAAACACAAATACACCTCGTTTATCAAAAGGACAGACTAGAGAGTTGCTCCCAACACAAATACACCTCGTTTATCAAAAGGACAGACTAGAGACTTGCCCCCAACACAAATACACCTCGTTTATCAAAAGGGCAGACTAGAGAGTTGCTCCAAACACAAATTCACCCCGTTTATCAAAAGGACAGACTAGGGACTTGCCCCCAACACAAATACACCTCGTTTATCTAAAGGACACACTAGAGACTTGCCCCAAACACAAATACACCTCGTTTATCAAAAGGACAGACTAGAGAGTTGCTCCAAACACAAATACACCTCGTTTATCAAAAGGACACACTAGAGACTTGCCCCAAACACAAATACACCTCGTTTATCGAAAGACAGACTAGAGACTTGCTCCCAACACAAATACACCTCGTTTATCAAAAGGACAGACTAGAGAGTTGCTCCCAACACAAATACACCTCGTTTATCAAAAGGACAGACTAGAGACTTGCCCCCAACACAAATACACCTCGTTTATCAAAAGGACACACTAGAGACTTGCCCCAAACACAAATACACCTCGTTTATCGAAAGGACAGACTAGAGACTTGCTCCCAACACAAATACACCTCGTTTATCAAAAGGACAGACTAGAGAGTTGCTCCCAACACAAATACACCTCGTTTATCAAAAGGACAGACTAGAGATTTGCTCCCAACACAAATACACCTCGTTTATCTAAAGGACAGACTAGAGACTTGCCCCCAACACAAATACACCTCGTTTATCAAAAGGACAGACTAGAGAGTTGCTCCCAACACAAATACACCTCGTTTATCAAAAGGACAGACTAGAGACTTGCCCCCATCGCAAATACACCTCGTTTATCTAAAGGACACACTAGAGACTTGCCCCAAACACAAATACACCTCGTTTATCAAAAGGACAGACTAGAGAGTTGCTCCCTACACAAATACACCTCGTTTATCAAAAGGACAGACTAGAGACTTGCCCCAAACACAAATACACCTCGTTTATCGAAAGGACAGACTAGAGACTTGCTCCCAACACAAATACACCTCGTTTATCAAAAGGACAGACTAGAGAGTTGCTCCCAATACAAATACACCTCGTTTATCAAAAGGACAGACTAGAGAGTTGCTCCCAACACAAATACACCTTGTTTATCTAAAGGACAGACAAGAGACTTGCCCCCAACACAAATACACCTCGTTTATCAAAAGGACAGACTAGAGAGTTGCTCCCAACACAAATACACCTCGTTTATCAAAAGGACAGACTAGAGACTTGCCTCCATCGCAAATACACCTCGTTTATCTAAAGGACACACTAGAGACTTGCCCCAAACACAAATACACCTCGTTTATCAAAAGGACAGACTAGAGAGTTGCTCCCAACACAAATACACCTCGTTTATCAAAAGGACAGACTAGAGACTTTCCCCCAACACAAATACACCTCGTTTATCAAAAGGACAGACTAGAGAGTTGCTCCAAACACAAATTCACCCCGTTTATCAAAAGGACAGACTAGAGAGTTGCCCCCAACACAAATACACCTCGTTTATCTAAAGGACACACTAGAGACTTGCCCCAAACACAAATACACCTCGTTTATCAAAAGGACAGACAAGAGAGTTGCTCCAAACACAAATTCACCTCGTTTATCAAAAGGACAGACTAGAGACTTGCCCCCAAACACAAATACACCTCGTTTATCGAAAGGACAGACTAGAGAGTTGCTCCCAACACAAATACACCTCATTTATCTAAAGGACAGACTAGAGAGTTGCTCCCAACACAAATACACCTTGTTTATCAAAAGGACAGACTAGAGAGTTGCTCCCAACACAAATACACCTCGTTTATCTAAAGGACAGACTAGAGACTTGCCCCCAACACAAATACACCTGGTTTATCAAAAGGACAGACTAGAGAGTTGCTCCCAACACAAATACACCTCGTTTATCAAAAGGACAGACTAGAGACTTGCCCCCATCGCAAATACACCTCGTTTATCTAAAGGACACACTAGAGACTTGCCCCAAACACAAATACACCTCGTTTATCAAAAGGACAGACTAGAGAGTTGCTCCCAACACAAATACACCTCGTTTATCAAAAGGACAGACTAGAGACTTGCCCCCAACACAAATATGCCTCATTTATCAAAAGGACAGACTAGAGACTTGCCCTCAACACAAATACACCTCGTTTATCAAAAGGACAGACTAGAGAGTTGCTCCCAATACAAATACACCTCGTTTATCAAAAGGACAGACTAAAGACTTGCCCCCAACACAAATACACTTCGTTTATCAAAAGGACAGACAAGAGAGTTGCTCCAAACACAAATTCACCTCGTTTATCAAAAGGACAGACTAGAGACTTGCCCCCAACACAAATACACCTCGTTTATCAAAAGGACAGACTAGAGAGTTGCTCCCAACACAAATACACCTCATTTATCTAAAGGACAGACTAGAGAGTTGCTCCCAACACAAATACACCTCGTTTATCAAAAGGACAGACTAGAGAGTTGCTCCCAACACAAATACACCTCGTTTATCAAAAGTGAGAGTTTGCTCCAATGCAAATATACCCATTTATCAAAAGATTAGAGAATTACTCCCTATATACAACACGCCATAACAAATATCACATTACTGGTTTACCTGTGCCTTATTGCCGTGTAGGCTTGTAGGCTTGTAGGCTAGAGTATTATATCTCCCTATATGCCCTCGTGCTCATGTAGGCTTGTAGGCTTGTAGGCTAATAAAAACAAATCTCCGCACACAACTGGTATACCTGTGCCTTTGCCTTATTGCCATGTAGGCTTGTAGGCTGGTAGGCTCGGAAAAACATATGTCGGCATACAACTGGTATACCTGTGCCTTATTGCGCTGTAGGCTTGTAGGCTTGTAGGCTAGGAAAAACATATCTCCCTATAATGCCCTCTTCCCATGTAGGCTTGTAGGCTAGTAGGCTCAGAAAAACATATCTCCTTATATGTGCTCTTCTCATGTAGGCTTGTAGGCTAGTAGGCTCAGAAAAACATATCTCCCTATAGGTGCTCTTCTCATGTAGGCTTGTAGGCTAGTAGGCTCAGAAAAACATATCTCCTTATATGTGCTCTTCTCATGTAGGCTTGTAGGCTAGTAGGCTCAGAAAAACATATCTCCCTATAGGTGCTCTTCTCATGTAGGCTTGTAGGCTAGTAGGCTCAGAAAAACATATCTCCTTATATGTGCTCTTCTCATGTAGGCTTGTAGGCTAGTAGGCTCAGAAAAACATATCTCCCTATATGTGCTCTTCTCATGTAGGCTTGTAGGCTAGTAGGCTCAGAAAACATATCTCCTTATATGTGCTCTTCTCATATAGGCTTGTAGGCTAGTAGGCTCAGAAAAACATATCTCCCTATAGGTGCTCTTCTCATGTAGGCTTGTAGGCTTGTAGGCTGGGACAAACATATGTCGCCACACAACTGGTATACCCGTGCCTTATTGCGCTGTAGGCTTGTAGGCTGTAGGCTCGGCAATCATATCACTCCATTCATAGATATACGCCCTGTGCTGTACTTGATGTACGCTTGTGGGCCTCTTACGCTAAGAAACACATTTTTACCGCATTTCACTGGTCTACCTGTGCCTTCCACTCGGGTAGCCCTGTGGGCAGCACATATATATCTTCACCACGCAATATACATATGTTACATACATGTATTCCTGTAGGCTACGGATTCCCAGGGACCTCTCTCCAGTGGCCCTGCATTCTGCAATCGCTCCGGTAGTTTTATCACATTGTGGAAGGTATTTCTCAACTCATCATAGCAGGAAGAAGATTTTTGAGACAGAGACAAGCAAAATCGTATTATCATTGGATGGAATCTTACTCCACTGCTGGACTTGCTTGAAGTTTTTTTCTGCTCGTCCCAAAATAATTTCGTAAATGGGGTCATCCTTTCATGAGCATTATCAAGGATATCCAAGAAGTCTCCTTGTAATTCTTGATCGACTGTAATAGAAGTACTCTCAAGCTCCGCTCTCATCTCATCTATTTTCTTTTCCAGCTGAGTGTTCTTCAGTCGATGCTCACGAAGAGTGATTAAAATTCTTTGACTTGAAGTTGCAGAAATAGGTGCCTTGAGTTTGGCTGGCTGAGCCATTCTTCTGCTTTTGGAAACATTTGTTTTCCTTGCCTCTTGATCTTGCTTCTGGCAATGAATACATACTGGCTCAGAAGAGAGAACTGAACAGTTGATGGATCTTTTATACTCCAAACAAGGAAAGGAAACATCATCTTCTATCAACAATGGATCAAATTGTTTTGGTACAACATGGTTGATCATCTTTTTAGTGTCTTGGTTCAGTTGTAAGCCACAGCATATGTTATAAGATTCGGTTACTTTAATCAAATTAGATACAGTTATGTTTTGCACTGATCTTTTGTTCAATTTATAAATATCATGGTCTTCAGGCAGAAGACATCCATATATCACAATTGAGAAGCCAAGACTGGAATCTATGATAATATCATATTTTGGAATAAGAAAAGGGCTCTCAACTTTCTTAACTCTCAATGTATGGTCTTCAATGTTGAAAGCCCAACCATCATTAAGTTTTAAGCACTTGACTCTTTGACATAGTTCTGTAAAATTCTGATAGCAAAACAACTTTGTGGGCACTGCTGTTCGATCATTCACTATGTTCAAATGTCTCCTTTCTTTTTTTTCTCTTTCAAAACGCTTTTTTGGCATATTTTGGGATGGAAGAGCTCCATCTTTCAAACGTTTCTTTTTTGAGTCAACTGAAATGGAAAATGTATGTTTCATTAACTTATTTTCATATTTGAGTCTGCAATGGAAATCATTCTGCAGTGGCAGAACTTCAAAAAACAGACAACAGACCTGAACATTTACCAGAGGCTACATAATTCAACAACATAGATAGCTACTACTAAGCTAACCGGCCTAAAATAAAATAATAGCTAATCTATATATCTTTATAGATATATATATATATATATATATATATATATATCACTGGACAGTAGAAAGATATTTAATCGTCTAAAATATCCAGGAAATGTAGAAGTGGAAAGCTAAGTAACTCACAAACTTCAATCTCATGCGGAAGAAAATGTTTTTCACAAATGAACACCTTGTCCTTCTCAATTCTTGTCCTAAATGCTTCGTCCACCACTCTGCTCTTTGTTATTTCGTTAAGAAGATCAGCTCTCCATTTCTTTTTTAAATCATTCCCTGCCGAAGGCAGTTTGAAAATTGCAATTCCTTTAGTTCTTCGACAAGTTCCACAACCAAATACTGAACAATTATCGCCAGGCATAACTTGAAAACTCACGAGGCGAAGGCAAAGGCACGGTCATAATTTGGTGTGTGTGTTTGTGTGCACGGCAAATGTCACGTGATCAAGATTTTTGAGGACAATAACATACCCCTTTGATCTTAGCCGGCCTTCCAGACCAGGGTTTTTCTATTGACTATGTTTTCGTGTGACCACCTTGCCGAAACGAAAAATGAGACAGAGCCCATCTACAGGAAAAATTTCTCTGAAGATGAAATCATCACCTTTGCTGTAGCAAAAATAATTTCAGACGATATGAGAGCGTGCCAGGCTAATGACAGACCAACGGTTGTAAAAGTGTCTCAGAAGACTTATGCTGTGTGATGCAGACCCTCACCTAGCCATCCGCATGGCTATACTCATTTTGCAATAGATGAAAGGCAACCAACTGGTTTGATTTGCAAGTGCAGTGAATGCAAGGGAAAGCAACATAATTTTATTCCAAATAACTTTCCACATGTAGAGCCACTATGTGAATAAGGTGGTATTGATTCATTATTATTATTATTATCATTCCATTAGGTATAACGAAGAGTGTGAATCAACGGAAAATATGTGTTCATATACATTGCGTCGTCTTAGCACGTCAGCTGTTGGAGGAAACCAACATCAATCCTTTACAGCCTCATGCACCGGTTGCCCCTTCCATGACAAGTCAAGTAAGTTGGGAAAACGATATAGAAGGACTGGGTATTTCAAGAAGATCGACACTGCGAATGCAAATGGGGAAAAGCATCCCATACAATTTTCCAGTGGCTATCCTCAGAAGAGCATACAATCTTGGAAGGAATTCCGATACGACTTCTGCCTTTGTCTGTGGTATGCTCAGTTTGTGACTTTGAACTCAGTTCAGCAGTGTTTCCGAATGGAATGCTAAAAAAAGAAGGAAATGCAATTTTAATAATTAAGGAAAAGCCGTTCCAAGAGATCACGGTATATGTCAAGAAATGTAGAAATAGCAAGTGCAAAGCAGTTAATAATGTATTTCCATGCGAAAAGGTAGGGGCAATACCAATACTCAAAACTTTTCATTTGTTCGGTAACATCTTGTCAGTATACACAGTCGTTGTAAGAATGACTTAATTTTTCTTCAGCCTCTATAGTGTAGACAATTTCCTAATGAGCGCCTGATTTTCAATTACTCATATAATTTCCATTCATTGGACTAAGCTCAGGGCAAACATAACGATAAACAATGTAAGCAATGCAGCTACAAACGCATTTGTTCCAAAATGGCAACGATGAAAGCAATAAGTCCACTTACTGCCCTCATGAAGGTTTGGATACATAGCTAATATTTGTTACATTTATACGTTTCTGCCTCTATTAGTTAATTATTTAGTGTAATGTGTTAAATGAAGAAACAAAAAAAAAAAGATCTCCAACAATGTACTTGATTACAATAATACTCACCAATGTAGAGTTAACGCAAAACACGAGCAAAGGCAGATATTTTGTCGAAGCAACAATAAGAGCCTTGCTGTTGAAGAGGGATGAGGTATTTATCATTTAAGATGCACATTGTTATAATCGCAAATAACCTGCAAGTCGATATGCAAACTTTAAATGTATATCGTTTTTTCCAGGGTCGATTCAGTACCAGTATCCAGTATTTCTGTTTCCATAGAGAAGTTGCATGTTGTAGCATGGGTTTCGTAACTTCAGTGCCAGAGTTTCCAAGCTTCGATATTAGACATTTACCTGATTGAAATGCGCATTTATTATGATTTTGCAATACCCCCAGCTTCTTATGCAATGACACATGAGTTGGATTGCTTCTTTACTCAGGCGTCGTCTCCCGCCCTTGCTGCATTATTTGCAATCTGAAGTTATTTGCCACTTTTATTAACCAAACAGCAAGACACCAATTAAATTTGTCAAATTTTCCAGGGAAAGCGACCTACAAAAGATGAACTCCTGTCAATACAGCAACATCTGTACAACGGTTTTTATGCATTTAAAGTCCTTACTGTAAGACAAATGGACAATGTGATATGTGGACTTTGTTGTGTAGTGGGGGAGCTCTATTTCGGCGATGGAAACGCTAAGAATTGTTGCCCCTTAAATGAGGTAAGGCTTTCATTGCTTGAACAGAAAAATTAGAATGTTTGGATCAGTTTTTGGCGCAAAGCAGTGAAATGAATTGTGAATTGTTGTTGGTAAATATTGGCCAAGAGACCAACTCATAGCTGAAGGAGCCGTATCTTGTATCTTTACAGTGAGAAACGATGTACTAAAGTACGGTTCCATAAGCACAAATACTTTCCAAAAAATGTACTGAAAGACATGTTTCAATGTACTGAAACAGGCAATAGTAACTGCCTGATCCCAGGACCTGATCATGACTCATTTGACTTGTAAGTTGGATAACTGTCCCTTCTTTTCACAACTAAACCTTGCAATGAATTATAGAAGCCCAAAAATGTGCCACTTAATGTTTTTCATCATATTCAAAGGTGAAATTCCCTGCTGGAGCTGATTTACCACCGGAATGTCCTAATGGAATTGCTTGCGCAGAAGCCAATCTCCTTGAAGATATGCTGGAGAAGATCAAACTAGTGGTTCTAGACAAAAGTACTTGTGCCAAAAGTAAACTTACTTTCTTCGTGCCGTACAGCAAAATACCTACAGTGATACCAAAGTCACAGAGGCATTTGGAGCTCAATACTGAGCAATTTAAAAAAAGTGTTTATCTGGAAGATGAGACTCAACAATTTAATGGTAAGAGAATAAATCCATGTCAGAGCCCTGTCTGATCAGTATGCCTTGTCCATATGCCCTTCGCAAATGCTAAACCGTATCTCCTGGTTGGCGATTACGACACATAACGAGCTTGGGAGTGTGGACTGTTATTTCGGAGAAGACATAATTTGGACACAGTGTGATTGAAATGGAATAGATACTCTCAAAACCATCAGGGCACTGTATCTATTGATTCGTTTTACTAAAGGACGGCTAGGTACACAAGAGATGTTCACAAGAGTAGAAATTGCTACATTCCAACCATTCCACTCCTTACAGACTGGTACACCCCATATTTTCTATCAATTGTTTCTCAATATTGTAGAAATCCTTTCAAAATCTTCCTTCAACAGGAATCTTGTACCTGCTTCATGTAGTGAATTGCATAACGGCCGCTAAGAGAAGGGGAGCGTTTAATAGAAAGGGGTCTACAGCCGTTGTAACAGGGTGTTCAACGTTTGTTTCACGGTTCCCATGGATGACAGATAAATAAGCTACACACTGTGAAAATTAACTCCAATGTTATAGTATTGCAGATAATTTTATGATATGAAAGTAAAGAAAAGTAACTCGCTCATCCAATTTCCTCAAGGTGATCCAATGCTCTGTCGAAGTACATGAAGGAGAAGAATCTTAGTGTCAGTGACATCAATTCAATGTCAAGAGAACAACTCGTTCCATGTGCAACATACTGTAAGATGACGTCCACTGGATAATCACAGGTAGCTAGCTATAGTGGGCATCTCAACCACACACATATTTCATATTAATTTATGATTGTGAAATATCATCAATTTGTAGGGGTCATATCCGAAGATAAGTGAAACGGTAATGTCTGAAGGTTATTAGGAGTTGATCTCTTGCTCTGATATTGATATTAACCGATATTGATAACAATTCTTTCCGTGAAAATTAACTTCATGCTCTCAGTTATATCTTCAATATCCCTATTCCTCCAAACAACCGTCTTTTCTACTTATGCTCCCATGCTCTTGGCTCGTTTTAGGCCTTGCTCCTTGCTCCCAAGAACCCCTTTCGGCCGTTCAAATGTCGACTTAAACAATACAAAACTATCCGCATGCACTGCATTTTATTCTGGTAAGATGGCTTCCACACTGTTTTCTCGACAATAGCCTACTACGGTGTTTTATTCTTTTCCAGGACAAATTACGTCATGATATTCAAACGCTTTACACCACCATCTTAGTCGGAAGATCACCATGCCATGGCTTCACAAAATCAGACGGCCACACCAGCGGATATTACCATTTTGTCTGCAGACATGGAGTATGAATCGCAAATTTTGTTACATATGTTTTATTGGCCGCTTGGCTTACAATTGAACCAACACGTTGCAATTCCTTTCTGTTTGTTGGATTTTTTGTGGTTACATTATTGTTTACGACTGCTGATTGAAGTGTTTTCTATTTTCAGTGTACAGTGGCAAGCAAATTTCTAATACGCAAAGAATCTGTGAGGGATGTGGCAGATCTGTGGTTATCGCTGCGACACCCACCAACAACCTTTGTATGCAACACTCCTTGCACATTTGTCCGCCACTTGAACATCAGAGAGAAAGCAATTGCTGAGGAAGTCTGGGGCGAGTACAATGGGTGTTTCGACATTCCCCCGATGAAACAGTGGAGCCAAGACAGGCAAGTAGCATTATAAAACTCCAGGTATTAGCATGGGTAGTATATCCGTGATGACATGTACACAATTTACAATTAATGGCATGATTATTCATTCCTAAAGTTCTCCTTTCAGAAAGTTAATGTTCCAGAGATGGTACCTGTCGAGTTCCGTACTTCATATGTCGAATATGACGCTGGCGATGGCAGCCAATTAATGCACCCTGTTACTGGCACCAAGAGAAGATATGTCCTGGGCGATCGATTTCACTCGACGACTAATCCTCACAAATCTCCACTATGCCAGTACCACGACATTGAGCTTTGGGATCAAGGAAATTCCGTGAAAACCAATTACCAGGAGTCGGAGAATAGCAGAAAAAACAGACATCGCTGGAGATCTTCTACAATGCACAGCTTCCACGTACATTTTCTTTATAACTATTTGATGGATTTCTACCAGAATGAGGCTATAATAGAAGAACAGAGACGAGTGTTGAAGATTAAACACAGTACTAGAGACAAATATTTTAGATTCGTTGTAGATAACTCTACATGATATAGTCAGGTCTAAGTCATTAATGAAAATACAAGGGGAAACATATAAACACTTCCTTGGACGATAGAATATATGTATTATTGCATTGTTATTTATAACTTGTCGCTTATCGCTAAATATGCAGACGAAAGATTTGGGTTCTAAGCCCAAATCAATACAGCGGCTGCGATTACTTGGGCAGAGGGGGTGAGCGCCCAATGTTATGGATGACCGATCAAATAGTATGTGATTGTTTATTTGCTTGGTTCCTGAAGGAGCAATGTTGTTTGTAGTACGTGTTGTTTAAAAAAAAAATATGTGTCTTAGGGGGATTTCAATCCTCATAAATATGTAATATATTGTAAAAGGATTTTCACTGAACTTTTGCTAAGGGTGTATAAGATTTCCATTCAAAAAAATTGGCCATCTCAAAGGAAGATAGTAAAAATTTTGCCAAACGCGAAAAAAAGACGTCTCAAGACCTCCAGTGTCTTTGTTTCACCGTAAATCCCTTCCACGTAAGCTGTGGAGGCTCAGTTTCCATGTTCCCATACCAACTTTCACTGACTTTTGCAAAAAAAACGCTCATCCTTGTTGGTGGCACGTATAGTATTCATTAATGACATGTAGTACCGTAAGTAACGCTTATGTGTACCGTTTGTTATGCGTACTGTATTATGTATTTATTATTGCTTGCTTATTTTGCCTTGTGAATGGTTTTTGATTCGTTGTTGCCAAGATGCATATTGTTCATTTCTCTGTTGTTCTCTCTGCATGGGGGGAAAGGCGGGCTGATTCATTAAAAGTAAAGACCTAGATTATCAATGGCCCTTGGGGCCCTCATTTTGGAGCCCATACAAAAGCCATTTCATATGCCTAGAAGTAGCATCAAGGTGCACTTTTATGAGAACATATTTATAAGAAATTAAAATTTAAAATTTACTCTAAAAATTTAAGAAACTTTACAAAAATTCGAAAACAGGCGATTTTCTAAGAGGGATTTTACTGTTAAAAAAACGTACAAGATTCCTGTTCAAAAAATTGATTTCTCGGTAAGTGATGGAGCCTGCGTAAGAGCAGAAATATGCACCATCCTAACGAATTCTGCTCTTCCTAAAGATAGCATTTCTAGTAAAGAAAGGAAGGCTTTGAGTGATCTAAGGAAAGATAATAGCATTAAGATCCTATCTGCTGATAAGGGGCGAGCGACTGTTCTTCTCAACAGCTCAGACTATATTGAAAAGTGCACCCAGCACATCGAGAATGGCCCTTATGAATATCTGAAATGTGATCCAACTAACAAAATTAAGCGCCAAGGTCTGAAGCTTATTAAAAGCCTGCATGGCATGAAAATAATTTCAGATGAAACATATTGGAATATCAAACCTTCCGATTCTCATGCTCCACGTTTCTATGGACTTCCAAAAATACACAAAGAGGGTTTTCCTATCGGACCTATAGTGTCCTGTAGTGGTACACCACTAGAAAACCTCTCAAAGTATATTGCGGAAATCTTAAAACACTACATCAAGAAAAGGGGACATGCAAAGAACTCAAACGAATTTTCGGAATTCATCAGTAATGTTGAGATAGAAGACGATGAAATGATGATATCTTTCGATGTCACCTCGCTATACACCAACGTGCCTATTAAGGACTCTTTGAGAATCATAAGTGATTTACTCCGAAAAGACAGAGATCTAAGCAAAAAAACTCCTATACCTGTGGATAAGTTGATTGAGATGATAGAATTCGACTTAACCACCACTTGGTTCAAATTCAATGGGAAGTTTATCTCACAAACAGATGGAGTAGCAATGGGAAAACCTGCCTCTTCTGTTGTTGCTGAGATCTTTATGCAAGAAAAACAATCTCTTGCCCTTGATTCATACATTGAGAAACCAACAGTATGGGAGAGATATGTAGATGATGTGTTCGTGATCATGAAGAGGGACAAGATGGAAGATTTCTAAAAGCACATCAATTCCCTACATGTGAAATTGAAGTTCACTACAGAGGTAGAGCATGATGGAAAACTAGCCTTCCTTGACACGGAGATTCAAAGGAATGCCAATAAAAGTCTAACCGTATCAGTGTACAGGAAGCCCACTCACACTGACTTATACTTGAATGCGAACTTGCATCACTTAGACAGTGTCAAAAACAGTGTCATATTTTCTCTCTTCAACAGAGCAAAATCTATCAAGAACAATCTTGATGATCTAGATAATGAGTACAAAAGGATCTCAAGCGTTCTAAAGGCCAATGAATATAAACAAGAAGACATACGCAAGGTCACGAGAAAAATCTCAAAGCCCAGACAGAATACTGAGGCTGACAAAGAGGAGCCTAAATGTTCTATGAACCTGCCATATATCAGAGGGACAAGTGAGAAAATCCGTCGATCTTTGTCTAAACAAAATATAAGGTGTACTTTTTATTCCCTTAATACACTTAAAAAGTCGCTTTCAAGGCCAAAAGACAAAGTTGACGATCATGAAAAATCAAACGTGGTATGCAAAATACCATGTAGAGATTGTCCTAAATCATATATAGGACAATCAAAAAGAGAGACAGGAACTAGGCTCAAAGAACATAAATCGAATGTGACCCATGGTCGAACTGACAAAAGTGATCTTGCCAATCACTGTTGGACGGAAAAACACCAGATGGATTGGGATAACATTTCAGTGATTGATGAAGATAAGAACTGGAAAAACAGACTTGTTAAAGAGAGCATTCACTCAGTTCTATCAACTCCTTGTATCAATCAAGTATCTTACTCAATCCCAGAAATCTGGTTGAATAACATCAAAAGTTGCACTGAACGCAATTTTAGGGCCACAAATTTTAGAAATTGAGCGCCAAAAAATTCCGAGCTTCCTCGCAGGTCCGGTTAATTTCACACCTTTCGATCCCACCTTTGCAATAAATAGGCAAGAAACCACATTTCTCATTGCCCGATGATGGGAGACGGATCTCTCCCGAAACATTGCCCAACTAAATATCAAAGGCTTGTCATGATAAGTGGTGACTATCATGTCTAATACATTCTCAGGAGTATCTACGCAATCAATAGAATTTACGGCAGAGTCTGCCACGCAGTTCTTTTGGCCCTAGAAACCAGAAATTGAATCCAAAACGAGGTCAACGGGTGAGGTAGACAAGTAACGATCATCCAATTTGAGTGTAAATTTGAATAGAAATTGGTAAAAATAAAAGAAGTATGAAAATACTAAAATTCTTGTATTTTTCATCAATCATTTCTATGCTCAAATGTTTAATGTAATCTTTTAGAATGTTCCCTGATCCCTGAAAGGAAACTGATTAATCCCTTGCTCCCTTTGCAGATTCATGTTTGTTCCCTGTTTCCCAAGTTGTTTTTGGGCATGTTCCCCTGTTCCCAGAACCCCTATACTACCCTCTCTAGTACAGGGAATTTTTTCATGTACTGAGTGGGTGGGCAATGGCCCCCCTAGACTCCTTGTATTGCCCCCCTACTTAGCCAAAAAAAGGGGGTCCCTTCAGGTTCTCTGTAACGAAACAATATGTACTTTCCATACGTTCGAGACGAAAAAAACCATTGAGAGTTTCTTATTGGTATAGTAAGGCAGAAACACCGCGGTGCAAGACACAAAAGACAACTATGTTTTTTGGTGTGCTAATATTTCGCCCTGCCATACAGGGCTTCTTCAGAGTTTGATCGAATACAAATATTTTTAACAGTATATACAGGCAATTATTTTGAATTATGGTTGGTGAGATCTGATTGGTGGTATGTTTGATGCTTCGCAGTGGTGAGGTGTGGGATGAAGATGTGCATGTTGTGGTAATGAGGATATAAATAATGGTAATAATAATAATTGTGAAATTTTAGTAAAATTGATAATTATAAAATATTGTTATGTTAAGGATAAAAAATTAATATCCTTGATTATTATAATAGTTATAAGTTTGAAAATAGTGAGGTAGTGGATAGACAGGCGGCGAGGAGGACAAGGTTAAAATTGGTTAGCGGTCAGTGGTCCTGTTAAGTCCACAAGGTGCCAGAGTGTTAGCTAGGCCAATGAAGTACTGTTCTTTGGCTCTTCTAACACTCTCTCGTTTGTTGTGTAGTTGTAGTATCGGTAAAATTTGTAGGGATGTCGGATGTAAATTTATCAACAAAATTTGGTGTGGCCTGCCTGCTACATTGCGTCTTAGGGTTTTGGACACCCCACTAGTGACAATGTCGAAAATGGTAGCTATGGTAACGGACCGTTGGTAAGGATGGAAACAAATATATCACAAGGGCCCCTGATAAGTTTGGCGTGACGCGTTGTGGGTAATTTGTTCGGTTTGTTAGGTTTGTTCATGAACTGTTTAGGACCCTAAAGAAACGTTTCGGTGTTTAATATTTTCGGTACTATGTCGTGAAAAGAGCTAAAAGAGAGGGGCTTTAGGATTTTACGGGTTTCGGGTTTAGGATATTTGTTGGGTCACGGGTGTTGTAATTTTTGAGCTCGGGTTTAGTATATTTCGGGTTTTAGGATAGAAATGTTTAATCATTTCCTTAGCATATGGCATTTATATTTATTTTTCGTACCTGGATGAATCTACCGAAGTCAAATAAAAAGACTGATGCTAAAAATCGCAAGTGATATAAAATTTCGGCTTCCAGAATAAACTATCGGGATTTTTTATCTTATTTCCGCGGGTTTTCGGGTTTCGTAAAATTTTCATCCCGGTTTGCGGGTTTTGGTACCCCCCCCAAAGGCCCCCTCATAAAAAATTTCGTTATTGCATGATCGATAGTGCGATTGTTCTACGCTTTCTTGCAACTAAAAATAACATGCAACAATTAGCCGTCGTATACGTTAACGTGTTGTTGTTGTTGCTGTTGTTGTTGCAAAGATGAACGTGGACTCTTGTGCGTACCCCTGAACGACAAGATTGGCAAGATCTATTAAGATTAATTTTCAACGTCCCTTTCTGATTCTGAACCTACAAACCTTGTGCATAAGGTTGACGATAAAAACCTATTATAGTTAATGGCACTATTCTCCCATTCAAAGTGTCAAGCCGACCATCATTATGTGTTAGTGTCATCCATTCGGCGGCCAGCCATTAACTGTAAATGATGTCCAAATTTTTGCGAAAAAGCCTAGTGAGCGTCATTTCACTTACGAAGGATCTTGAAATTGTGCGAAAGGAAAATTTACTGCAACAGTTATGTCTTCCAATGACACCATTGAACTAGGCAGGGATACATTTGAAAGTAGCATGGAACTTGATGTAAGTCGAATGTAAGCAAACTTGAATTCAAGTTTCTCTTTCAATTGCAGGTATCCTATCAATCAAGTGTGGAAGCTGCATCCCAGTCATTGGCTGAGGTGCGGCCTGAAATGAGATTCATTATCGAGCGGAACAGCACCAAACTCTTGGTGACCAGTACGACAAAGGAAGGGCGTGTGACAACGAAGAGCACCGTCTTGGAGGATTTTGTATTGAAAATCATCGGCACCCTGACCAATGTACCCGACAGTTTCGTTTTCTCATGTAGAGGACTAAGAATAAGCAATAATGGTCAAGAGCAACGATTAGCTACACGGTAAGGCTGTCACAAGGAAAATTCGTCAATTTACACTTCTAAGACTTTTTTCATGAAACCTGTAAGTAAACTTAACATTGTAGCCTATAGTAAAATGCCTTGAAAGTTGCACTTTTTTTCCCAATAGAAATTTTGTCCCACACTCATATACAGTTGCTGTGCAGTTGCAGATAAATATAGCCTTAACATTAAGTCTTGTTTTCATGTTCAATTATCTAGCCTGCCCCACACTGTTAAAATATACTATATTACTGACTTAATAAGTTTGAGTCCGAGTGGACGCCGCTGATGGGTAATTATTATTATTTGCATGCATCTGTTAATGAGGCACAGACGCTATACGCAAACAGAAAGTAAGACACCGCAGTACTAATTAGTAACGAAATTTTGAAGCGTTTCCAAGTTAAAAGCAATTATTTCAATAAGTAGTTCTTGACAACCTTTCGGGCACAGAATAGAGAGTCACCCAGAAGGCTCAGAGCGATTTCCTGTGTCACTCATAGAAACGAGGTTAGGTCGCTGCCAGAGGCTATCCATTAGCATGGAATCGAGTTTATGGTGCAGATTATTGTTTTCTATTGTTCTGTCGATAAAAAACCGTGACATTGAAATACGAAGCATGTCAAGAAGAGTTGACCTTCTGCTCAACTTCCTATTCTGTATTTGGGGTGATGGGTGTGGTCCAGTACTTTTCTACAAGTACAGGGGGCTAATCTACAATTTATGGCTCTAGGGTGGCGGCTAATTCGTGAGAGGGAGGCAATTCGAGGATTTACCGCAAAACTACAGTGAAATGAAAATGAGCAGTTATGAAACGAAGGAAAAGAGCATAATTATGCACTAAGTTTTCTGAAGGATGCAATTTGTCTTCCATTTTGATGTATCTATTTTGTTACAATGATTGTAAAACAAACTCGCAGGTCAAGATTTTCAAGCATTCTGCCATGTGCAAAATGAACTACATAGCCATGGTGGTGTATGCTGATAAGTATTTAATGCGTAGATAGATTTTTGAAAATTTTGCAAGAAATTTATCTATCCAATCATATTTCACAGGAATATTATTCTACATGCTGAATCCTTCAACAGCAGAAATATGTTTGTAAAGGAATTACGAACTGCATTTGGTGGTAGCTTTGCAGTGAAAGGCCATATCAGCCCGGATGTTCTGTCGTACTTTTTCATACATTTGAAGGACGGTTACCTGAGAAATGGTCCATATAAAGCATGATCGACAAATATTGGCTACTAAACAACGAGGTTAGTTTCCTTCCCATGCAATACAGACATCGCACAAGCATATATATCTGTTTTCTCAATAATAGCCGCATTTTCACAAACATGTCTTGCATTGTTCTTGAATTTAATATCTTTGCTGCAAAACCACTTGATAACGATGAAAAGTTATTCCATGGCGTTGGGGTCTGGGGTGTTAGGCTGTGAACTAACTCCAGTTGATACACACGGCGTTAACTATCAATTCCTATACAACTTTAACTTTAACATTCTCATTGTACAAAATAGATGCACATATGGAATTGTCGCGTTCTTGAACCCGAAGAACATGCATACTTCACAGAGAGGAATGAAGAGCTGGAGAAGGCTGCAGTTTCCATAGAGACTTCCCTGATAAGGAACCAGGAAGTGTGTCTCGAAATAAATGGAAGGTAAGCTCATCACATATCAGCTTCATTGCAATTTTTTGTAAAAACACCACCATTACCTTCTCCACAGGTTTGTTGAATTCACTTGACTCTTCACGGTGAACAGTGAGTTGCTGCAGCTGGCTGCCGCATTCCAAATGGGCAAAATCCTCTGACAAAGTTGTTCAGCCAAACATCGACAAGACACTTGTTATAGTCATTTGGTTAGAAAATGATTGAAACGCTGGTCTCAGATCCGAGCAGAGGTTCCCTTTACAAAACAATCGTGCAGATTCCTTAGAAATTAGGAGCATTTTGCTTCGAAGGTCGTTTTAGAAAGTATTTTGATTTCTCCCACTGCCAGCAGTTGTATGACTGGTTGCGCAACTTAGCTCCCTTTTCGCCATTAAATGCATTAACATGATATTGTGGTATTCTGCGCATCCCCAGTTCACTTTGTTCTCAATACATTACTTGACTGATGTTATGATTTCTGTATCAGGTGAAAGCAAAATAGCAGTACTATACGGGCGTGATATGAACATAGTAAAACTGATAAGCCAAGAGGTATTGAATATTGGCCAGGGTGCGCAGTGTCGAGAGCATCTTCTGTTCGTCACTGGTGGCAACCTAAACTCCAGTGGAACATCCGAGTAAGTAAAATAGCTATGTTTAGTACAATAGAACAATATAACGGTAGACAGTAGATCATGTATTGCCAAGAAATGAAGTAAACCAATTCCATATTTCACTGTATTTGGAGTAGTCTTTTATCATGTCATGTCCTCCCTTTTCCTCAGTTTGTTCGTTGTTCATTGTGATGATGTCGACGGTTAAGTTTCTGATTTTGCGCGCTTTTTCTTTTGAACTTAAACAATTCAAATATTAGGGACAATTTAGGGATAGATTGTAGATCAAACAATGAAAAAATTATTTAGGGACGAATATTTTCGGGACAAATAGTTTTACCTCGCATCTTGCATTAGGGACGATTTCTAACACGAAATATTGGGGACAATATCTACAATTTTGGGGAAAATTTAGGGACAAATAACGGTTTAGGGACCAAAAATGGTCGGGTCTCGAAACTTTGGGGTTAATTTGTTTTACTGTGTGGATAAAAAAAATACTTTTTTCGTGTTTCTAGAAAGATGCTGTGGCGGATCTCAACTACTAGCAGTCTCGTCATGCACATCAATGATGTGAAATCGCTGGAGTTAATAAGTGAATTCCTGCTGCAACAACATGGAGCACTCTTGCAGGGTTCATTGTCGCAAGGTATCAAATCGTCGAAGTTGAGTGGAATCACAGTGTCAACTAATGATGAAGAAACGGAAAGGTAATTCGTGCATCCTGATGCCACTCTTCTGTCTCTTTGTATAAGAATTGTATGACTCATTTCTGACGCATAGTGCTATTGAAATTATTACTTGTACTTTAAACACGAAAAATGCAACACAAGATCAACAGAAGAACAGAACTAGCAAAAATCAGCAAAAAGCAAAACATGTGCACACAGCACAAGTCATAAGTGTCAATCAATATAACTAGTCACGTTCCTGTATGTTCTAACAAGTGCACCATATGTAATGGAGACTTTGCAATTGGCGGACTTGCGATTTCGTGTTCTCAAGCTCCCCCAAATGCTTCCTATTTCCAGACTGTCGGGCTACCAGCCTGTTCCTTCATAATCTCATGATTAAAGTTGGATTGAACTAGTTGAACCCACTTGAATATGGTTCCTTAGCCGCAATGTTCCGTAACAAAATGTTCCATTATTTTATTGCACTCGCATCTTTCAGGACAAGGGGACGAGTTCTGGCTCTACGTTACATTCGTGACGATGACTACCCAGACAACACCAAGGAAATAGCTGATTTCATGGATACGGCCAAGAAGTATTGCGTACGTTGTCAACCATAGCGATCTACAATTAGTCCTTACATTCTTGATGTTCATACAACCCATAGCAAGCACATCGAAGCATTTGGCACAACGTGCTTTTCTATTTCTAGGGATTTCTGACTGCTTGGGTCATTCAGTTTGGTGCAAAATGGGGTGAAATCGAGGAGAATTGTTGCAAAATGTTGTCATGTCAGCTTCAAAGTACAATACCGAATCAACATAAGCGAAGGTATGATATGCTGTCTACGGTGATTTTTACACTGATAATGGTAAGTTTGGCAATAATCTTACATACTATCAAATTTTAACTAATCAAGGAACCAGATTACGTTCGCATGTGTTTCTATGAAGTCTGCAATCCTGCCTGGAAGCACTGACATTGTGGGATGTAGATCAGGCCAAATGTGTTATGTAACCCTTTCCTTGTCCTTTATCGACAGTATCTTAAGATCATCGGATGCAACGTAAGTCTAGAAAACATTGTTAGCAGCTGCAAACAGCGTTTCCAAGCTGTAAAAGGACGGAATGCCCCATTCTTGAAGTGTTTGGAGAACGCAATAATTGAAAAAATTTGCCGTCAAGATTCCAAGGTACATAACAATTACTATTTGCTTTTTACTTCCATCTTCTGACCATCGAACCTGAAAAAGCATTGGTTATGTTTGTGTCCGTTGACCTACGTTAAACGTGTGAATCTGAGAGACATGTTAACATTCTCCGCATAACTTTAAGCACTACAGTTATTCATTGTGATAAAACGGCGAAATATGCATTTGTTCCATCTGCAACACAACGCAATGTCTTTTTTGAAATTGAAAGGCTTTCCATTATACATAGTGAAATAAAATTCTAACATACCCTTCTTACAATTAAAACAACAGATCTTATGTTGGATAAATTGGTCTGTGGAAGTCAGAAGAGGTGACGACTATGTGAGTTGCATTGCAATAAGATCATCGACAGTCAAAGACGAATTTCATGAAATTGGAGAGAAAGTGAGTCTGTCTGAACTTCCTTAATTTACAACTGGGAAACAAAATGTTTCTAAAAAAGCAGAAGGTTATTGAACAGAATACGCCAATGAAAACTATCTTTTCATTCAACGAAATAAAGACTGAGGTGCAGAAACTTGCATAGCATTCGCATTCGGTAACGGTCAATTTCCTGAAGGAGGGAAAAGAATGTAGTCGCGATTCGTTTAAACAGAAAGGAAACGTGAAATCTGCAAAAGGTAACATACCAGAAATTGCCTCGTGTTTGTGCACTGTTGTGTCACTGATTAAAGAGGTCAGATGATTTGCCATGTACCATCTATCTTTTCTTTGCAGCGCACAAAGTTCCAAAGGATGCATTTGGTGATCAACTTCAGCAATGGCTAGACTTTGGTGAGAGAATATGACCTTTGTAGGAACATCTTCCTCTTTCAAAAGAGGCAAGGTATAACTTTAAAGAGTTATGAAGCATGTAAGGGATATGGTTGAGATCCTCAGCGATAATACAATTTTGTAATACAATTTTGGAGGAGAAGTCCTCATTGTATATGAGGCCCCGACAAGTCGATTTCGATCACAAAAACTTTACATGTCAAAAAAAAAATTCCTGGAGTCACATGCTTACCAGAAAAGTTGACATGACATGTTTGCCATGAAATTAACAGTCGAATTCGTTGAAGCTTGCACTGATGACATAACCACTGTACCGGCATATATTGCTATACGCACGAGATCACTGTTATTTAGGCGGTTTTAAAAACATTGAAGCTTGAAGTCCATATGACAGTGCTTTAAATGACATGAATAGCCTCTGCATATCAGCAACACATGTGAAAATAGTGCATAATACGCTACGCTGCAGTGAACGCAATCTAGGCTGCCATGGTCACAAGTGAATAAGAGAACCTGCACTTGTATTCATAATGAACTATTGACTATTTTTGTCGACCGTAGTACAGCTGATGGTGCAAAAACGGCATGTCAAAATTATCCAAAAAGCTTACCCACAACTTAGGCGTAAATACCCATACAGCATGCACTTAAATTTCAGGGCTAACTGGAAGAGATAAACCCAAAAAGGAAAGTGTTGAGGATCAACTTCGAATCGAAGAAATACTGCAGCTTGAAGAAATAGAGCAAATTATTGAACATAAAATAGCGGAGAATGTCACACAGCTGCCAAACGACCCTTTTATGGTAAGGATATTCATTTTCAGCGACTAAAGGATACAAAAGAGACACTGTTATGGAATGCATATTCCATGTATGCCATTGCCTTTCAAATTAACAAAAGCCCCCACAATGAACAATAGCGTGTAGGAAAACATCATGCAACGTATACCTGCGAAGCGCAAGGTTCCTTGGCTCCCTTCTATATATAACTATTCGTTTTCTTTGCTATTGTGCACAATTTTGAATGAAGGAAATGTCTTCCATGCTAGGAATTGTTATCCCCGAGATCCAAAGAGGTCTTCAACGCTTTCACACCGCAACGAAGAAAAGCTTTTAGAATGGTACGTTAACATGCCTTAAAAATCCATATAACATCATAGTCCATACAGCTTTTATCCGTATTGAATTCGCAATCAATCCAACTGTCTAATTTCTTAACTTATGCTTACAGGGGGCAGAGTGGCAAGAAAGAAAAGCAAGGCAATGTGCTGCGACAGGGACGATGGAGAGATGTTGTCAGACTGCAAGCCCGGCTGCAAAGCGAAACCTGTTCGCAGATGGCACAACAGGTATATTGCCAAAGCAAGATTCAATGCAAGGTAATTCATTTAAATACGTGTAGTAGCATACTACACGCATACGAAACTATTCCGAGCAAATGCCCTTTTGAATAAACTACCGTGCTACCGTGAAATGAAGAACCTTATGTACGTCTAAGACCGTAAATGTCTTGTATGCCCCATCCAAAAGTAAGCCCTACTCTGAATGCATTTACTTCAAAGAAAAATTGAAAATAACATAATGCTACAAATCTAGCGGTCTAGGAAACACACAAATGCCTTCTCTTGCCTTACCAGGCAATTGCAGAGAAATGTTATTTATGTGCATAGTTATTCTAGTAGCACCTATAGAAGACTTGTCATTGGGGATGTGATACACCAGTACTGTGAAAACCCTTCTCTAACTGTTGATTTTTCCGTTAGTTTTATTACAAACGATATGGCTTACATGTACCTGTTTTGTTTTTTTAGAGAGAGACACAGTAATCGCTAAAGAAGACTGTTTTCAAATTATATCAAGTTAGTATATTCCATGTCCGCAATTCGAAAAATTTCTATATATGCTTATCCTCCATGTCAAATGTATGCATGGAAACTGGGTGTACCATCCGGTCCATGGGCTATAGATAACCCAAGTTTAAGCAAGTACTTTTCCATTTAAAGTAACAATGATAGTTTGTTAGATGCAAAGACGTAATAGACGACATACCTGCAGGTGCATTGTATTGCATACGTCGATAATGCATACGTTTACATCCAGGTGAAGCTGTATCTGAAGACGAAGAAGAAGGCAAGACCAGTGAAAAGAACACAGATCAAGGTATAGAGGAAATGCAATTACCCTGCATTTGTATTCCATGCAATGCATTTGTTAATAAGTTTCATTGCATTCAAGGCTGAACTTTGAATTACTTTACGTAGCAAGTGCTAGTATAAAAGTTATCAATTTTTATCCAACAGATGAACAGGAAGAATCATCTGCCCGACCAAAAAGATGCCGTAATGGGAGAAAAGGTAATCTATTTAGTAAACAATTGAAACAAATAGAGAACCCCTGAAAAACTGTATTGTATTTAGGTTGTGTGGCCGAGTGGTCAAAGTGCTCCGCTTATGAGTTTCAATGTGGTAGGGACCACTTTCCGCAAGTCTTCAGTCAACTCAGCTGTGCAACCTTCCGAGGTCGGTAAATGAATGCCCAGTGTACTCATTCTAGCATATCAGTCTGGGGCACAAGCTGCAGGTGGACATCAGCGTCAAGCTGCAAGCACGTACAACCTGCATTAATTAAGAAACTTAATGCTTTACTGCTTGCTATTTCCTGTGATGCTTTCTTTGCTTCCACATATGTTGTATCTTCTTGCTGTTAGTTGCATTACAATATACTAGCTTTGAGAAGGTGCTAGAAAGCACCATATTCTGGTACTTGTATGCATCCCTACCATATATGATAAATCGGTGTGTTTATTTTTATAGAGCCTGCTGCATCAAAGAAACCACGAAAGAGGGTACTGGGCAACTGCAACTGCAAACGGGTAACATGAATGTTCAAATGATACGAGAATAGTAACTGTGATAATTAATTGTAGCTCTACAACATGCCTTAGCAACAACGACGGTAACTGTCATGCTCGTAATACTTAGCTTTGTAATGCGGTGGCCATATTAAACATCGCAATATTTTAACTAATTAATGGATGTTTTTATAGGACCCATACGGAAGGCTTTCCAAAATGATGAATGCTCAGGGGATCCCGACCACGTAAGTATAAATTTCTTCTGCATTAAATATGCACGGTTCCAAATTAACTATATTGCTAACAACACAGAAATCAGCCTCCAATAGCATAATGTGACAGGATGTTATGAAAAAGCCTGAACAGTACCTTTAAGCAACATTCTGATCAGAATAACCAAGCCATGGATTTCTCCATATGTTTCGATTCAATACGAGTTCCTTTGTACACATGTCTCAATTTTCGGAGATCCTTCCTGAATGTTTGATTCAAAAAAGTAAGCACTTTGATTCAAATACATGAATTTCATTGTAGTGTCCTGGAAATCAATAGTACCACATCAAGTGCCTCAACATGAAAACCATGCCACGGAAAGAGGAACCATGGTAAGTGTTGTTAATAAATAACAAGCTCCATCAAGCTGAATCTTGCTATATATTTAGTTTGAATGGATTGCTCTCCATATCTTATGCTTTATCAATCAACCTCATACTAACAGATAATAGAAATTGCACAACCACACTCACACAGTTTCAGGCGAGTGACCAAAACACAAAAAGTGATTCCATTTTAAACAAAAATATATGGATACAACCCTAGACTTATTACCTGAGTCGTAGTTATTGCAATTGAAATGAATCGCCTAGACGCTCAAACTACGACTCATAATCAAACGGTCATCTTTCTGGACTTAATTTTTCTGCCTCGTTCTCAAATTACCATGGTGACAATGATGTCAACAGTAAGTGGTTGTAATGGCCTAAATTTACCGGGTCTAAAACGCCTTGAAAAACATTGTTTCTTCGTGTTAAAACTCAACTTACTATTTGTTTTGCAGAAAGCTCTTACCAATCAAGCTTTTTCGATATTTGTTGCAAACTTTTTGCGAGATTTAGTACTAAATCGGCTGCCGAATAGGGCTCGTATATTTAGCTGTTACGAGGCAATGAAGCAGCCTCGTTTCAACGGGGAACAATTTTTTGTTCCCGCCAGTCCCAGAAAATGTCTGTAATATTATGAGTCCCAGTTTGAGCCATCTTGGTTTGGTGTGGTCTCGGTCTGGTGAGCGATAACTGGGACTCAGGTAATAAGTCTAGATACAACCCTTTTTCATTTCAGGTATTGCCATAGCTGCTTGAAAAGTAGACAAACTAAATAAGTTTGAAAAGATTTTGACTTTAAAATTACTATAACCTTTGAAAGAAACATTACTTATTACTATACTTATATATTATGGAATTATTGATATTACTGTGCTATAATTTATTGCAAAGATGAAAAGTCTGTGTCATACTATGAATACAGAAACATCTCTATCTCTCTTTGTGTGTGTCAGTACCCTGAATACCCAGAATACCCAAACATCTCTATCTCTGTCTGTGTGTGTCAGTACCCCAAATACCCTGAATACCCAAACATCTCTATCTCTGTCTATGTGTGTCAGTACCCTGAATACCCTGAATACCCAGAATACCCAAACATCTCTATCTCTGTCTGTGTGTGTCAGTACCCCGAATACCCTGAATACCCAGAATACCCAAACATCTCTATCTCTGTCTATGTGTGTCAGTACCCCGAATACCCTGAACACCCAGAATACCCAAACATCTCTATCTCTGTCTGTGTGTGTCAGTACCCCAAATACCCTGAATACCCAGAATAACCAAACATCTCTATCTCTGTCTGTGTGTGTCAGTACCCTGAATACCCTGAATACCCAGAATACCCAAACATCTCCATACTTGTCTATGTGTGTCAGTACCCTGAATACCCTGAATACCCAGAATACCCAAACATCTCTATCTCTGTCTGTGTGTGTCAGTACCCCGAATACCCTGAATACCTTGAATACCCAAACATCTCCATCTTTGTCTATGTGTGTCAGTACCCCGAATACCATGAATACCCAGAATACCCAAACATCTCTATCTCTGTCTATGTGTGTCAGTACCCCGAATACCCTGAATACCCAGAATACCCAAACATCTCTATCTCTGTCTGTGTGTGTCAGTACCCTGAATACCCTGAATACCCAGAATAACCAAACATCTCTATATCTGTCTGTGTGTGTCAGTACCCTGAATACCCTGAATACCCAGAATACCCAAACATCTCTATCTCTGTCTGTGTGTGTCAGTACCCCGAATACCCAGAATACCCAAACATCTCTATCTCTGTCTGTGTGTGTCAGTACCCCGAATACCCTGAATACCCAGAATACCCAAACATCTCTATCTCTGTCTGTGTGTGTCAGTACCCTGAATACCCTGAATACCCAGAATACCCAAACATCTCTATCTCTGTCTGTGTGTGTCAGTACCCTGAATACCCTGAATACCCAGAATACCCAAACATCTCCATACTTGTCTATGTGTGTCAGTACCCTGAATACCCTGAATACCCAGAATACCCAAACATCTCTATCTCTGTCTGTGTGTGTCAGTACCCCGAATACCCTGAATACCCTAAATACCCAAACATCTCCATCCTTGTCTATGTGTGTCAGTACCCCGAATACCCTGAATACCCAGAATACCCAAACATCTCTATCTCTGTCTGTGTGTGTCAGTACCCCGAATACCCTGAATACCCAGAATACCCAAACATCTCTATCTCTGTCTGTGTGTGTCAGTACCCCGAATACCCTGAATACCCAGAATACCCAAACTTCTCTATCTCTGTCTCTGTGTGTCAGTACCCTGAATATCCTGAATACCCAAACATCTTTATCTCTGTCTGTGTGTGTCAGTACCCTGAATACCCTGAATACCCAGAATACCAAAACATCTCCATACTTGTCTATGTGTGTCAGTACCCTGAATACCCTGAATACCCAGAATACCCAAACATCTCTATCTCTGTCTGTGTGTGTCAGTACCCCGAATACCCTGAATACCCTGAATACCCAAACATCTCCATCTTTGTCTATGTGTGTCAGTACCCCAAATACCCTGAATACCCAGAATACCCAAACATCTCTATCTCTGTCTGTGTGTGTCAGTACCCCGAATACCCTGAATACCCAGAATACCCAAACATCTCTATCTCTGTCTGTGTGTGTCAGTACCCTGAATACCCTGAATACCCAGAATAACCAAACATCTCTATCTCTGTCTGTGTGTGTCAGTACCCTGAATACCCTGAATACCCAGAATACCCAAACATCTCTATCTCTGTCTGTGTGTGTCAGTACCCCGAATACCCAGAATACCCAAACATCTCCATACTTGTCTATGTGTGTCAGTACCCTGAATACCCTGAATACCCAGAATACCCAAACATCTCTATCTCTGTCTGTGTGCGTCAGTACCCCGAATACCCTGAATACCCTGAATACCCAAACATCTCCATCTTTGTCTATGTGTGTCAGTACCCTGAATACCCTGAATACCCAGAATACCCAAACATCTCCATACTTGTCTATGTGTGTCAGTACCCCGAATACCCTGAATACCCAGAATACCCAAACATCTCTATCTCTGTCTGTGTGTGTCAGTACCCCGAATACCCTGAATACCCTAAATACCCAAACATCTCCATCCTTGTCTATGTGTGTCAGTACCCCGAATACCCTGAATACCCAGAATACCCAAACATCTCTATCTCTGTCTGTGTGTGTCAGTACCCCGAATACCCTGAATACCCAGAATACCCAAACATCTCTATCTCTGTCTGTGTGTGTCAGTACCCCGAATACCCTGAATACCCAGAATACCCAAACATCTCTATCTCTGTCTGTGTGTGTCAGTACCCGGAATATCCTGAATACCCAAACATCTCTATCTCTGTCTGTGTGTGTCAGTACCCTGAATACCCTGAATACCCAGAATACCAAAACATCTCCATACTTGTCTATGTCTGTCAGTACCCTGAATACCCTGAATACCCAGAATACCCAAACATCTCTATCTCTGTCTGTGTTTGTCAGTACCCCGAATACCCTGAATACCCTGAATACCCAAACATCTCCATCTTTGTCTATGTGTGTCAGTACCCCAAATACCCTGAATACCCAGAATACCCAAACATCTCTATCTCTGTCTATGTGTGTCAGTACCCCGAATACCCTGAATACCCAGAATACCCAAACATCTCTATCTCTGTCTGTGTGTGTCAGTACCCCGAATACCCTGAATACCCAGAATACCCAAACATGTCTATCTCTGTCTGTGTGTGTCAGTACCCCGAATACCCTGAATACCCAGAATACCCAAACATCTCTATCTCTGTCTGTGTGTGTCAGTACCCCGAATACCCTGAATACCCAGAATACCCAAACATCTCTATCTCTGTCTGTGTGTGTCAGTACCCCAAATACCCTGAATACCCAGAATACCCAAACATCTCTATCTCTGTCTGTGTGTGTCAGTACCCTGAATATCCTGAATACCCAGAAAAACCAAACATCTCTATCTCTGTCTGTGTGTGTCAGTACCCCGAGTACCCTTAATACCAAGAATACCCAAACATCTCTATCTCTGTCTGTGTGTGTCAGTACCCCGCATACCCTGAATACCTAAACATCTCTCTCTCTGTCTGTGTGTGTCAGTACCCTGAATACCCTGAATAACCAAACACCTCTATCTCTGTCTGTGTGTGTCAGTACCCTGAATACCCTGAATACCCAGAATACCCAAACATCTCCATATTTGTCTATGTGTGTCAGTACCCTGAATACCCTGAATACCCAGAATACCCAAACATCTCTATCTCTGTCTATGTGTGTCGGTACCCTGAATACCCTGAATACCAAGAATACCAAAACATCTCTATCTCTGTCTGTGTGTGTCAGTACCCCGAATACCCTGAATACCCAGAATACCCAAACATCTCTATCTCTGTCTGTGTGTGTCAGTACCCCGAATAGCCTGAATACCCAGAATACCCAAACATCTCTATCTCTGTCTGTGTGTGTCAGTACCCTGAATATCCTGAATACCCAAACATCTCTATCTCTGTCTGTGTGTGTCAGTACACTAGATACCCTGAATACCCAGAATAGCCAAACATCTCCATACTTGTCTATGTGTGTCAGTACCCTGAATACCCTGAATACCCAGAATACCCAAACATCTCTATCTCTGTCTGTGTGTGTCAGTACCCCGAATACCCTGAATACCCTGAATACCCAAACATCTCCATTTTTGTCTATGTGTGTCAGTACCCCGAATACCCTGAATACCCAGAATACCCAAACATCTCTATCTCTGTCTGTGTGTGTCAGTACCCTGAATACCCTGAATACCCAGAATACCCAGACATCTCTATCTCTGTCTGTGTGTGTCAGTACCCTGAATACCCAGAATACCCAAACATCTCTATCTCTGTCTATGTGTGTCAGTACCCCCGAATACCCTGAATACCCAGAATACCCAAACATCTCTATCTCTGTCTGTGTGTGTCAGTACCCCGAATACCCTGAATACCCTAAATATCCAAACATCTCCATCCTTGTCTATGTGTGTCAGTACCCCGAATACCCTGAATACCCAGAATACCCAAACATCTCTATCTCTGTCTATGTGTGTCAGTACCCCGAATACCCTGAATACCCAGAATACCCAAACATCTCTATCTCTGTCTATGTGTGTCGGTACCCTGAATACCCTGAATACCAAGAATACCAAAACATCTCTATCTCTGTCTGTGTGTGTCATTACCCCGAATACCCTGAATACCCAGAATACCCAAACATCTCTATCTCTGTCTGTGTGTGTCAGTACCCCGAATACCCTGAATACCCAGAATACCCAAACATCTCTATCTCTGTCTGTGTGTGTCAGTACCCTGAATATCCTGAATACCCAAACATCTCTATCTCTGTCTGTGTGTGTCAGTACACTGAATACCCTGAATACCCAGAATAGCCAAACATCTCCATACTTGTCTATGTGTGTCAGTACCCTGAATACCCTGAATACCCAGAATACCCAAACATCTCTATCTCTGTCTGTGTGTGTCAGTACCCCGAATACCCTGAATACCCTGAATACCCAAACATCTCCATTTTTGTCTATGTGTGTCAGTACCCCGAATACCCTGAATACCCAGAATACCCAAACATCTCTATCTCTGTCTGTGTGTGTCAGTACCCTGAATACCCTGAATACCCAGAATACCCAGACATCTCTATCTCTGTCTGTGTGTGTCAGTACCCTGAATACCCAGAATACCCAAACATCTCTATCTCTGTCTATGTGTGTCAGTACCCCCGAATACCCTGAATACCCAGAATACCCAAACATCTCTATCTCTGTCTGTGTGTGTCAGTACCCCGAATACCCTGAATACCCTAAATATCCAAACATCTCCATCCTTGTCTATGTGTGTCAGTACCCCGAATACCCTGAATACCCAGAATACCCAAACATCTCTATCTCTGTCTATGTGTGTCAGTACCCCGAATACCCTGAATACCCAGAATACCCAAACATCTCTATCTCTGTCTGTGTGTGTCAGTACCCCGAATACCCTGAATACCCAGAATACCCAAACATCTCTATCTCTGTCTGTGTGTGTCAGTACCCTGAATACCCTGAATACCCAGAATACCCAAACATCTCTATCTCTGTCTGTGTGTGTCAGTACCCTGAATACCCTGAATACCCAGAATACCCAAACATCTCTATCTCTGTCTGTGTGTGTCAGTACCCTGAATACCCTGAATACCCAGAATACCCAAACATCTCCATACTTGTCTATGTGTGTCAGTACCCTGAATACCCTGAATACCCAGAATACCCAAACATCTCTATCTCTGTCTGTGTGTGTCAGTACCCCGAATACCCTGAATACCCTAAATACCCAAACATCTCCATCCTTGTCTATGTGTGTCAGTACCCCCGAATACCCTGAATACCCAGAATACCCAAACATCTCTATCTCTGTCTGTGTGTGTCAGTACCCCGAATACCCTGAATACCCAGAATACCCAAACATCTCTATCTCTGTCTGTGTGTGTCAGTACCCCGAATACCCTGAATACCCAGAATACCCAAACATCTCTATCTCTGTCTGTGTGTGTCAGTACCCTGAATATCCTGAATACCCAAACATCTCTATCTCTGTCTGTGTGTGTCAGTACCCTGAATACCCTGAATACCCAGAATACCCAAACATCTCCATACTTGTCTATGTGTGTCAGTACCCTGAATACCCTGAATACTCAGAATACCCAAACATCTCTATCTCTGTCTGCGTGCGTCAGTACCCCGAATACCCTGAATACCCTGAATACCCAAACATCTCCATCTTTGTCTATGTGTGTCAGTACCCCAAAAACCCTGAATACCCAGAATACCCAAACATCTCTATCTCTGTCTATGTGTGTCAGTACCCCGAATACCCCGAATACCCTGAATACCCAAACATCTCTATCTCTGTCTGTGTGTGTCAGTACCCTGAATACCCTGAATACCCAGAATAACCAAACATCTCTATCTCTGTCTGTGTGTGTCAGTACCCCGAATACCCTGAATACCCAGAATACCCAAACATCTCTATCTGTGTCTATGTGTGTCGGTACCCTGAATACCCTGAATACCCAAACATCTCTATCTTTGTCTATGTGTGTCAGTACCCTGAATACCCTGAATATCCAGAATACCCAAACGTCTCTATCTCTGTCTGTGTGTGTCAGTACCCTGAATACCCTGAATACCCGGAATACCCAAACATCTCTATCTCTGTCTGTGTGTGTCAGTACCCCGAATACCCTGAATACCCAGAATACCCAAACATCTCTATCTCTGTCTGTGTGTGTCAGTACCCTGAATACCCTGAATACCCAGAATACCCAAACATCTCTATCTCTTTCTGTGTGTGTCAGTACCTCGAATACCCTGAATACCCAGAATACCCAAACATCTCTATCTCTGTCTGTGTGTGTCAGTACCCTGAATATCTTGAATACCTAGAATAACCAAACATCTCTATCTCTGTCTGTGTGTGTCAGTACCCTGAATACCCAGAATACCCAGAATACCCAAACATCTCTATCTCTGTCTGTGTGTGTCAGTACCCCGAGTACCCTTAATACCAAGAATACCCAAACATCTCTATCTCTGTCTGTGTGTGTCAGTACCCCGCATACCCTGAATACCCAGAATACCCAAACATCTCTCTCTCTGTCTGTGTGTGTCAGTACCCTGAATACCCTGAATACCGAAACATCTCTATCTCTGTCTGTGTGTGTCAGTACCCTGAATACCCTGAATACCCAGAATACCCAAACATCTCCATATTTGTCTATCTGTGTCAGTACCCTGAATACCCTGAATACCCAGAATACCCAAACATCTCTATCTCTGTCTATGTGTGTCGGTACCCTGAATACCCTGAATACCAAGAATACCAAAACATCTCTATCTCTGTCTGTGTGTGTCAGTACCCCGAATACCCTGAATACCCAGAATACCCAAACATCTCTATCTCTGTCTGTGTGTGTCAGTACCCCGAATACCCTGAATACCCAGAATACCCAAACATCTCTATCTCTGTCTGTGTGTGTCAGTACCCTGAATATCCTGAATACCCAAACATCTCTATCTCTGTCTGTGTGTGTCAGTACACTGAATACCCTGAATACCCAGAATAGCCAAACATCTCCATACTTGTCTATGTGTGTCAGTACCCTGAATACCCTGAATACCCAGAATATCCAAACATCTCTATCTCTGTCTGTGTGTGTCAGTACCCCGGGTACCCTGAATACCCTGAATACCAAGAATACCAAAACATCTCTATCTCTGTCTGTGTGTGTCAGTACCCCGAATACCCTGAATACCCAGAATACCCAAACATCTCTATCTCTGTCTGTGTGTGTCAGTACCCTGAATATCCTGAATACCCAAACATCTCTATCTCTGTCTGTGTGTGTCAGTACACTGAATACCCTGAATACCCAGAATAGCCAAACATCTCCATACTTGTCTATGTGTGTCAGTACCCTGAATACCCTGAATATCCAGAATACCCAAACATCTCTATCTCTGTCTGTGTGTGTCAGTACCCTGAATACCCAGAATACCCAAACATCTCTATCTCTGTCTATGTGTGTCAGTACCCGAATACCCTGAATACCCAGAATACCCAAACATCTCTATCTCTGTCTGTGTGTGTCAGTACCCTGAATACCCTGAATACCCAGAATACCCAAACTTTTCCATACTTGTCTATATGTGTCAGTACGCTGAATACCCTGAATACCCAGAATACCCAAACTTTTCCATACTTGTCTATATGTGTCAGTACGCTGAATACCCTGAATACTCAGAATACCCAAACATCTCTATCTCTGTCTGTGTGTGTCAGTACCCTGAATACCCTGAATACCCTGAATACCCAGAATACCCAAACATCTCTATCTCTGTCTGTGTGTGTCAGTACCTCGAATACCCTGAATACCCAGAATACCCAAACATCTCCATACTTGTCTATGTGTGTCAGTACGCTGAATACCCTGAATACCCAGAATACCCAAATATCTCTATCTCCGTCTGTGTGTGTCAGTACCCCGAATACCCTGAATACCTAGAATACCCAAACATCTCTATCTCTGTCTGTGTGTGTCAGTACCCCGAATACCCTGAATACCCAGAATACCCAAACATCTCCATAGTTGTCTATGTGTGTCAGTACCCTGAATACCCTGAATACCCAGAATACCCAAATATCTCTATCTCTGTCTATGTGTGTCAGTACCCCGAATACCCTGAATACCCAGAATACCCAAACATCTCTATCTCTGTCTGTGTGTGTCAGTACCCTGAATACCCTGAATACCCTAAATACCCAGAATACCCAAACATCTCTATCTCTGTCTGTGTGTGTCAGTACTCTGAATACCCTGAATACCCAGGATACCCAGACATCTCTATCTCTGTCTGTGTGTGTCAGTACCCCGAATACCCTGAATACCCAAACATCTCAATCCTTGTCTATGTGTGTCAGTACCCTCAATACCCTGAATACCCAAAAGTCTCCACGTCTGTGTATGTGGTGAATACCCAAGTTTATTTTACACATACACAAATGTGTGTAAAATACCTTCGTGCTCTGCATGGATGTGAGTGCTATGCCAAAAACTAACGTGCTAAACATGCCACGCCCCAAAGGCAAAGTCACAAGCAGAATAAAACCGAAAATGGTGGTTTCGATACGCATGCGCAGTAGGGCAAGTAAGCCCCATTGTATGCCAATGAGCAAAATTTGAACTCACCAATGAGGAACGCTGTTACAAAAAGGTTCTAGATAGCCCAAAAGTAGAGAGAAAAAAAGAACAACATTTCTAATTTTTTGTGCACTTTTAAAGTTCTATGAATGATGTCATACAGTTAAGGATGACTCCCCAAGATCAACACTTGAGATGATCTGTGTCGAAATCACACCTCCAAAAACCAGACCTTTCATCATAATCTTATGGTATAGGCCACCAAACAGACCCATTGAAGATTTTGACAAACTTGAACAGGTTCTTCGATTCTTTGAATCAGAGGGTAAGGAAATTATCCTCCTGGGTGACATAAATTGCAATTTGCTTCTTAGAGATGCCGAATCTAACGTAGATCATGTAATAACTAACTTAGATCATGTAATACCTAACTTAGATCTTGTAATACCCAATCACGTTAAGCGGATTGTAGACATCTATAATTCGTTTAACTTGAAGCAATTGATTATGGAGCCAACTAGAGAAACGACCAATACCTCTATGCTAATTGACCACATTGCAGTTAGCAATACCAACAACATCGTTGAATCAGGCGTCATAAAAGTTGCCATTAGCGACCACTATTTACCATATGTTATCAGGAAATTTCAAGGTGGCTCTAAGTGGCAAAATAAAGTCATCAAAACCAGACAAATGAAGCATTTTAATGAAAACGCTTTCTTGCAGGACCTGGCCCTCATTGACTGGAAAACTCATCTGAGATCCTCGGCGGACATAAGTACAATTGTAAATAATTTTACTTCTCTGATATCAGGGGTAATACAAAAGTATGCACCTCTTGTAGAACGACGAGTTTCTGATAGATATACCCCCTGGATCTCAGAGGATCTCAAAAATCTTTTCAAAACTAGAGACAGAATTAAATCTTCTGCTGTCAAAAACAAATCTGAGATTTTAATGTCAGCATATAGACAGCTAAGAAATAAAGTGACTAAGATGAATAGAGAAGCCAAGCCGACCTACTTTTCTGACAAATTACAGGCCTCTCAAGGTGATCTGAAAGAAACTTGGGCCACTATTAATAAATTGGTTAATAAAAGATCTAAAACTACGAATATCGCAGCTCTAGAAGTTGACGGGCAGACTATTGACTACCCTGTTGGTATGGCTAACTCAATGAACGACTTTTTTAGTAGTATCAGCGTTAAGTTAAGTAAGGATATTCCCAGTACAGAAAACGACCTTCTAAATGGTGAATACGACATCAACCCGACAAAAACCACCTTTTTGTTTACACCTATAGAATCTGAACACGTTATCACAGCAATGAGCAAGTTTAAGACCTCGCAGGGGCAGGGCCTGGACGAAATTTCCAGTTTCTTTTTGAAAGCGGGAATGGGCTTGCAGAGCTCTTTAACTTGTCCCTTTCTACCGGAGTGTTCCCACATGCGTGGAAAATTGCTAGAATAGCACCTATACATAAAGCAGATTCAACCGCTGAACGGTCAAATTATCGCCCAATCTCAGTTCTACCAGTTTTGTCTCGGCTGTTCGAAAAACTTGTCTATGACCAGTTGTATAATTACTTAACTTCAAATGAAATGCTGTTTTCACGACAATCAAGTTTCAGAAAACAGCATTCGGTACTCACTTGTTTTGCTAAAATGCACCAATGACTGGTACCTAAACATAGACAGTGGACAATATACGTCGGTGACATTCATAGACTTAAAAAAAGCCTTTGACACCGTTAATCACGATATATTACTGAAAAAGCTGGAACTCTATGGCGCAAGAAATAAAGAACTCGACTGGTTTCTTTCCTAACTGTCGAACAGGATGCAATGCTGTATGGTAAATGGAAAACTCTCCACCTTTGAAAAAGTTACGTGTGGTGTCCCACAGGGGTCATGCCTGGGGCCACTTCTTTTTATCTTATACATAAATGACCTTCCTTTGTCACTAAAACACTCACAAGTTAACATGTATGCAGGCGACACTAGCATATCGTTCTCAGCCAACTCCATCCCTGTAATCAATGAAAGTGTTAATAAAGACCTAGACAGTCTCGGTACCTGGCTTGCTGCGAACAAGCTGTCACTGAATGTTGCCAAAACCCACAGCTTAATTATTGGTAGCGGGAAAAAAGTGAAAAATATTCAGCAAGCTACTGCAGTGAAGCCATCTCTTAAAATAGGTAGGGAGTCGATTTCAATGATAAAGGATACGAAATACCTTGGGGTATATGTTGATCAACATTTGAGCTGGGACGTGCAAATAGCAAATATGGTCAAGAAAATTTCCAAAGCAATTGGAATGCTGCGATATTCCAAACAATACCTCCCAATAAAGTAAGTGCAAGCAATGTACAAAAGTCTGGTAGAGCCATACTTTCGATATTGTTGCCCAGTATGGGGGGTAAGCTTCAGAAATTACAAAATCGTGCTGCCAGAATAGTGACCAATAGCCCTTACAATGCTTCTGCTTTTCCTATTACAAGGAAACTGGGCTGGCAGACAGTTAATGATTTGATAGTAAACGAAACTGTGAAAATGGTGTATAAATGTAGAAATGATGAGGCTCCCCCATATCTTGCATGCCTGTTCAGCAGGTTATCAGAAACCAGTAGCCGGGAACTTCGAAATAACCAAACGGATCTACAAGTCCCATTTTTACGAACAGCATGTGGTCAGAAATGCTTTTCTTTTAGAGGAGCAAAATTATGGAATGGCCTAGACAAAAAATCAAAATTAACAAACAATTTCAAACAATTTAAATCCAGTCTAAAAAACTCCAGAACTTAAAGGAACACATTTTATTCTGTCCGATCAAGAACTTTTAAATACTTTTACTTTATTATTCTATCTTGTATATTGTAAATTTTTAAGGGTTTATCTTTTTCTTTTTACATGGCAGCTTGTAAAGCAATTTATGTATATATAATTGTAGCTTTACCATGTATAAATAATTAAAAATGAAATGAAATGAAATGAAATGCTAACATCATTGGGTTGATTTTTTATAAAGGACTTGTATATTTGTCAATTTCATTTTACCTGCCCATTTCATTTTCAACAAAGTTTATATAGACCCAGCAGGTATTTAAAGCCTCCAAAAATTTAGAATTCCCATTTTCAGAACTGAAACCTTCCTTAGAGTAAATGTTAGAGTACTGATCGGGAGACAAAGTACCGAGAAGAGTTTCTCCCAATTGGGAGAAATGAACAATAATTCTCCCGGACGAGAGAAATTTGCTTATATCCCGTGCTGACTTTAGTAGGAGGCCTAAATTCCTTGTAGAAAAATAGATTTTCGCAAAGTATTCACTCCTTGCAAGAAAAGAAAATGATGTTTTATAATAGGTAAGGCATCAATAAAAACGATGGCAGCACCTAATTATAGATATTTCCTGTGCATCATAGTGTAATTCCTCTTTACAATGTAAAATCAGTGAAAAAATGGTCTCGAAAACAAATTTTCCACAAGCATAACATATCATTTGAATGCCCCATGTGTCAGAAGTCTTGTTTTGATGGTATCGTGCCTGTTTGCCCACATGCACAAAATGGAATCGAGGTTGAAGTGTTCAGCTCTGGCCAACAATTGCGACCGTTCTAAAAATAGGTGGAAACGGCAAGGCGGTGTTTTAAAAAAGTTGCTGTCAATTACAAAGTAAACTTAAAAGCCCTCAAAACCTAATGAAACGTTAGAAAATTTTTATTGGTAAATAAAGTGATTCATAATAAGTATTTCATTAAAATCAAGCCAAAATAAAGGATCTTAAAACAAATTTTAAAAAATTTGGATTTTGTCGCTGCAGAATTTATCATCTTATGATCAAATTTGGACTTTGTCGACATATTTGAGCACCTTATATCAAGTCTGTTTCAGTTTTGAACAAGCTATGCCATTTCAATGTTGCTGAATCATTTTCCCCAGATATCATGCATGACCTGCTGGAAAGCATCTCCAAATTTGATAGCTCCATGCTTCTACAGCTCCTTGTTTCTACAGCATCTTGCTATTCTTTAATGGATTTGAATAATTGTTTAGAATTCATCTACATTATACTCACACAAGTCTTATTGGCTTATATTGTCATTTGTTGCTTTAGACCATTACAAAGTCCATGGTTTGACAATGCTTTGACATCACAAAAATGTCTCTGTCTAACGGACATAATATGTTCCCCTCTTGAATTGGCAAACCTAAACATGGATATTTAATGCAGAAAACGCTTCCATTTCCATGTATGATTTAACAAGATAACGAATCAATGATAGTGGTCCTGTTACCTTAACATAATTTCCTGTGCAGGCTGTAATTTGTTTCCTGTTTGGATGGAGGAATCACTTTTAAATTGGACTTAAATTGTTATTACATCCTTATATATTCTCTGCCATTTCATTCCATCATTCTGAGACTTTCCATGTAGTATATCAGCTATTTGTCAGAATTGTGCATTTTATGAAGCAAGCATGAAAATTGGCATACCTACCCAGTTTGATACGCTGAAGATGATGGGATACAGACCCCAATCGAAAAAAGGCCCCTAGATGCTATTTTTAGACTGGGGTACTCGGTACCATACCTATACAAGGGTTTCTACCATGACAAATGTTGGGAATAACGATACTGACATGAAACTTGGCAAGTATACACAGTTTGATACGCTGAAAAAGATAGGATGCAGACACCTACGGAAAAGTTCCTCCTTATTCTATTTTTAGACTGGGGTAATCGGTACCATACCTGTACAAGCGTTTCTATTGTAACTATGTTGGGAATTAAGATATTGCAATAAAACTTGGCAAGTATACACAGTTTGATACGCTGAAAAAGATAGGATGCAGACCCCTCCGGAAAAGTGCCCCCTTATTCTATTTTTAGACTGGGGTACTCGGTACCTTACCTCTAAAAGCGTTTCTATTGTAACTATGTTGGGAATTAAGATATTGCAATATAACTTGGCAAGTATACACAGTTTGATAATCTTAAAAAGATACGGTGCAGTCCCCTCCGGGAAACGATGCAGTCCCTTCATTGAGCTCTATAGGGCAGCGGAAACGTCGTTGGCTCTCTGGTCATGCAGCCCAGGTTCGGATCCCACTTATTATGGTATCCACTTGTGGAAACATCAAATTAATAGTTATTGAAAAAGAGATGCTTGAAAGTAGGTATGCCAGTCTGAGGCAGCATTGAAGCATAAAGATACGAGGAATGTTCCTACTGTAATATCTTAACGTAGTATATCACAGTTATAATTGAAACGTTTTGACGAGACTCAAAATAGAACTGGGGACACTTTTTCAATGGGGGTCTGTATCCTATCTTTATTAGCGTATCAAACTGTGCATTCTTACCAAGTTTCATTGCAATATCGTAATTCCCAACATAGTTACTATAGAAACACTTGTAGAGGTATGGTACCAAGTACCCCAGTCTAAAAATAGAATAAGGGGGCATTTTCCGGAGGGGTCTGCATCGTATCATTTTCAGCGTATCAAACTGTGTATACTTGCCAAGTTTTATTGCAATATCTTAATTCCCAACATAGTTACAATAGAAAAGCTTGTAGAGATATGGTACCGAGTACCCCAGTCTAAAAAAAGAATAAGGGGGCATTTTCCCGGAGGGGACTGCATCGTATCATTTTCAGCTTATCAAACTGTGTATACTTGCCAAGTTTTATTGCAATATCTTAATTCCCAACATAGTTACAATAGAAACGCTTGTAGAGGTATGGTACCGAGTACCCCAGTCTAAAAATAGAATAAGGGGCACTTTTCCGAAGGGGTCTGCATCCTATCTTTTTCAGCGTATCAAATTGTGTATACTTGCCACGTTTTATTGCAATATCTTAATTCCCAACATAGTTACAATAGAAACGCTTTTAGAGGTATGGTACTGAGTACCCCAGTATAAAAATAGAATAAGGGGACACTTTTCTGGAGGGGTCTGCATCCTATCTTTTTCAGCGTATCAAACTGTGTATACTTGCCAAGTTTCATGTCAGTATCGTTATTCCCAACATTGTTATGGTAGAAACCCTTGTAAAGGTATGGTACCGAGTACCCCAGTCTAAAAATAGCATCTGGGGGCATTTTTCGATTGGGGTCTGTATCCCATCATCTTCAGCGTATCAAATTGGGTAGGTATACCAATTTTCATGTTTGCTTCATAAAATGCACAATTGCCAACGATTTCACAGTTAAGCCTTTGCACTAATGCCTTTCCACTCCATCACTCATGTCATTCCATGCGATTCAATGCCAGTAGATGCCATTCCATGTCATTCCATGCCATTCCATCATTCCACTCCATCTTTCCATACTCCATGTTTAAGAGCCCCATTTCTACAACCCAAGATATTTTTTTCTTTGGAAAACCGAAATTATCTTTTTATGATTTAGTTTAGTTTCTTTCATGTTCATTATTGTTCTCCCTTATGGCAAAGTATAAAAACCATACCCCGGGACCTAGGACCCCAAGTATGACCCTTATGTACTTAAAATCAATTATGACCCTTAACTCGAAGTGGTCATCCCTGCTCATGATTGACACAAACTGTCAATTCATCTGTGAGAGGTATTTACTCGGCGTGATCAGATCACATGTTTTCAGAGATGATTTCATGGATCTCATCGCTCATTTGCATATCACCACTAAGGGTGATGTTTGATTTTGTACAAGGTTTCCGGCTATGAATAAAACTTGGCAAGTACTTTTGTTTCAGTTGTCATCACTTAGTATGAGTTGCCCTGTAGAGTAGTGTGTCCGCTGTTTCACACCATGTGAGCTACTTCAGCAGTGACAGCGCTCACATGTGTGTATCTATGAAGGCCAAACCCATTCTTTTTTTGGCACTTTTTGGAATGGATTTCGACTTAGAGAAAGAGAGTTCGGACGACTCAACTGACAAGCTATCAAAGTTGTTCTTTTTATTAAATGCACGTGACAAAGAAGTCAGCTGCAGTGTCAAGACCTATTCAGAAACTGTAAGTTTTAATTGCATCAACTAATTTATTTCATACTACACTTTATACTTCAGTTATTTTTATATCAAATTGCCTATTTATTGCCTATTGGCAGCCCATCAAAGACAGTAAAGTTTGGCCTGTGAACATTGGTCTGCTTCTTTTTATTTGAATTTGAAAGTTATCGATGTTGATGTTGTTCTAGGAAACCTAAGGAAATCAAATTTTGGGCTGGAAAATAATCATGTAAGCCAAAACCATGTGAGCCTAAATATGCGTCTACTCCAACTGACAAAGAAGATGAAGATTTGTGGCATTCATATCTGTCCTCCGAAAAATCTAGTTTTTCTGTTGATGACAGAACAATATCTCCAGTTCCAAAATTGAATCTTCATTATCAAACCAGTACTTGTCAGATTGCATTCGTATTGAAAGGTGAGTAAAAGGTGATTTGGAGCTTTTTTGGACATATAGAGTCGGGGCTATTTACAAGCTGTCGGGAGTGGTGCTAGAGGGGGTTTGTTAAAAAAAGGCTCCCCAACAAGGGGGCTAGCTTCCATTGGAACAAAACATGGCCTCCCCTTTTTTCATACATTGGGCTACCCTAAATTTTATCAATATTTTAATTCACAAAATTTTCGAATTTTAAGAGGCCTTACCCTATTTACAGCTTTTTGGCAGTACTAGTCTAGTCCCCCCTTCAAGGAACCTGGTCCCCATTTAGATAGGCTAGTGATAGTGTGCTTGCTCTGAGGGACCTTTGGCAGGAAGGGTGCAGACGAGACTTTTGCAACCAAGATCAGATCATATCTCACCCCCTATGAAGAAGTTTCTCATTGAATCAAGAAATTTTCAACCATTAACACAACTTTCTTCTTTATTTCGTATATATATTATCTTTTATTATAATTTTGTGATATATTTGTCAGTTGTTTGCAATGTTGTTATTTTCAAATGTGCATTTGACTTCACTAGGCCTTGTCAGATTGGTTTGATCAAGCAAACACACACTTTACAGTACATGCATTTTTTATAAATAATTTCAGCTCGGGCTAATTACTGAAAATTGCCAAACTAAAAGGCAATCTTGACCTTGAATACTTAAAATTGCTTAGCGATAGCTACTTTTGTTTGCGTTATCTATAAATTTTAGGTTATTTATAGGGGGGTGGGAAGCGGGCACACGCAAGCTCAATATGCCAGTTTTTGATGAGAAGCCCATGGTGGAAAGTCGAAGTCATTTATTAGCCAACTTTACGAGTAAGTATATTCGAAATAACTTTATTTCTTTTATTTTTTTAAACTTATTTATTAATTTCAATCTTATCTAGCTTGAATTATAGAAATATTTTAGCGATTGTTTCAATTTTTCATTGTAAACAATGTGATTAGATATCGGCACTTTTTGGCCTAATTTTCAGAGTGCCACAGTGCCTCTTTTGAACAGGATATTTTTTGCGAATTGTTTGGGTTCTTTTAAATAGAAGCTTGGAAAAGATAGAGAAAGCTTTAAACTTTTTGAAACTTTTAAAGACCCCCATCGAGCCCCATGGCTAAGTGGTGAAATCGCACTTTAAAAGTGTTGGTTTTTTTTTGGAATTTTTGTCGTCCATTTTTTAAGTTGACGGTCAACTATGCCATACAAATTGTGACCACATGAACGACACTGGCAGTTAAAAACAGTGATCAATTGCATAGAATGTTTTTTTAATATAATAATCTTGCCTTTATGAAAATTTTGAAGAAAATGCACGTTTTTTGAAGATATGAATATTAAGATTTATTGACTCATTTTGCAGAACAAAACATGCAAAACAGGAGCTCATCTTGGCTGCAATAGTGGATGCAAAGAAGCCCTTCTAGAAAGGATACCTGCTGGATGTCTGATGAATTTAGTTGGTGATACAAACCCTTTTGATGTTCAAAAGTCATAGAATATGTTATCTGGAGAAATCACCAATACTATAATTGATTTTAAACTTGGCCTTAACCTTCACTTTAGTCTATGTTGCAGTTGTTTACCAGTGTAACTTCCTGTTAAAAATTTATGCTGTATTTGAATTAAATTGTTCCTTGCTTTCATATTTCTGCTTCTCTTAGTTTTTGATTTGTTGTAACAGCTTTAACAGGTTTCATTTATTGTAATTAAGTTTTTGGCATAGATAAGGAAAGATTCTTCAAATAATCACTGCTTGATAGAATAAAATTTCACTTAACAGTTTTCCAAAGCCATGTTGCATGTGCATCATTTATAAAACAAAATATACAATTTTAGTTATAAGTTGTGAATGTACCAAGAAAGTTCAAAATTATATGAGTTGGATAAATACATATTTACATCTAAGGACAGTCACAAAGCATCTTATTTGTATCCCTACTTTTACTTCAGCCATACCAAATTTTTACCCCAATGCTAACACCTAATTTAAACTGAAAAGAAAAGGTGACTGTCCATGTCTTGAAGCATTAGGGTGAGTGGTTCAAAGACTTTGTCAGCTGCAAGAACATTAGAATTTTCAACAAACAAACAAGTATATATAGTGTAATATAACAGGGTTGAGTTGGTATAGGTAGGTAGAGACTTATTGACTTGGCTTAGTTCAGTCAATTTTCATTGTCATGTTGGCCTGCTTGGCATGCCTTCTATGAGCTTTGGGTATGACCCACACAAACACACAACAACCGTCAGGATTGACTGGCTTGATGGCCTTTGCTCCCAATTATAGTAACCTTTCAATCTAACTCAAAGTTTAATTTGTTTGCTTTTCATAAAATGTCCATCACCACTTGATAGGAGCAGCACATACCACATAACTGGAGCAACAGATGAAAAAGCTTCCATGTTCAATGACCATTCAAGTTCAGGCCGTTCAAGTCAACCTCTGATAAAAAATATCTTTCTTTCATTTTATAAATGTTGTTTATGCAAGAATAGCGAGGCATTGGAATGATATTATACGTGATTGCAATGAACTACGCAGATATTTGCAATGGCCTATGCTATTGTAAGGTGCTTCGAGATACGCACACGAATATGACAAGATGGAACTGAATGGTTGTAGCCTCTTTCTCTTGCGTCTGAAATAAGCATGCGCTAATCCGCTTCCCACCCCCCTGGGTTATTTATAAATAGATAAATAAACGTGATAATTTTTTAAGTGATTTTTCACCAACTTATCACCCTTGTGAAGAATGTGATAAAAATGCATTTCTAGGCAGGGGATTAAAATGCAACTTGTCTTGTGTTTATCTTGTGTTCTTATCAAAAAGCATGTAAGCAACAAGCAGCTAAGCAACCATGCTGGAAGTGCTAAACCTTGTTTTTTACAGTATGCTAAATTCCTGATAAAAGGGGCACAAAGTGATAAAGGATAAAAGGGGCTCAGTTTGCTGTCAATTCTGAGGGCTGACATCCCAAATATTTCAGCAACTTGAAAACTGAGCAAGAGTCCTTTTTCATATTAAAAAAGTGTACTTGTCAAGTTTTTTTAGTTGTGATATGCAAATAAGCAATGAGATCCAATAAATCATCTCTCAAAACATGTGATCTGATAACGCGGGGTAAATCCCTCTCACAGATGTATTGACAGTTTGTGTCAATGATGAGCTGGGATGACCACTCTGTAGTTAAGGGTCATTTTCGATTTACAGTACATGAAGGTCATACTTGAGTTCCTGGGTCCTGGAGTATGGTTTTTATACTATGCTCTCCCTTGCTTCTATTGAAGCAATGTGAAAAGCATAGTGAGGCACATCAGATTAACTAAAAACCTGAGATGAAATTGTAGCCAGATGTGGTGCTTGGCAACAATGCTGTCAATGTTTGTCAGTCCTTGGCAGATAATTATGCTAAAATCTGGAAATTTTTTGTGCTTTTAAGAGAGATTATGGATCTTTGCTTCTCTCCCGTGTTTAGTGTTGAGTGGGCAAGTTACCTTGAGTCAATCATAGCAGAGGACCAGTTGGTGGAAGCTAAGTTGTGCATGCATTCTCATGCTAGTTGGAAATGAGGCAAATCACTGTCAGTTCATAAATGTATGGCTGCCAAACGGCCTCAGATAGTGCATTCTGGAATATACAATCTGCAATAATTGCTGATGCTTCTGCAGAAAAATACAGGATTAACTTTTGAACATCTGAATTGAGCTTGCAAGATTATTTGCATTGATGGATTCTTGCAGAGCACAATGCCAACTGTCGAGCTACCATGGGTGTCAGACTCTCGAAATTAAAAAGGAGAGTCTGCTTCAGTGCGCTCTGACCTCACCTGTTTTGACCAATAAGGAGCCAGTATACATATCTGTGTAAATGCAAAAGGTCATGGTAAAAAATGTCCAGCAGTTGACATAAACTCCTGTGTAAAACGCTGAACAGAAGAGAATATCAATTGATAATGGGGGCAGCAAACATTGAGTTCAAAGATGCTGTTGAAGCTGTTATGGAAGAGTTTTTTCATCATGTTGTAGAACTCGACAGAGAGCAGATGAAATCCTTGGAAGCTTTGTTTGTTGAAAGACAAGACACATAAGCCATGTTCCCTACTGGCTTTGGATGAAAGTCGCTGATATCGCCTCTCATCGCAAAGAACTTACGCCTGGTCGTGGAGAAACCATGAACGATGTGTTTTGTTTTCACTCTTAAGATTGTTTTAGATTTTGCATCTTAAAGTCCGCTAGAAAATTTCAATATCCCGTATTCGTCCACCCAGTGTTCTATTTGCCTACATCACAAAAACAGCGGATGTTGTCCCCTCTTACCTGCAATAAGTGGGCCATTTTAGGAGATTTGCAGTGTCAAATTTAGTAATCCCTGTGCACACATTTTGTGAAAGAAAATTTGTTAACTACACAAGGCACATGATTTCTGCAACAGACATATGGTATATGTTTTACCCTACAGTTCTCTGAAATTACTTTAACTTATTATCTGTTAGTTTTGTATCGTGCAAAGTCTGTTTTGCATGGCGTGGCATGCATGATTACCGCAAGAGGAATTTGACATTCTTTAATTTTACCTGAAATGGATTTTTACTTGATAACTGGACTCGTGAGAATTATTCAAGGATCTTTTTTCCCTTCGAAACTATGTTATCGTATAATATAAAAGGGCTGCAAAAGAACGAAGATTCTGCTGGCTGTTCGAAAAAATGTTGCCGTAAGAAGACAAGGGCAAACAGTCTGTAAGTCTGTAATAATTCGTTGTTGTTATAATTTAGTTTGTATTATTCGACTTGGTATTTTTGTAAGAGAACATTCTATTATTAAACATGTTAATAATATTACGTCGGCTAAATTTCTTATTTGATCATTTCGATAATTTATTTTCTAGCTAACCATGCTTAATTCTGAACGCAAAGTTGTGTTTATTTTGCTGTGTTCTTGGGTTTGTCATTGGTGTGCGTTATAGTACCCTGGGTACCAGAGCCTCAAGATTGGAACCGCAGAACAAAATAAAAAAAATTATAAGTTGAGCAAAATACGAGGCTCTGGTTCCATCCAAACAGAGTCTCGTTCTGATTATGAAAGGCGCAATTCCATGTAATCATTTATCACCACATATCAACTGGAACGACAACTCTTATTGTTCTGATGTCTTTAGAAGGCGTAACCAATTTTGTACGCCTGAAGAATGTCTGCACGTGAGGATTTTCAAAAAAACAAGGGTTCTGTGTGTAAAATATGCATTCACATATTGCTCGATTTTGTCTACGAAATTGGTTTAACCTAGTGGTTTTTGAGTGGAAAAATGAAAGAAATAGCTACTGCAACTGAACATGGAGTTATAATTTCAAAATTCATTTTTGAAACGAAGAACGGCTGTGTTGAACTTGCTGTAAACAAAGCTTAGACCACCCAATTACTGATTTCAAAAAGGGTCCAGAGTTAGAAGAACTTATCATGAAATATATTTTAACAAGGTTAAAGTTTCATGGAATAACAGAAATAAAAAAAATTATGAAAGAGCATCTGGACCGAGTAAATTAAGAATAAACTCCTGTACATATATGAAGTATGAGAGCAAGCTTCGTTCAGGTCGATGTGACGATAAAATCCAGGTTTCAATATCAATACGTTATATTTAAAGATATTTAGCATCATAACCATAACCATGTAAAACTGTTTCCTAAAATGTATAATTCGTATTTTTCTAGTGGTTTTCATCTCAGATCTAGTAGCTGGACTTGATATTTTGAAGGCGGCCTACCAGTCAATGGCGCAATTCGGAAAGGCAGCGATTTTCCATGTCCAGTTGGGAGAATGGCAAAAGTATCTTTTCATAGGCAAATAATCGATCTTAAAATCTCAAACTGCTGAGTTCATAACTCGTGTATATGTTGGAAATGTTTCTGTAATACTTTTCCAGCAGCAACCTTTAACGCTTCCTCCATTTTTCTTTTCCCCACAAACTGGCATTGCAACTTCCACCAACGATCAATTCAAGCATCAACCGTTGTTTCGCTTGAATCACTTGGGCTGCTGATTCGTATGTTTGATGGTCTGAGCCAATGAAAAACCACGTTCCATTTCGGGAACCTGCACTTCTGATTGGTTAATTTTCATAATCAGAACGAGACTCTGTTTGGATGGAACCAGAGCCTCGTATTTTGCTCAACTTATTATTTTTTATTTTGTTCTGCGGTTCCAATCTTGAGGCTCTGGTACCCAGGGTAGCGTTATAGCGATTTTGACTGAAACTTTGAAGTACGAAATACATCAGTTTGAGACTATCCAAGCAGTGTATGGCCTGATGGATGAGTATGAGCCTTCAGAAGAGCCCAGTAATGAGTTCATGTCATTGCAGTGTGATAAAAGATCTACCAGATCCAGACAGCCGAATGTCAGAATTGATTGGAATGCAGTTGACCATGAACAGATGATTAGATTGAAGCGAGAAAGAGCAAATGACTAGGGAGCTTTGACAAACACTGTGAAGGAGGTAACAGTGGCTTTGGTGTGTCATGCTTCAGGAGATGGAGAATCTTTGACCCATTTGGAAGAGAAACTCGAAGCAGTTTTTATATCTTTTCAAAATGCATGTGATTCATTCAAAGCAATGCTGTGTGATGAAAATGACATTAATGAATGCTGTGCATATTTCAGTGAAGGGAAAGGACGTTTTCCCAGCACGAGGCAGCAATTGTGTAACGTTTATGACTCAGTAATGCAGGATATTCAGCATCATGACTCTATAAGTCAAACATCCTGTTCTAAACATTCAAAAATCTCCAAAAATTTGAAATCTTCTAGTATATCAAGTGTGAAATCAGCTCTAGGGCAGAAGATGCAGATGAGAGTTTATTGGCAAGGAGACAAAGTCTTGCGTATCAAGAAATGAAGCTGAAACAAATGAGGGAAAAATCTCAATTGCAAGAAGAAAGAACAAAATTGGAGGCTGAAGAGCAGGTGATGGATGAAATGTTCAAAACAGATGGCCTCTTTATTAATTCGATTTCCAACACAGATAACGATGTCAGTTTGTTGGTTGTCAGTCAGTTGCTCGATCCAGCTCCCGAGTGTCAGCGAGTAGGTTGTAAAGCGGTGGCCATAGCGCAGTGACGTCATAATCTGTGACGTCATCAGGTCGCGCTATAGTGCGACGGTTTTATGGAGAAGAGAGCTCAGCTGCTAATAAAAGTCGCTTGTGATGCATGTGGGAAATTGTTTGACAGAATGTTAAATCTCACATCACATAAGCGAACAGCGCATGATATACACCCACCAACAGCAGAACAAGATAAATTAGTCAGTGGAGGTAATGATATGAACAAGATGGATGAGAAAGCATTCAGGATATATGCCAAAGAAGAAGATATTAAAGACTGGGCAAGAATCACACAACATGCCATTCCAGAAATTAAAGAAGAATTACCAGGTCACAAACAGGGGATAAAGTATTATATCACTATCGATGCGGAATTTAAGAAGTATGGTGATATGCCTATGGTTACAGAAACACCACCAACATTCAGAACCACCGTGCAGGCGCTTCTATGGTGAGAGTAAGATGTTGCTGAAGATCATGTAGTTGAAGCTATCAACATACTACGAGATAAGGTTGATGAATTCTTGCAGAATGGAAGTGGTTAGATATTTACAAGATTTACAAAACTGCAAGTGAAGATGTTGCAATCCATGGTGGAAAGCATTTACAACTACCTACGTATATTAAAAACAAGCAAGCCGACATCAATGTACGGAACAAAGATGATAAATGCTTCAGCTGGGCAATTAAATCCGCCCTACATCCACAATAAAAAAACCCACAGAGAGTTGCAAAGTATCGTCCATACTTGGATTAACTTAACTGTGAAGGATTGACGTATCCAGTAAAAGTATTAGATAAAAAGATGATTGATACTTTTGAAATAAACAACAACATTTCAATCAACATCTATATGGATGAAGATGGCTCAATTGTACCAGTAAGGAAAACTGAAGTTAAACGTGAAAAGCATATCTTTTTGCTATTGATATTCAATGAGGATGGTGAGAGTCACTATTGTTGGATAAAGGACTGTAGTCATCTTTTAGCAGGTCGTGATGGTCATAAAAATAAGCGAAAATATTTTTACTGTCCTCTAACCTGTTTGTGGTGTACAACTCAAGAAAATTTTGGAAAAGCTATGCAAAACCCATCAAGCTGTGGAATATCCTCAAGATCCAGAATTAAAATTTGAACATTTCAAGCATCAGAGCTGGCTAACATTCATCATCTATGCAGATACTGAATCAATTTTGGAAAGCTTAAACAGGAGAGCTGCTTATCAAGAACACAAGCCAATCAGTTATTGCATTTATGTCAAATCAATCGATGATAGATGGCAACAACCGTTAGAATGCTAAACTGGTGAAGACTGCATGGAGGTGTTGATGAATTGAATGATGAAATCCGGACAGTGTTGAAGAGAACCATGTGATGATTAGATTAACACCTGAAGAAAACAAGACATGATATGGCTACACAGTGCTATTGCTGCAAGCAGTTATTTGAAGGTAACAATAGAAAGAAAGTCAAAGATCATTGTCACATTACTGGGAAATACAGAGGACCGGCTTGCAAGTATTGCAACTTTAATCATCTGAATATAATAGCAAACACTCAGACAATCCCGATCGTCTTCCACAATCTAAAAGGGTATGACATGCATCATATCCTGAAGAATTTGAAAGGTAGAAATACAAAGATCATTGCCAATTCTAAAGAAAAGATCATGACTGCACAGATTGGTGCTCATACTGACGTGAATGAAGATGGTAAGGAATGAAATATTCATGGTATCAAATATATAATCGCCAGAGTAAAATAAAACTAAACGTATCGGGCTGTGCCCTTCATCAGTAGTAAAGAAACCGTTGAAAAGAAAAGAATAAAAGAAGCCTAGAATGATAAATAGAATGAAAGATTCGAATGAGAGAAAGGAAGGAAAATGTGAGGAAAGTGAGTTGATCCTACGAAATGAAATAAAAATAAAAAAAAAAAAAAAAAATGTGTTACAGAAATGAAAAATGTTTGTTAAGACCATTAGGAACACGCGTATTAAGTTTAAATATAATCCTTTTTTCTAAAGTCTTTCTATTATTAGCGTCCACAGGAGCAGTCAAAAGTCCACAAACAATCATGTCTTCTAATGTGTGTCCATCTGAATTGTAATGTTGTGAGACATTTATATCTCCTTGTTCACTTCTTCTAACATCCTCATGAACTTTGTTTTGCACGTTCCTTGAATGAAGATGGTAAGGAATGAAATATTCATGGAATCAAATATGAATCAAGATGAATCAAGAAATGAACAGGAAAGAGTCCCAAGAGTTGCAGAATTGAAAAGAGAATGTCAAGGAATGTTTGAACCTGGTGTAGCATGTAAAACCCGCTAAAAGATGAAGATGTTTTAGATTATAGAAATTGGAAAATACCATCAAAGAGAGACTTAAAAGATGTTGAAGCTGAAGAAGTTAAGAGCGCATTTGAGTTGCTGAAAAGAAGAGGTGTTTATCTCTATGATTGGGTGGATAGTGCAGAGAAAATGAAAGAAATATCTCTACCACCGAAAGAAGCATTTTACAACAAACTCGATGATTCTGACATCAGTGATGAAATTTATGAACATGCTCAACAGGTTTGGCAATTCTTCAACTGTCAGACTTTTCAAGATTATTATGCACTGTACTTGAAAACTGATGTGTTGTTGTTGACTGATATATTCAAATCGTTCAGAGCACAGAGTCTGGAACTCTACGGACTCGATCCTGTACATTATCTAACGGCTCCTTCCCTTGCCTGGGATGCGATGCTGAAGATGACTGGTGTGAAGCTGGAATTGCTATCTGAAGAAAAGAAGGACATTCTACTTATGATTGAAGATGGCATTCGCGGTGGTTTGTCGATAGCAGTGAAACGTCATGCCAAATCAACAGAAAACAACACGCTGATGTATCTAGATGCAAACGATCTCTATGGTTGGGCAATGTCACAACCAATGCCGTACGGTGTTTCAAGCAGTTTACACGAGAAGAAATCAGATATACAGACATCCAGGTTTTGCTGACAAGATCGAATGAAGATGTTGGTTATATTCTCAAAGTCAATTTGGAATATCCAGCCGAGTTACATGATCATCATGCAGAACTACCATTGGCAAAGATTGCAATTTCAAGAAGACATGCTATCAGAACATCAAAAGAATGCTCACGAAGAACTTTTCAATGAAAAAGTTGAAGTCCACACCGAAGCTCATACCAAATCTATTCAACAAAGAATACCTCATGCATGAAAGAAATTTGAAGCAGTGTTTGGAATTCGGTTTGAAGCTGACAAAAGTTCATGAGATCATCAAATTCAAGCAAAGTCTATGGTTGAAAGAATACATTGATTTTAATACTCAGAAGAGAACACATGGAAGAAACGACTTTGAAAAAGATCTGTTCAAGTTGATGAACAATTTCGTGTTCCGGAAGACGATGGAAAACGTAAGAAATCATCGTCACTTTGATATCTGCACTGATGGAATATTCTTGAGAAAATGGGTACGAAATCCAAACTTTTACGGAGTAGTCGGAATCAATAAAGACAGGATTTGGTTGAGAAAAAGTTGAGGAAAGTTACACTCAACAAGCCAACGTATATTGGTTTTAACATATTGGATATTACTAATCAAGTCGATAAAGTATTGAAAGATCACGAAGATGGATTTGATTTCAACAATTATGATAAAGAACATCCAAATTACTCTACAAGAAACAAGAAAGTTATCGGGAAAATGAAAGAAGAGCTTGGTGGTGTGGGAATGAAAGAATTTGTTGGATTGAGATCAAAGATGTATAGCTGTCAAATCAATGACGGAAATACGATCAAAAAAGCAAAAGGAATCAAAAAGTTTGTTGTGAAGAAGCAAATGAAGCATGAAGATTATGTGAAATGTTTGGTGGAAATGAGAGCGGATGCACACATTCAACGCAACATTGAATCACACTGTCACACCATCTACACTACGGAAAGAAAAAAGACATCGCTGAATCCCTTTGACGATAAAAGATACATTCTTGACAATGGATTTAACACGCTGCCATATGGACATTATTCGCTAGAAAGACGCTGCAAAGAAGAAAACGTTGAATGAACTGTTTTAACAAACTATTTTAACAATATTCTAACCTATTTTAACAAACTGTTGTAACAAACTATTTTAACAATATTCTAAACTAAACTGTTGTAACATTATTCTAAACTGTTGTAACAAATTGTTTTAACAAGCTTAAATTATATCTTTGTTTAAGATAGTTGTAAACAAATAAATCGTTTAACTTGTTTTGAATGTTGAAATATTTATTAACCATTGAGTTCATTGAAACGTTTTTGTCCTATTAATTAGAAAGAATATGCAATGTTGTCCACATGTAGCAGTCTGATAGGATTGAACTTGAACCTTGTTATAAGCAAGCTTGAACGGACTAATAAAGTCTATAAATTCTTTCAACATAGGAGGTTCACCAAACGAATCATAGAAATCCAATCGACCATCATCAGCAATATAGACAGCTACCCAGTGGGTTCCTTTACCAGTAAAATTATCTTCATTGAAAATAAATGAACAAGGCAGAGAATGAATGTCGATGTTTTTGATTTCATCTTTCCCGAATACACCATGGAAATGAGGTAGCTTTTCACATTTTACAAGTAAGTTATTAATCGTTATATCATCCATAATTACCAATCTCGAATGATGTTTTTATGACTATCAATTTGAATGACCCTATCAAATTCACCCAAAATTACAATGTTCATTAAACTGTCAACAGCGTTTGCAAAATTTATACTGATTCTCAGATTATCCTCTCTTTTAAGCAAATATTGCTCATCTGCACAGTTTCCTTTTGGTGTCAAATCAAACCCATAGATTGCCGATCCTTGTTTGAATCTATCATAATCAATTAGACTAGGTGAATTATTCAAGCTGGTCACCAAGCGACTGTAGGCATCAAAGTAACCATCATCATCATAATTCAATCTTAGAGGTGGGGTAATTTCTTGATTGTCAACAGTCACTTGAATGGCAGAAACAGAAACATGTTCAAACTCAAACGGATTTCCTTCATCCGCTCCATTGAATGATGTATTATCAACCAGCGCAAAAAACAATGTGTTTGGAATCTTTCCATTGAATACATTATCTTGAACCCAACTGGTTGTTGCGGCATTGATTAAGTAGCTTGCCATGTGAGGTTGACAGACTGGGTAAACCACATTTTTTTTCATCAGCGTTCTTTCCATTCCTTTCAATACATCATCTTTAAGATGTATGTGACGAAGCACCAGTTTCACTTTGGAAATGTACAGACGTGAAGTGTTTCCAGTCTTTCTCATCAAACAAAACACATCACTGTTTGGACTCAATCGCCATTGAAGACGAACACCAGGCAGCAAGTATTTGCTTTGATTGCAAATGTTAACATGAGGTTTTGTCAACACTTTAACCTTTTCACTATCATCAAATGGTGCAGATCTTGCATTTAAACCCAGATTTTTTAATGTTGCGGTTGTTGGAAAACCAACATTTTCTTTGCCAATCGTATCACTGACCCAGTTTGTCATTTTCAAATAGTTTTTAGCTCTGGTTTCATCAAACGTTAGAATTGTTTCCAAGTAAGATTGATAGGCATACATTCCATTTGCTTCTGTGACGGGAGTGTCATTCAAAACCAACTCTATCTGCTTCCACATGGACTGACCAATATTATTTATTACTCCAGCAAATTCTGCAGTGGTTTTTCCAATATTACTTCCATCGACTCTTTTAATAGCTAGTGTCGAGACGAAAAAATGTGCAGAATTTAATCAATGAACAGGTTTTTTCTTACTTTAATTAGCAATTATTTTATTAGTGGACACTTAAATTTAGTTTGGGTTTCATTAATGGACAATTTTCGTTTATTAGCATGTGGACTTTACATTAAGAAACATTACATAGCGTGTTGGGCATTAATAATAATAATAATCAACAAACTTAGTTAAAATAAGTAGGTAAAAGTAGAAAAAAATTGGTAGTTTTAGGAAAGTATAGTTAGAATTAAGTAAGGGCACATGGGTAGTTGTATTTAATTAAATCCTTAATAGACATGTGCTCCTGGGGTAAAATCCATATAAATAGGGGTCAGTTGAAGGCTCATTCAGACAACAGGCCAACAGGCCACAGGAGGCAAGAAAAGAACCACTCGCATCAAGTAAGTCAATTTGTATTCTATTTGCAAAGCATAATTCGTTGTCATTATGCTAATCGTCTTGCATGAAGCCTGAAGGGCCTTCAACGAGTTAAGTTGAGTTAAGAGTTAGAGTTATCGCAGTCAATTATCGTATTTAGCCTTATTCTATTTAAGAATTATTATATTTACGTTATTTGCTCTACAAGTCTATTTTTGCTATCGGTATTCTACTACGTCGGGTACTTGCCGTGGTTGGGGGTATTTCCGACAAAAAGAATGATTCAACTCAATCATATGATCAGTCTGAGCAGGAATGTCAAACACAACAGTTTGTTTTGAGGCATTGAGAGCAGCAGTTTGTGGAAAATATACAACATCTTTAAAATACTTGACATCGTTTTGAATTACTGGTGGGCAGAATAAATCCAAACTTTCACTAGGACATTCAGTATATTCTGGCTTTATACTCATTGTTGCAAATTCTTCTTCAACAGTTTCTTCAACAAAGTTTTTTTCAAATCAGGTTTCTTAGCTCTTCTTTTCTTCACCGACTGCTTAGGTATGAATATCCCTCTCATGGTGCTTTCTTTTATAGATCTTTTAGGACGAACTCTTGATTTCTTACCAGCAGTCGATTTCTTACCAGCAGTAGATTTTTTACCAGCAGTCGATTTTTTACAAGCAGTCAATTTCTTACCAGCAGGCGATTTCTTACCAGCAAGCGACTTCTTGACAGATTTCTTCACAACATCGGCGATTTCTTCAGTAGCCTTCCTTTTAATTCCTCTCATAGAAGATTTGGTAGTATCTTTTACAACTTCTCCAACATTCTCACCAGCTAATATCCGACCGACCGACTTCTCTCCTTCTTCTTCTAAAACAGGTTTTAAAATTTTCTCAGCAGCTTTTACACCTTGTTTCCTTATTGCAGCTTTAACGGCATGCAGCTTTAACAGCTCTTTTAAAAATATATCCAGCTTTCCTGAAAATACTACCTACTCCTCTTCCACGCTGGTAGGTGTAAAAATACAGAGTTGATTTGTAAATTGGGAAATCATACATGTTTTCTTCTAAAGTGTAGCAAGAATGTTGTCTTTGTTTTGTAGAATTGTATCTCTTTTCCCAACTCGTTGTAGACTTTTATAGTAAATTCGTTGATGTCGTTGTACAATAATGGATAATAGAACAAATTTTCAAATTCCACAAAATTTACAACGTGCTTGTTAATTTTCAACGGAATAAAGCGTAGGAGTGGCGTGCTAATTTTTTCAACTATACGATAGTCTAACAACGAGCAATATATAAACATATTCTTCCCTTCTGCGTTGACTTGGAAATGTTCATCACCCACCACATCAGTCGTTCTTTCGATTGCGTTGAATACATAATCTGTTAATGACTTGTCTAGATAAGTTTCAGTAAATGGACATGGTGTCCATCTCACATCTCTGTAATAAACATTATTCATGTTTTTATTATATTCTTCTGTAGCTTCCACGAAACCAAACAATTTACACAAATCTTTCCCCAATGCAACTCTTTTAACATACTTTGGAAAGGTTATCTTGATTTTTGAATCTACAATCGAAAACTGTGGCAGACCTTCGTAAGGCAAACCTAATTCTTTTACATATTCTTTTACTCTTCCCTCTTGCGCGCGAATGTCTTCATTCATAATTGAAACAATTTCTCTCATTGTTAATTTGTGAACGACATCTCCCTCTGTGATTTCACCAATAAGGTGACTAAGACGTACATAATACTCGTGCTTATCAGCTGCCTTATTCCATTTCTTTGTATATTCATCGGGTATCTTACCAATCTCACATTCAAATCTTCAAAACCAACCTTGTCGGTACCAATTTGGAAAAATCCCATCATTCGCCAGGGTTCATATTTCCCATATTTGAATTCTGCGGGATTAAATATAAATCTATCGCTCAGTTCGTAGACCATTTCCACTAATGCCACCTCCAATTTTCCATGTAAATGTAATTGTCCTTTAAGTTTTATTGTCGAATCTGAATCGTTGGTACATGTAAGATAAAAGTCATTAATCATCTTTGCTGAAAAACAAGTCAATCTGACAATTGTCTTCAAATTTATCCGATATATCTTCCAACGTTTCCCAGTTGATGATTTTAATATCAAATGATTTCATATCAGGTCTTGTTACTCTATACGATGCAGGATTTATAGTTGATCTATGAATCGATAGCGAATCGTCAATAACTAGACCCAATAGAGGAACAGCATCCTTACTTATAATGAAATCACAACAAACAGCAAACACTTTTTCATTCTCATCTTTTTCTTTTCGATATAGCGTACAAGCAATCATGCTACATTTCCAACTTATATCCACTGGAAGTCTGGAAGTGGATTAACAAAATTTACATGCAATTATTTAAAGTTACATTCATATTACCGGTCTAATTCTAAATGTTAGTGATGTTTCTCCAATATATTGCTTTGCGGAATAGAGAGATGTTAATTTTATAGGATTCCCATCATCATCTACCAATCTTATTGGAATTTGTTGAAACTGCAACCTCTCCAGTGGTGTGAAAATTATATTCTTTGGAGCATAATATCTAACATATGTATCGAGATCTGTATTGTAAAATGTTAGTTTTCTCAAAACTCGCCTTTTCTCAATACCACCAAGATAATTGCTTTCCAATAGATCGCATTCTATATTTATAAATGTATGTTCATTTAAATGAACACCATCCTGTATTCTACTCAAACAGTTGATCTTTCCTCCAGTTAACGGATCACCATCTGCCTTCTTCTTATATACAATCAGATATATAGCCTGGTGAGGTTGTATGCTGTCACAAGTCTTGTATTCAAAGTATGTTAATGTTGAACCATTTGGTAAAGTGTGATTCATTTGATCTTCCAAACCAAGGAAATGTGCCAAAGGTCTTGAAAATTTCATGAGAAGTGCACTGGTAAATTTCAGTCGCTTTCCTTGATATGTTGAATATCCCAATGATTTAAAATAATCTTTCATTTCAAACTGTATCTTTCCATCAATCAATGATACTGATAACATGTTTTTCAACTCATAACCAAACTCTGGGAAATTCAATACCCTGTCATTGAAAAGCCTTTTGAATTCATAATACATGAGAGTATTATCGCGTGTTTCAATAATTTCTTTATCAAGATAGATTTTTTCATTAAAAAAATCATTTATACCCCAATCAATCAACTTTCCCTCTTCATCCGTGACTGTTACATACTCATTTGCTATTGAAAACCAATATTGATCTTGCAGTGATTTTTCTCCTCTATCCGGCAACGTCATTTGAAACAATGCCATTTTCCACTTTCTCTTATTGTTTAATTGAAATACATGAGGTAAATCAACTGTGAAATCTACTAATTTCATTCTATCGGTAGCAAATCCCGAAGGAAGAACCAAATCAAATTCTTCATCACTCATATTGTCTCCAATTGACTTTCAGCTACCCACTCATCAAATTGTGGAGAATAACCTCTCCATCTGATTAAATAGAAGTTTTTGTCCCTCTTCTTCTTAGTTTTCAACACTTGCTGGACAAAAAATGTTTTTGGAAGATACACACGTTGTAGCTCTTCTTTGTAGAAACGATCAACTATCTTTTCACCTTGTAGATCTTCAATTTCATATATTACTGGATATCTTTCTTTAAAGACTTTACTGATCTTGAATATTTCTTCAGTGTAATTTTGCACGTAACCTTTCTTAAACATTCTCTTTTTCAAACTCAATCTTACATAATCTCCAGTTTTGAAAAGCTTTTTATTTTTTCTGGTTTCTTTTTTAAACAGTCTTTTTCGAACAGTGTCGACATTGTCTTGGTTGACTTCAGAAGGTCTCATACCAATATATATCTGTGATATGTATTATTGTATGAGTTGACAAAATCTTGCAAATTATCAATATATCTCAACGTATTTCGTGCTGTAAAGTATCTATACATTCGTCCTTTTAATGTTCTGTTAAATCGTTCAACAATTGCTGCCTTTACTTCATTATTTGCAGTGTAAAATCCAATATCGTTTTTCTTCAACAAAGCTTGGAATTCTTTGTTTATAAACTCGCTGCCTTTGTCAGATCGTACCTTTTTAGGTTTTCTTTCGGATAAAATTTCTTTAAACGCATTGACAATTTCTTTTGCAGTTTTTCTTTTTAGCGGCTTTACCCACGCATACTTGCTAAAAGTATCAATACAGCACAAGAGGAATGTAATGTTGTCGTTTTCTTTTTTCAAATGCGTCATATCAACAAGATCACATTCCAATAAATAATCAATGTTATTGGTTAGTATCCGCTCCCGTTTAAAGTTCTTCCTGCTTGGTTTGTGCAGTGAATAGGCAAGACTAGTTTTACTCCATTCTTCAACATCTTTCCTTTTCAAATTAGGAATTACTTTTTTGAATTTAAAATTTGTTATAAATATGAGTTATGATTTGAGATTTAAAGCACCATTTTCTTTGATTTTATCTGGAGTAAGCGGAAGCGGTAAAACGACTTGGGTAGAAAATCTGTTGAAAAATTATAACAATATAATTGATAATGGCAGACAATATCCCAATCTTATGTGGATCTCGGGAACCAATCAACCAGGATTGTTTGAGCGCGTTAAAAAAAGTTTAAACGGGAATTGTAGATTTATTACTGAGCTACCTGAAAACTTGTACGAAGAAATTGAAAGATCAGACAAAAGATTAACTATTGTTGTCGATGATTTAATACATGAAATTCTCTTGGAAAAGGGTTTTGCATCATAACAATTACATTGATGTTTAGATGAGATCTTTGACAACAATAGTTAATCTTTTGTCTGATCTTTCAATTTCTTCGTACAAGTTTTCAGGTAGCTCAGTAATAAATCTACAATTCCCGTTAAAACTTTTTTTAACGCACTCAAACAATTCCGGTTGATTTGTTCCCGAGATCCACATAAGATTGGGATATTGTCTGCCATTATCAATTATATTGTTATAATTTTTCAAAACAGATTTTCTACCCAAGACGTTTTACCACTTCCGCTTACTCCAGATAAAATCAAAGAAAAAGGTGCTTTAAATCTCAAATCATAACTCATATTTATAACAAATTTTAAACATCTCATACAACAGGTAACATCTATTTATAATAAATTGTTTACATCTAGCTACAACATTGAACTAATACCTATAACATTGAACTAATATCTATAACATCGAAATACTATCTATAACATCAAACTAAGGTTCATGTTGATGTAAACTAAATGCCATGATTAAATTGTTTATTATTCTGCTCAATATTTGCAACAGGTACATCGATGTGAAGAGACTTGGATGAGATAATTCATCATGCAGATTTTCAACTCTGGATTTGATTGTTTGATTCAGTCGACCATTCTTCTTCTTCAGCTCATCAAACATTGATTTCTTAAACAATTCTTTCCCTTCAGCCAGCATGTCGGAGTTGACATAACTAATGTGAAATGATAGAAATCTAAAAGCATTATGTACCATACAATCTTGCTTATGATCAGCAGCATCAATTTGTTTTGCCCACATCTCTGTAGTTGCACACTTTTCACAATACTCTTTTGCTTTGTTGAAAATGTATTTCAGGAGAATTTCGGCATATGCTTCTTGCACTTGAACATCAATCTTTGCCGGTTCTTCTTCTTCTTGTTTCTTTTTCTTCTTTTGAATCTGCTCATCATCACTGGCTGGTCTTTTCCGTGATTGAGGTTTACGCATTTTCAGATCAGCAACCTTTCCATGTAATGCTTTCAGCATTTCTTCTTTTAGATTTATTACCGTTTTTGATGGCTTCTCATTCTTCCATCTTCGGATACCAAGACAGAGTCGTAGAGGGAAATCACCATTTTTCTGCAAATAAATTTCCAGCTTATCCTCATACGCTTCTTCTTTATTCAAAACTTCAGTGTATAGTGTTAGAAACTGCGTAATCCTGCCAAAGTACTGCTTTGACTGAATGTTTTCTTTGTTCTTCTCAAACAGACTTTCAGCATCTTCTCCTTGAAATTGTAATTGATCGTTTATGTTTTCACCAACTATTTCCAAGAGACGAGACATAGCTGCATGAGAAATACCCATTGATTTAACAGCTAATCCATCTTTAATTGTATCTTTCACCGCTAACAACCATTTGTTAGAACCAGGCTGGACAGTAAATGATGACTTAATTAGGCCCTCTTCATCTCTAACTTCATAAATTGCAGCCATGATTTTTTTAAGCTCCGCACTCTACGACGACTTGTTACAACTGAACTGATTTGATTTTGCGCATCAATTTTATAGATTGATCGAACGTGACATTGGAATTATTGACCAATCAGATTGCAGGATTTCTCGTTTTTAGAATCTTGTGGAACTTTTAGTCCATTCATCTTAAAATTACCCCTGAGAATTATTGCAAAAGAAGCTTTTTCATTAAAAACTGGCTAAATGTAACTTACACAAAAACATACTAAAAGTCTCCAAAGATCAAAGCACGGGAACACCTTTGAAATAGGTACACGATTTCATACCGCATGGAAACGAGGCTAAGAACCAGAAATGTTGGTTTTGCATGATTTAATTCGCAAAAAAACTCGAAATTGACTTGAAGCTTCAGAGTAAATTTTAATAAAATGAACGCAATGCATTTGCACATGGTTTTTAACTAAACAAAACATAAAATAGAGCAATTATTGCTAATCCAGTACCCTACATAAGTTATGCAAATGTTGTATCAGTCAGTTATTTTCGGCGTCATCAGAGTCATAGTCTAGAGTGGAATTTGTGCAGGCTGAGCCTTTGCATTGGCCGCAGGCTGGAGAACACTGCATTCCATTCTTTCTGCAGGTGCACCTCTTAGTATTGCAATCGGATGAACAGTTACAACGGATCAGCTGCAGCAGAGATTGTGGGGCAGGCGGCAAGTCACTCGTAACTGGAATAATTTGGGCATCATCGAATTTCCATCCCCAATCCTCTATCCTCAGCGATGAACCTTCTCCTTGCCACTGCTTTACTTGAAGATATACTCGAAGGCTGTGGAATCGTGCTGCTGCAGCAGTTGGCGGTAGATTCTGTGGCTGGACATATGAGGTTTTCGTTGCAAGCTTTTCGTAGTATCGTTGATATCTCAGCTTGTTAAGACTGATGCCTGGCTTACCACCAAAGAGAATGACAAGTGCCTTTTCACCTGCAGTGACAATGTCAGATACGGTGGAGTGACAGCCAAAACTTTAGCCTGCTCCATAAGGTGATGTGTATTCTCCAACTTCTTCAAGGCGGTGGCCTTACCAACTCCATACAGGCGCGAAGTGGTGTCACAGCCAGTTATAGCGTGAAGAAATAAGAGATTCCTACAAACTTCGTCACCTAACTGATGTTTTACCTCTTTCACATGCCAGACGCGGTGTACTTTTGAGCTTGCTTTTGGCTCTGGTCGAAAATAGATGTCGTGGCTATCGTCAGAAGCATAATAACACAAGAGGACCAGTAAGTCTGTGTCGTCCCCGACAAGAACTGTGGGTTTAGTTTGGCAAGATTCAATAGCAGTTTTAACGATCAAAAGATCAGCATCGCCATCAGCATGGTGCGTTACACAGCCTGCGTTTCGTAGAGCCTTGCTCAGCATGCAAAGGAAGCGCTGCTTGTTCTTGGGATTCGAGAGAAACGTATCTTTCTTCTGCGTGACAGGCATGGTTTCTGTGAACGTGATAGTTGCAGCAATCTTACCAGTAGCACGCCGTTGTTGCGTCATTGCTTTCGTTGACAGTTCATCATAGCCATCAAAGACTATAATCGCTGTTCCATATTTTCGACTGACGTATGCGCAGTATAAATCGCAAAGCTCTTTGTACGTAAGGGAACCTCTTGGCCATGGCACTCGGTGGAGAAGAGCACCTCCATCCAACACATACCGTACCTCTTCTTGAAGCTGTGTCTTGGCCTCAAGTGAAAGTCTTGACCAAATGGCATCAGCTAGAGCTGGCTTTTGGGGTTGCCTTAACGTGAATGGTGAATCGAATAGAGCGGTTGGGTAAACACACAGTTCATATTGAAATAATTCTTCAAGCTGAGTGTCATCACATGCGATGATTAGCCGCTGAAATAAAAGTTGAGGGTCAACTTGAACGTGCTCGTTGCCGATCTTTATAGAAGACTTTGATGCCATAGTAACTGCCTGGGCATTTCGCTTGAATGTATACTGTGTGGTGAGCTTCATATGCATGGACGACAATATCTTCTCTCCGACGCTTTTGGCTTTGTCAACATTAACATTGCTATTTGCATTTACACCGTTCATCACATTCTTCAGGTTTTTATCGACATCTTGAGAGAAAGGATCATGAGCAGCTACAGCATCAAGGATGGTCAATGTGTCTTTCATATCTCTTGCTTGCCTTGCATTTGACACATCCTTGTTCTGTTCGCCGGAATTAAACTGCACTTTTGTTAGCTCTTGCATTGTGCTGTTTGTTTCGGCACAGGCGGGCATGGATAATAGCCATATGAGCCTTTGCTTCTCTGTAAGGCCCTCCTCTTGTCAAACCTCCACTGGTCTTCATGCTTCTCATCAGAACCTGTTCAATGACAAGGTCTATTGATAAGCCAGCCCAAAACCGATCACTTCTTCTAGCGACATGAAGACCTGATGCCAAGTCTTGGTAGACATCCAGGTTGTCGATACGAAGGTCTGCCATTGACTGCAGATATACGCGAGCGCACTTAACATAGAAATTGTGACCGGATGCAGCTAGGTATGGGAGCATTCTTGTCAGTGTTTGAAGATGGAGATCCCAGTTTGCTGTACGTTCTGCTCTAATAAAAGTGCGCAGAATGTCCACCATTTCTATGTACTGTATCCAAAGCGCTGCCGTGCGACTTCTGTCCGCGAGGAGGCTTTGCTTTCTGGTAACATATGCTTTTATGCTATCAAGAACCTCTGCTTCATTAGCTTCTTCTGCTGATACATTCTTTTCGGTCAATTTTTCAAACAATGAACGTGCTTCCTCGAGTTTCTTCATTCCATCTGTTTTACCATCAGATTCTCGCTGAGAGGGGGATAGTACTTGACTCGGAATTTTCATCACTTTGTCCAGATGTAGAAGACTGCGTATCTCCTAAAACGACAAGACATGGTTATGCAACTGTGTCTGGTTAGATTGTTTACGCAAGAAACGAGGATAATTGAACCAAAATATAATCGACAAATACCTCTCTGTTCTTCCTCGTTGTCTATGTTCGCAACATTTTCAGCGTTTTCTGTATCATCAGAAACTAAAATGTAAAAAATGATATTACGTTTTTATATAATTTTCCACATCATCTTGTCAAAGAAATGCTTATATTGTATTACATAGTTTGCGTTGTTCTATGAGAACATTGTTTCACTTACCTGGTTGTTTAAGATAGGGAACTGGAACATCCAGGGCATTCGAATACAGCATTGCACTCAATGCTGCTTCAACAATGAGATGTGCACGCACAGCACGAGAAACAGCTTTCCCTGTCATGATGTGATCTACAGCATTAGATGCATAAATTAGTTCCATCAGTTCTCTCAATCCAGACCCGGCCATTAAATGACCAATGCTTCCGAGGAAGCTCATCTGTGTGTGAAAGGCACCAAGACGCACAATGACTCTGCGCAGCTCACTGTTGGCTGGTTCTGTCTGTATTATTTCGTAGGCCTTTAACCACAGAGGTTGATCAAATGTGATGATGGGTCGTTCGATCCCGTGTTGTGCAGCATGCTTCACTACATAATTCAGGGTGGAAGAGACGCATGTAACATCAGTTGGAGTCATGTCAATCATGGGAAGGAACGCAACAGAAGACTTCCCGTGGGTATTTCCTTGATGAATTGACTGCATCATGCCATTCCAAGATGGGCGTGGTATGCCAAACAATAAAGACGTCTTCCAGAGGACATCGAGATTCGCAGTGGGGTCATCAGCTCGTACAGGAACTATGTCTTTGTATTTAATTTCTATATTCATCTGTCTGGGTCCACATGGACGTATCTCCACCCTTCCAACGGATGAGATTTCCTCTGCAGAAACTTTGCGTCGTGCGATATTCCGAGTGTGTTTGGTACCAGGCGTCACTACTGCAATCATTCCCATACCATGGAAAGTGTTATGTCCGTCTAGTGTTCTTAAGTTGTGGTCGACATTGTCGGCTGCATACTGTATAAACTCACCACTAAAAGACGGTATGTCAGTTCCGTAACTAAGGGCAGCATTTTGGTTGAACATTTGAACTTCTTGGTATGATGAACAGAATCCATGATGATGCAAAGTGTCGATAAGGAACCGTGAGGCGAACTTGTGGTGTAACTGTACTGCAAGCCCTATCTGTAGAGGTGCGATGACAACTCGTGGCCCCGAAGCTTGAGCAATAGCCTGTCCGATTGATGCTACTTTTAATGTGTTTTTCTTCTCTGCCACGAGAACCTCAAGAAAGGCTGAAAGTGCGGCGGGCAAAAAGCGCACATGTGTCTCTGCATCAATATCTATTGTAGGGTAGCTTTCGTTGGATGTTGCCATTGACTTAAGCTCGGCTTTAATAAGCTTAGCTGCAGTGTTGATAATATTCATTTTTTGCTCCTCCATATCTAAGTTCTTCTGGGCATGGAACTGTTGCAAGATTGCAGCAGCAGTACTTCTAAATGTAACAACATTTGGTTTGCCATTAACATCCGTTACAACAATATCATCACCAAAATACTCGAGCAGCTTTGCTTTCATGTGATGCCTTCCGTACGCCTCGGTTTCTGTACCACCGAGATATTCCGCCATTTTGCTCACCAGATCATTCACAGTGATCTGTTCATCGTCATTCTCCTCAAGAAACTTTGCAACTTTAACAAATGCTTGATGCTTCTGTTCATCCTGAGGACGACCAACTCTCCTCTTTTTGACAGCACTTGGAAAAGCATATTCAAACACTTTAGGTATTTGCCTCTTTGTACGGAAATTGACATTGCAGACCTGGTGGTAGATTGCGTCGGCTGCTGGCAAATCATGCACATTAAGAAGTCTAGCTCTTACTATTTCAGACCAGCCATCCGCTCTTTCTGAACAAAGTTTCAAAAGTGTGTCTTTCGTTTCTACCGTAGTAACTCTAAATACTTCCCCCACTCTTTTATTTTGTTCCTCAGTTTCTGCTGTGGACCCACAAAAGAAACAATCGGTCTTAAATGAGAAATTTTGTTCTGCCTTTCGAGATATAGATGATCGACGAGTATTTGTTGTTGCAGACGAACTGGCATTTTTAGCTCGCTTGATATTGCTGGGAAGGCAGTACTCCCTCCGGCAATTCTTATGCACCTTTTTCCCAGGGACTGCAGTTATGTTATCCCTCCTCTCTGCACTTGCTCTATTGATTCCTTCGCTTCCTTTTCTCTTAAAATTACTATGTCAGCCTCACCATTAAGTGTTTCATTACAAATAAGGCACGTTGTTTCGTCCATGGCTGGAATTTTGTCTGAAATCAAATATACAGTGAAAGTATTGTAACTTGTCAGCACAATGCATTACAGGCAGATTTGTGCAGTCACTTGCCCAGGATAAATATTTTGGGGGCAACCATTGTTAAGAATAATAGAAACAGCAGGTGTTTTACAATAGAACAATAGAATTTCAGGATTTTTGGGGCTTCGCCCCTTGGCTTTGTGCCTGGATTCCTGGAACGAAATATTTTGGTATGGTACACTCAATTTTTCATAAGATATTATGCTATACAGATCTCATACAGATATAGTGTCATTTGTGGAACTTCAGTTTCGCGCATGCGTAGCGTATGCGTCCCACCTTTTAGAATTCGCTGTTTAAAATCAAACAAATAGCCTGTTTATACATATGTATTGTAAGACCAAATTTGTGATTGGAAAGAGATGCGATTTAAGTCATAGTCCGAGGCTTTACTGCATGGAGTGTAGGCTTTCAGAAATGTTAGAGTATTTTTTTAGGGTTGGGCTTCGTTAAAGTCAAATCTTGAATCACGTGGCTGAGACCCGGAATCACGTGATTAATTGGGACGACCACATCGAAAACTATACGGACGCCGGACGCGTTATTTTCCCAATCACAACCTAGATGTTGCTTGCATAAACGCCGCCAGGCCAGTCAGAAATAAAGGCAGTATACAGTAAACACTTTGTAAGGAAAATATTTTCCTGGTTTAAAAAAAAGCTTCAGGGAATGTTTTTTAACTTTTATTAGAAGGTATAATAATGAGCTTACCTGATCTAAAAGCTCCAAAGACCCTGCATTTTCCGTCAGGCAATGCAGCACGTGGAGAAATTGAGGAAACGTCATTCAGGACAGGAAAAATAAACGCAGCCTCGTTTTCATGCAGCAGCATACAGGGTTCTATTGAAAGCTCGTTTTAATGCATTTCCTGGGTTCAGATTTTAGGAGACTTTTGATATGTTGTAGGAGAGGCTTTTCGCAATACAAAGTAAGTATTAAACCTTCTTTTGCAATTAGTCACAGGTTGAGGCACATTTTGCTGTAAAATTACTGGACTATGACCCCATCTTTAATTACTAGGTGCATGCATTGTATTTATAAGAGATTTGAGATGAAAGATATTTGTAAGTCATCAACTTCATTAACTGAATAAAAAACATTTCATATAAACAGCAACAATCGATTAATATGAAGCAGTATATAATATGGAATAAATAGAGTCAATCATTAAGGTTTTATTTTTAAACATGATGTAAACAGTTAGCGTTCTGATGATGGGTCAATTCTCAACGTTACTCGTCCTGGAAAATTCCTCGACATTCTGTCCACCATTTCTTTGAATTCAATCATACGAATTAAAAATCTAGCGTTCTCATTACTATCGTTTGCAGACCTTCTTATTCTTGTCAGCAAAAAAGGATTGACCTCTTCTTCTTCTGGTGTATTATAATGCTGTTGAACTAATGCATCGTAGCTCACTTCAGAAATACCATCACTATCATGATCACTATCTTCACTATCATAATCAGCGACAAGTCCATAACCTCTGATATCTACATCATCATCATCGGGAGTGTTGAATGCTCTGTCTGTTATCTCCTGAAGTGCTGTTTGCATCATTACATCGCGCATCATTGTAGGTCGTACTAGCATAGATTCTGAAGGTTGTATAATCACAGGTTCTGAAGATTCTGAAGATTCTGAAGGTTCTTGAGCAGCAGCAGCAATCTAATAATAAAGAGAATATTTATATGAGAAGATGTTCCAGTCTTATAAGTATATTTAAATGAGTATAAATTATGCTTTTACAAATTACCTCTAGTATAACAGCATTGCATGGTGTGAGTCTACATAGAGGACATGAATTCATTTGCACTCGCCATTTGAAATGAAAAAGAAATAAATAAATACTTGAAATAATTAGTATAAACGAATGTTTGAAATAATTATTATTATGGGTCTAAGTGAATGCTTGAAACAACTTACTGGTTTATACATCTCAGATGAAAAACTTGCTCACACCGCTGGCATCTCGAGTAGTAAGCATCATTCACATCTGATGTTAGACAAATGGAGCAGTTGCTCTGAAATACTGACTCTCCTGGTTGCAGTCTGATCATTTGCTGCATGCTGACAATTGCTCTTCTTGCTCAAATCATCTTTTCTTCGAGACTCGCAACTAAACACAACAGGTCGCAGTAGGTTGAAGTAAAATAAAAACAACAAACTCAACGGTTTTGTGTGTTTCTAAAAGCCTTCGAAGAAGCCTTGGAAACAAGAGGTTTAATCAATCAAATCGCTGTAAGTTGGAAACATAATCAACCAACCAATCAGATCTAGCCTTCTTCAGAAAGTCATTCGATGATAACGTGTCACGTGACGAGGATTTTATCGCGGGAAAAATTAAAATTGGCGTCACGTTAGCAAATGCAAACACTCTTGGAAAATTTCTTAGAATTTTGGTAAGTACCTTTAGCTTTTCTCTACTTTTTCTTGGAAAAGTGTTAGAAATGTAGTTTTGTTATCATTTAAACTTATAATAAATATTTCATGTTTATTTAAGGATGTTTCTTTTTTATTTGTTTGGTCATAACTTATTTTAAAAGCCGTGAAACTTATGAAGCTTCGAGACCTGACCGGGCCTAGAATCCTTCACTCAAATTCTTCATTTCAACTAAATTTCTAATTCTTTATTTTTTAGTTGTTCATCGAAGAAATCAGGTATGTAATTTTGGTTTTTGTATAGCTTTATGCGAACACTCCAATCATTCAATTTCATAAAACTAGTAAGATTAAACAATGTTCATCATTTTTATTGTCTAATTAACACCACCTCTCTCAGACTCGAAAGGCTATTGACGAATGCTCTGGCCAATGTCATGAGAGACTGTGTTGAGCCCTCGTGCAGCGTAGGATTAGTAGGCCGTTCATTACAACAGCCGTTTGGTGAGTTTCAGAACAGGTGGCTGAAGACTTTTCCATGTACGAGAAATTCTTGAACCCGGGAGACCCTTGGTAGACAGGTAATGCTGCTCATCAAGGCCCCGTTAAGTTGGTGTTTTATTATTCGATCTTTTTGATGAACTAGGATAGTAAACATGCTTTGAACCACCCCTACTAATTTCAAGCAATTTTTAACGTCTTTTATTCCACCTTGTTTTCTAGAATGTCGCAAATTGCATTGATTGACATCAAATACATCCAAACAAAAGATAACCATAAATGCATCAGAAAGATGGCTATTTTATTAGATGATGGGACAACGTCATTTGTCCGGGAGTTTATTCCATGCATAGAATATGGTGAAATGGAACCTAAATGGAGACGAAGCTACAACTATTGTAGATATAACATACACAAGTTACATTATACCCCAAGAGGAGCAGCTTTGAAATGTGAAGATTCTTTATATCTCATAAAAGACATCATGGAGTGGAACGATGTAGGGTTGGTGTTCTATAAAGGTGGTGATATCGAAAGGCATGTGTGCAAGAAGATCGAAGTAGCATGTAGAAATATAGAAGAATTTGGGGCACCAAAGGTGACGTTGCATGACCCCCTGGAAGAACTGCAAGAACATTTCACATTTCTAAGAGGTATAAATTTAATCTAATTAATTAATATTGTTAAATGTTCTTGTAGTTCTTCTAGACGGTTGTGTGTTGTTGTTTTAGGTACCCAAATTCTTCTATGTTTAAAACAACATGACAATCTGCCTTTTGATATCACCCCCTTGTATAAAACACCATCGTTAAAAGTTATGAAACTATTTCCCGCATTGTTCCATTCCATGATGTCTTTATTATTTCGGCCGAATCGGTGGATGTTGTATCTCCAAAAATTATAGCTCCGTCTCCATGTAGGCTCCAAAAATTATAGCTCCGTCTCGATTTAGACTCCAAAAATTATAGCTCTGTATCCATTTAGGCTCCAAAAATTATAGCTCCATCTCCATTTAGGTTCCATTTCACCATATTCTACGCACGGGACAAACTCCCTGACAAATGTTGAATTATTTAAAATTATTGAATAGAATTATTTAAAATTATTGAATAGAATTATTTAAAATTATTCAATAGAATTATTTAAAATTATTGAATAGAATTATTTAAAATTATTGAATAGAATTATTGAATTGAATTGATTTGTTCACTTGAACTATTGAACCTCTTTTATTATTTAACATCTGTGTTACCCTGCAAGAACTCTTGAAAACGAGGTTGGAGAAACCATCGCGTTAGATCCATATAAACCATCGCACTATAGCGCGACCTGATGACGTCACTGGAGTTGGAGGACTCTTGAGGTTGGAGAAACCCGCATGCTAGATCCATAAAAACCGTCGCACTATAGCCCGACCTGATGATGTCACAGATTATGACATCACTGCGCTATGGCCACCGCTTTACAACCTACTTCAGCGGTAAGTTATGTCATAAATCAGCCTATGAAATCAGTTGCTCGATCCAATTTCTCGGGGTCAGTCGTAAGTGATGGCATAAATCAGCCTATGAAATCAGTTCCTCGATCCAGTTTCCCGGTGTCAGCAATCAGTGATGTCATCAATCAGCAAATGAAATCAGTTCCTCAATCCAGTTTCCCAGTGTCAGCAATCAGTGATGGCATCAATCAGCCTATGAAATCTGCTCCTCGATCCAATTTCCCGGTGTCAGTGATCAGTGATGTTATCAATCAGCCTATGAAATCAGTTCCTTGATCCAGTTTCCCAGTGTCAGCGATCAGTGATGTCATCAATCAGCCTATGAAATCAGTTCCTTGATCCAGTTTCCCGGTGTCAGCGATCAGCGATGTCATCAATCAGCCTATGAAATCAGTTCCTTGATCCAGTTTCCCGATGTCAGTGGTCAGTCATAGGTCAGCCAATGAGGTCAGTGGATTATTCAACCAGATTACGTAACCTCCAGTGTTAACAGAAGAACAGAAAATAAGCCAGTTGGTGAGATTTTATGATGATTATCATGCTGATTCTCTTCAAGAGTCATGCCTTCAGACATTTAAAATGGAAGATCCTATCTATAAAGTAGTAAGTTCTCATAACAGCACAAAATTGGTGTATTCTCATGGAAACAGCATTGAAAGAAGGATTCCTTCTTTTCTAGATCCAACTGCTCCCAACTTTTATCCTTCATTCCCGACCCGGAAACCTTCATTTCCTCAAGAGCAGGTTTACAGGAATTCCGAAGCCGAGAATTACACTGAACCTCAAGCAGCAAGACTTCCAGATCATCAATTTTCATCGTGGTATGCGTCATCAAATTATCCAGTTTCAGTTGGTTCACTATTGTTGCAGAGTCAAGAAAGAAGAACCCATCCTGTTCAGCACTCCAGTCCATTTTTTTCATCTGACTATGGGCATGAGTATTAAGCCACGACGAGGAAACTGACAGATGCAAGTATGCTACCAAAATCTGAGCTCTTGCACTTTGATGGTAATCCTCTACGATATTATAATTTTATGAAGTCTTTTGATAATCAGGTCTAGTTAGAAGGATACAGATGACAATAGCAGGCGGTTGTAGCTTTTAATACAGTATTGCAGCGATAAGGGGAAAAAAGTGATTGAGAGCTGTATACTCCTGGACCATGAAAAGAAATACAAGGAAGCTAAGCGACTACTGGAGGAAAGATTCGGCAGCAAGTACAAGGTGTCTAATTCTTGGATCAACAATGTATCTAATGGCCCATCAATCAGACAAATGACAGAGAGGCACTTATGGATTTAGCAGACAACCTTCAAAACTGCGAGATTACACCCAGAGCAACTGGAAGACTAAATAAAGTGAACAATGAAGACAAACTGGTGAGAACATCGGAACGCTGTCCAGGATATATTAGAGCAAGATGGCAGTCAATGGCGCAGGATATTCGAGCAGAATGTCTCGATCTAAACATTGAACACGTACGCAGGCTGGTGAGAAAAGTGGCTGTTGAGAAGAATGACCCTGTTTTTGGTGGAATAATGCATGGCAGAAATGGAGACAACAGAATGAAGGACAAGAAGTCAGAAACATCAGGAAATATGAGTTTCAGTATTCAAGCTAAAGAAGCACATAGTTGTGGTGTTGCAAAGGCCATTACGAATGATGATACCCGGCTTAAATGCTACTTCTGTAAAGGAGATCACAAACTTGTAGCCTGTGAGAATTTTGTACAGACGAAACTGAACCCTGCTGATGACGCATCAAGACGTAATCCTGTGAAAGATCTAATTGATGATTCGAGTTCGATCAATGATGGACCATCTTTCTTATGGCAAAGTGCTGAAACTTGGCTAGTTAAATGCACAGAAAATTTCAAAAAAGAGAATGATGATATTGAATTAAAGAAAAGCGTACAGTCACACAGTGTTATTGTGGCAGATTCACATGGTATGTGCATTAGCGAATTGGTTTTCTCAAAATTTTCTTCGTGGATTATGCTAAAAAAGGCTGTTTCTTGGCTATTAAGATTTAAAAAATGACTGCTCCTGAAGTCAAAGCTACTATATGCTGTTGAAAACTCAGTTCTAAAAGGACAATTGACAGTAGAAGAACTTGAGAAAGCAGAACATGCCATCATATTGTGCATTCAAAGGAATTTTTACAAATAAGAAATGGACACATCACAGCTTTTTAGTTTTATAATGCCAGGAGCAAATTGTTCGATTTATAACTGTTATACTTTGAGGACTGAAAAATTCAAGGGAGTCGCGATATTTAAAGTACTTGCTGGTAAAGACGAATTCAACAGCAATTGGCGTGAAAAACTTATATGGTTTATTACCAAAGATCACGTGGTTGACAAAAATTTGAGAAAACAGATCGAAGAAAACCGAGTGTACATTTGTGAAAAACATTACGATGCCGAGCAAATAATTCACCATAAGTGTTATTGATCTTTTGGTATCGTGTTCAATGCAAGGTTTATATTTTTGAGCAAAAATGTCTCTTGATTTCTCGACTTGTGACAACGAATTTTTGTCTGCAAATTTCTATTCATGACAGGCAGGCGCAGACCGTGAATATGTTGATATTTTGTACTTTTCAACCAATTGATGAATTTCTTTAATTATTTACAGATCCAGCTAGAAAGACGTTAAAACCAGGAGCAATTCCTTCTTTGAATTTACCTGTGAAGTCAATCATAACCCAAAGGTGTGCTGTACAGCAACCTTTGAAACTTCATGTATTTTGGCAAAACATGCCTTATCTTTATTTTATCCTCGACTGTTACTTAAAAAGTAACCAAACGAGTCAATGCTTGATTTGTTTATTTACAGCCAAAGTAAGGAGCCAAGGTCATAAGCCAAGTCAATTGCAGCAAAAAGAGAAATCAGTACCCCAACACTACAGCATTCAGCATGTTATTCTACTTTCAGGGAACTAACTGAAAGAACATTAAAGTTAAAACTAGGATGGTTGGCAAGTTGACACCACAGTAGAAAGTTTCATCAGGGTTTTAAAAAATGTTGCTCAGTATCTTCTTCCCCAGTATGAATTATTTATTGACGACAGTCTTTCATTTACAGTGAGGTTATATGGCTGGAATTTACCACATGATCATGACTTTTATATTGTTTATAAAAGATCAATGCGTAATGTCACAGTTTCAAATTTGATTGCAGCTTTGACAAAAAGGTATGTTTGTCCTGGTATTGATAATGAGTTTGCAGCAAAGAGTGGAGCTATCATTCACCACTGCATACCAAAGAAGTTTGAGCTTTTTTCAGATGAAGATAGCATGTACCCACTTAATCAAATTAAATACAGTAGAGCTGAGACATGTTTGCTTCTAACTGATCAACCAGAAAAATGTGAAAATTGCAAAAATACAGCAGGAAAGGAGTTATGTAGTCTTAAAAGAAAGAGTAATGCAATGTTATTGCCAGCTAAAGCAAAAGCCCCAATTAGCAAAACTTCTTCACAAAGAATCATCCTTGCTATGCAAGAATATCGTTTGGAGAACAAAGATTAACAGAGGGAAGTCATGGAAAAAAGAGCAGAGCTTGAAACATGTTCAGTACCCATTGACAAAGAACTGAGTAAAGATATTGTATCAATCATGCAAAATACAGATGAAAAGAAATTACCACCCTCCATGAAACTTTTTTGGGAGGAACAACAAAAATACCTTCAGTACTCACAATCAGGAATTAGGTATCACCCAATGGTAATAAATTTTTGTCTCAACTTGGCCTCTAAATCTCCTGCAGCATATAACGAGCTAAGATACAATGAAAAAACAAAATCAGGAATTTTGGTTCTACCAAGTCAGAGAACGTTGAGAAGCTATAAAAACTACATCCGTGCGTAGCAGGGGTTTAACAAGGAAATCGTTGAGGAACTGTGCCAGAAGGTAAAAGATTTCTCAGATATTGAAAAATATATCGTGGTTCTTATAGATGAAATGAAAATCCAAGAAAACCTAGTTTGGGACAAGTACACTGGACAACTAATAGGTTTTGTTGACTTTGGCGATACTGAGTTTAATTTGGCGACACTGAAAAAAACGAATGAAGTTGCATCCCATGTGCTTGTGTACCTGGCCAGGGGGTAGTTAACCCTTTCAAATTTAGCTTTGCTAATTTTGCAACAACAAGTGCTACATCTCAACAACTGTTTGCTGTATTTTGGAAAGCTGTAAATATCCTTGAGTTGAAATGCCAATTAAAGGCAATCGCTGTCACATGTGATGGTGCATCTGCCAACCGGAGGTTTTATAGGATGCATTCCTATTTGCTTGATGAAGTACAAGAAAGTGAAATGGTGTACAAAACAGTAAATATATTTGCAGATGATCAGGCACAAAGATATATTTACTTTTTTGCTGACCCACCACATCTCATCAAAACAGCACGAAACTGTATGTATGAAACTGTACAAGTCAGGTGGTCAGAAATCAAGTCGGCTATTGTGGAATGATGGCATGCCTATCCTTGGGAGTCACATTTCTGACATTTTCTATGAAGATATCGAATGTGCGCTTCATCTACTGCCAAAGCTAACATATGATCATGTTAAACTCACTCCATTTTCTTGCATGAATGTACGACTGGCTGCCCAAGTTTTAAGTGAATCTGTGAGTAAGGTGCTTCAAACATTTGGCTCAACCCAAGAAAAAAGAATTGCAACATTTTGCTTGATGATGGACAAATTTTTTGATTGTCTGAATGTTAGAAACTCGTCAGAGTTTGTCACAAAGCCAAAACCATTTTTGAAGCCATTCTCCTCTGAGCATGATGAAAGGTTCACATGGCTGAAAGAAACCTGTTTAAAATATTTCAGTGATTGGCAAGAATCCATTGAAGCAAGAACGGGAAATTTTTCTCAAGGTGATAAAAATAACATGTTTATTTCCTGGCAGACGTATGAAGGAATAAAGATAACAACACAATCTGTTATAGAGCTAACAAAGTACTTGATTCAAAATGGAGTTGCCTATGTGCTTAACGAGCGGTTTTGCCAAGACCCTTTGGAGAACTATTTTGGGAGACAAAGATCTATTGGTCGACGAAAAGATAATCCCACAATAAGAGACTTTGGCTTCAATGACAACACAATTAGAAACCAAAAGATATTTTACCCAATAGCTGGTAACTGTAGACCAGATGAGGAAAATGATGTAGACATGGACATAAACCCATAGATTTTTGATGATACTAGATTGATTGAGATGATACTAGACTTGTTGTTTTTTTTAAGTTATTTTCCCTTATCAAGGTTATTAGATTTTTTCTTAATTTCTGTTCTTAATGATCTTGCTTTAGTCTTCTTTGATTTGATTTTATGTATTTGCATCTGGTCTTTTGCATAAGAGAATATTCTTACTCTTATATACAAGGCAATTAATTGTTCCAACAGATTTAATGATGTCTCCTTGTCAACTTTCTGCTCTGATAGACTGCATAGTTTGGAAAACCGACACAAAATGTAATTGTTTTTAAGAAGTTCTGTTGCCATGTCTGTGCAACTTATCTTTTTGCTGGTGTTGGAAGATTCTTTGTGGAAATATGTCTCGACAACAACAAACATTTGATAAACATCTGATGACACTATCCACAAACCACCTCTGTTCTTAGCTGATATTAAAGAATTGATTTCATTCAAATGGGCACTTTCATCAGTTTCTTTACCTGCAGTCAGGAGTGATAAATATTGTTGACTCATTGCACTGTTCCATTGCTTTGAGCTTCGAATTCGCCTATAAAATTTACCAAATACCACTGAGATATGCTATGCAAGCTTTCTCTTTTGTTGTTAAACTTGTAGTATTATGTTGTTCACTTTGTGAACAGTGTTGGCTTGGTTTAAATGGGCTAAAACATTATTTGCCAGTTCCAGTCCAATAACCGAGCAACAATGCTGGCTCAATCCCCTGAATGCTCTTTCCTTAATGAAGACATGTTTGTAAAAAGTCGGGAAAAATTTTTCACCATTTCCATTATATGCATTTATGACCGATTGCTCATAAATATACAAAACTTCATCCATGTTGAATGTGTAGCTGCCAAGCTCATTAAGAATATTCTCTGGATAACAATTTTCAGAGATCAGTTTTGCAATTGATTTATTATTCATTTGTTTTAACTGCAATGGATGTAGAATTGATTCAGCGTCTTTAGGTTCCTCGCTTTTAGCATTCTTAATCTTGTGCTTCACAGAATTGTGTCTGGAAATGCCATGCTTTGATTTGCACTTTTTGTTACACAACAAACAAGGAAAAACACTGTTTTCAATTCCTTCATCCTATAAATAAATCATTATTTTTAAGTTACTTAAAAATCATGTAACCAATATGCAGTCTATTTTAATTGAATAGACTGCATATATTGTATTTTTGGCCTAAAAAAGGCCTGGCAACAGGAACTAGGAAGAAAATGCGCACACAGCATACAATATTTATCTCCAAAACGCCACAATCTACTTCTTTATTAATATCTTCATCTCGTTCCAACAAATCCTCTTCCATAAGGTCTAAAATCGCATCGAAATCTTGGCCAGATAGAAAGTATTTGCTCTGTGCATTGGAAGCCATTGACCATTTGACTTTTCTTGCACCCTCACTGTCACGTGATAGAGCGATTTAACATAAACGCGCAAACACAAATGAAAGACAATAGCTTATTGTTTGGCTTCCAGACTATAGTTTTCATTTATGACTATGAAATCGTGAAAGAAGCAGTTAAAGAAACGAAGCAGTCTTCTCAATCTCGACCCTGTTGTGATAAATGGCATGCTGTGTGTTGGTGGATGACTGAAACATCTGGAAATTGAAACAAGCAGCATGAAACATCCTATGATTCTTCCAAAGCAAAACCATGTGGTCGACCTGATTATTAGATACTATCATCAACTGTCTGGTCATCTTTGAAAAGAATATGTATTGTCATTGATTTGAGAAAGATTTTGGATCATTAATGCATGTGCCTTGGTGCATCAAACCATCAGTCAGTGTTTCATATGCAAAAAATATCTCCAGTAGCCTATGCACCAGAAGATGGCAGATCTACCTCGAAGCAGAATAATTCCTGGAGAACCACCATTCACATATGTTGGTGTTGATTACTTTGGACCATTTTATGTAAAAAGGGCCTGCAGCATGGTTAAAAGGTATGGTGTGATATTCACTTGCCTCATTGTTCGTGCTATCCATGTTGAAGTGGCGCATAGTTTGGACACTGATTCCTTTATCAACACATTAAGATGATTTATGGCTTGTCATGGTAGACCCAAGGAAATCAGTTCGGACAATGGTACAAATTTTACATGCGCGGAGAATGAGCTAAAGCATTTCATTCGTCAATGAAATCAAGAAAAATTCACGAGTTGCTTCTTCAACATGAAGTGAAATGGCATTTCAACCCACCATCTGCCTCACATATGGGAGGTGTATGGGAGTACTTAATCTGTACAATTCGACAATTCATGACAATGGTTTTAAGAGAACAAACTTTGGATGACGAAAGTTTGCAGACACTTATGCCTTAAGTAGAATCAATTGTAAATGGGAGGCCCTAATCAGAGTCTCAGATGATCCAAGAGATGCAAACGCTTTGACACCATATCATCTGCTGATGTTGAAATCCAATGAGTCTTACCCACCAGGAATATTCTCTAAAAAATGGGTATTGCAAAAGAAGATGGAAACAGATCCAGTTTCTAGCAGATCTCTTCTGGAAAAGATGGGTTAAAGAATATCTCCCAACCCTACAACAGCAACAAAAGTCAGTTTCAGTTTCATATTTTAAATTCCACTACATACAATTTATGAAGTAACTAGACAGACAAATAACTAAACTAAAGGAATAAAAGATACAAAAAATTAATACATCAGTAAGCAAAATTAATACAATATACATTACACAAAACAGAGAAGATAAATTGTATGGAGGGGAATTACTTTAAGGAGGAGCTCTCTCAGTAGTCAGACTAATCGAGGAGAGAGCACCCCCTGTTTTAATAGTATTTCAGATACATGTGATGACTTTCACTGTAATTATTTGACAGGGCAGATGGTGACCTTTTTGAGCCTATTCTATGATCAATCTTGATAATTATTTTCAAAGAGAAAAGCTTTGAGTTTACGACGAAAACTGATAGCAGAGGGTAATTTTTTAATATCCAAGGGAATGTCATTCCAGCACTTAGCTCCAAAGTAACGAACTGATTGAAGGCCATATTGAGAAGTATTTTTCTGAGGTAGAAAAATATCACTTTTAGTGGCTTGCCGTGTACCATGTTGATGAACGGATTGAACTAAATCAAAGAAAGAATGAAAACAAGAACGAGAGATTTTATTTACACAATCATATACAAAAGAAAGCAGTTTCAATTTAAATAGATCGCATAGCTTTAAAATCTTTAAATCAGAAAAGAGAGGTGAAGTGGGAGAAGTAAAGTGTTCAAACGCAATAGCCCTTATAACCCTTTTCTGTAACAAAAATACTGGATTGATATGAGTCTCATAGGTAAGACCCCAAACTAAAATTCCATATTGTAAAAATGGAGAAAATAAAGAGTTGTATAGACAGACCAAAATATTGATGGGTAAGAAGTGTCTTACTTTGAAAAACATACCACAAGTTCTAGCCAGTTTTTTGGATAGTTCTGTCAAGTGATACTTCCATGAAAGATTTTCATCCAGAAGGACACCAAGAAATTTGACATAACGAGTCTGCTTGATAGGGAACTTTCCAATTTTGATGCTGACAATTTCAGATGAAAAATGTTGAGGTGACTTAAAAATTATGAAATTAGTTTTATCAATATTGAGTGACAATTTGTTAACCTCAAGTTCTTCAAACTTCAAAGTCGCTCAAACCAAAAAGAAACCTTCAAGAAAATGACATAGTTCTAATTGTCGACAAGCCACTACCAAGAGGAGCATGGCAATTGGGAAGACTATTAGCTGTACATCTTGGTAGAGATGGTCTTGTGAGATCAGCGAAAGTCAAGACTTCTAAGTCTGAATTGGTCAATCGAGTGGAAAAACTTTGCTTGTTGGAAGCTAGTGAAAATAAAATTGAAGATGAAGAACTTTGCACTAATTAGAAGAATAAAAGAAACTTTCCTCACAAAGAAACCGTTTGGGGCCGGATGTATTGTGCAAAGTGTGTTTTGCGTAGTGTAGCTTGCATGATTATCGTGAACGAGAGGAATTTGACATTACAGTTTTTTACTTTGACCTCAAATGGATTTTTACTTGATAACTGAACTATTGAGAATTATTCAAGGATCTTTTTTCCCTTTGCGACTTTGTTATCTTATGATATAAAAGAGCAACAAATCTGATGAACAGACAGTAAGGGCTGCAAGACAACAGAGATTCTGTTGGCTGTTGGAAAAGATGTTTCTGTAAGAAGACAAGGAAAAACAGCCTGTAAGTCTGTAATAATTCGTTGTTGCTATTATTTAGTTTGTATTATTCGACTTGGTATTTTTGTAAGAGAACATTCTATTATTAAACATGTTAATAATATTATGTAGACTAAACTTCTTATTTGGTCATTTCGATTATTTAATTTTTAGCACACCATACTTAATGCTGAACCCAAAGTTGTGCTTATTTTGCTGTGTTCTTGGGTTTGGCATTGGTTTGCGTTATAGCAAGTTGGGTGCAACAACAGATGGTCAATGTTGAAAAATGTAAATACATGTAAAACAACATTATCTGGCCCTTGCAATCCCTGTTAGAAAAAACTGCTACAAAACTGAGATTGCAGCAAATATATAAAAAATTTTGTTCTAACAAATAAGAACTATTGTTGATAAAAAGTTGAAAACATTTACTATAACTTAATTATTGCATTGTGCTCACTGTGGTGTTATTTTAAGCCTCACAGACAGTATGTTGTCAATTTTTGCTTTTATCTTATCTTATTTGAAAACAATGTATTACAAAGGATGTCCTAATCGCCAACAAGTGCTTTTTTCATAGTATTTTGAGTTGAATCATATTCTGTGTAGTAGTTGTATTTGTTCATTGGTGGTTAGACACTGCAAGTACCCTTCAACAACCGCAAAATCAGCTTTAACAGGAGCCCAAGTTTGACTTGGCCGCCATTTTGAAAGTTCTACAGTGAAGAGAGAACAGAGAAATAGAATGGGAAGGCAACCTCAAATGTCTTCCTACTGCGAATTTTCTCATTATGCTGGTAAAAAATCACTTGACTTGAAACAAAGGATTTGCCCTACCTCTGACATCAGAGGTAGGGCAGAACTTTGTGAAAGACAGATGAGGAGAAGGGGGTGTTGTTTTGTACTCCGGCCTCATTTCTGCCCGAGTCGCTTGTTATGGCTCAGCGCGAAGGCCCCAATTTTGAAAATACAATGAAAGACAGCTTTTATGGTTAATACTCCAGCTATTGCTCTTAGTTACCTTGAAAAATATATGTCATTAAAAACATTTGATTAAAATCAGGAATAGCATAAGATCGTTAAATGATTTTTGGTGGCCATTTGGTGCAAAACAGCTTTTGATTAAACTGTTATTTTCATTGTGTCAATAAAGTCAAGCAACTTCTGAAACAATGCAATAGTAAAGATCTGCAAATAAAATATTCCAAAGTATTAATTTTATTCTTTAACTTTTCCAGTGTTAATATAATTCCATTTCTTATTGTACTTTCAGATTTCTATTCTGGTGTGCAAGTGAGAGTACCTGGAGAAATAACACAACAGCCAGAAGCTAGGATTCTATTTAATGACATCTCCAATAAACCAATGTACATGCCAAATCCTTCTGATCATACTGTAACAATTGAAAACATTTTCCACATTTGGCCAAAGTTGAAGCAAAAAAACTCTTTTCTTCTTCCATGGGGTTTATCGTGTTTCCATTCTGAATTCCATTACATGCTGCACACCAATATTTTCTTTGATGGGGTTTCAGTAACAAAGAAACTGGTTTTGAAGGCAGATTCCAGTTTTGTTGTGAATGTTGGCAATAGAGTTAAAGATTGCTGGGAACTTGGTATCGATATGCCTGTGAAAATTGAGACTCCTACCTCTCTTGTTAATGTCTTGTCCATTATCAGTGAAAGTAAGATGTGCCATGGGTGTAGCAAAGCAAAATACGCTGGTTTACCTGATTCTGTGTATGACAGTGAAGGTCACATTCATAGTGTTGCCAGGCTAGTTTCATTCAGTGCTTTCCATGAGACATCCCAATCTTTCAAAGTTTTCATTTCTAATAAGTGCAAAATTCTAATCAGCACCACCACAAATTCAAAGTTATGTGAAGAATGCCATAAGCTTGACAATGCACTTCGAGTCAGGTCATTTCGTGCATCCAAGAGTAGCCCATCAACTAATTCATCAAGGACAAACTTGAAACACCTTTCTGTGGCACAGCTGCAGCAACGGTTGGAGGAGGAAAAAAAGAGACGTTTGCTTGCAGAGAAAAGAGCAATGTATGCAAAGAGGCAGAAGAATTTGGAAAAAGATGGAAAACGGCTGGTACAGAAAGACCACAAAGAAATGCAAACAATGACGAAAGAATTGCAATCGAGAGGTCAAACCCATTTGAAGATGATGAAAACATCTCTTTTTTCTGGGAGATCCAAAAGCAGATGAGTGAAAAGAGGGAAAGCAAATGGCATCTACGGTAATTTATTACTTTAATTTATCCCCAGGAATTTGAAATAGTCAATGGTTTTTTTTGATTAATTTGCTTCAATGCTGTTTTTATTTGCTGCATGAATTTGAATTGATTTAAATGGAATTACCATGGAATTACAGTCAGCAAGCAGTGCTTGTCCATTTGTTTAGTTGTATTCTTGGTCCCTTGCCTGAAACAGGGAAGCAACAGATGACTGCAAAGAACATGATAACAAGGGTCTTTTGATGGCTATAGATTTACTTTGCTGTTTTACACAACTTCTGTGTTTCTTTTCTGGAAGCTTGTCTTCAACTATGTCATGAGCATAAGGTCTGAGAAGGCCCCCTTTCATCAACCATCATTTGTGTATTTCATTTTCACCTGTAAAGTACACCATTTATGAAATGCAAAAAGCAAACCTCCCAGTGGGTTTGAGACAGTGTCAGCATGTGTTTCTGCAAACATAAAATAAGATCCAATTTTCCTGTAAATTTACACCAAACTGGACCCCCTTTTTTTCTCTGACCTGACAGGAGAAAAATGGCCCATTTCTCAAGCAAGTAGTTTAGCTTTTCTTTATTTTAATGGGTATGAACTTTGTGAACAAAGGTCTTGTTTTCATTTATTTCCACTTGCTTGGCGAAGCTTGAAACCAATTATGAATTTCAATTTTATAAATCTTACTACAGGTCTCGTTAGCAAATTTTTATTATCAATTTATCATTTCTTGCAGGATAATAGAAGCATGTCTTAAGTTGTGGAACAGATCAAAAGCAGGATATGAAGAGTTATATTCTGGGTTTTTTAAACTGCCGTCTGGGAGAACTTTGCGCCTGAAAAAAAACACAGCCCGACAATCACCTGGTTTGCACCAACACATATTGGAATGTATGAAAAAGCAGGCAGCTGCTGAAAATAGCCCCGAAACATCATACCATGGATTCATCGTTTTTGACGAAATGACAATTCAGGTAATTTTTCCTCCTAGTCCAACTGTAGAATGCACGTTATTTGCGAAAATTGAAATGTTTTGCCTGAGTTTGAAATGAAAACTGAACTAAATTGAGTAGTGCCTTTGTTCATCACAAATGGTAAATGACATCCAATTTCAGACAGACTATAATTTACATGCGTGTACATGGACAAGCATGGCCATCAGTTTGCTGATTTACTTCCCATTTGATGTTAATAGTGCAACACCAAGAACTTGGACAAGTAGCAAAAGCAGTATCCAAAAGATCAAAACGCCATGCACGATTGTGATAAAAAATTTAACCACTCTGTGCATTGGTAGATATTTATTATAAGGTGTCCTATATTGTAATTTTCATAGGGTAATCTTGAAATCAAGAGGATCGGGGAAGAATTCGAGCTGACTGGAATCATCGACATGGGAGATTTTAACAATATGATGCAGAGCATAACTGACGGTGAGTATTGCATACATTACGGATCAATTGATGATAAATAGAAATACTTTTCACGTTCTTCATTTTAGATTCGCAATGGGTAAAAGTTTGCTTAACTTCGAGTATTTCAGTGCTGAATTATAAACATCAATGGTAGGCAATGTTTGTCTAACTGTTAATTGTTTTGCCTACTTTTCCTCGCTGCTAGATGCTTTCAGATGCATCTGAAACATGATGGGTTGAAGTTGACTTGACTAAACGAATGCAAACAATTCTATTTTCCAGTCAATTCTTATCTTTAAGGAACATTTTATAAATATAAAGTCGCTCATACGGGTATGCAAGCCAGTTTGTTAGTTGGCTAACATTTTGTTACTATACATATACAGATCAAGTTAGATATTATTGACAGATTTCGCTTTCAGGTAAAATGGGGGGTAGAGATAGCATAACACATCCTGTATTTCACTTATCATGAAGGTCAATTCTAATATCCATTTTGCTATTATCCAACGGCAAAGCTAACAGGTGCTGCACTGGTTGATCTCTACTGGGAAGGAGTAGCAGCTCTTCTTCATAATGGTTTCAATCCTGTCATGGCTATCTGTGATGGAGGACAGGCAAATCGGTCTCTTATTGCAATGCACTTCTCGTAATACGAAGCTGCCATTGATGAAAACTTTACAACGAAGAATCCATACACCGGCGATCTGCACGTTTTTATGATGGACCCATCAGTACATATTTGCTTAAATAGTATAGAAAGTCGTTGTTAAATAGTTCATAAATGCACGATTTGAAATCTAAGAGTCAAATCCTTCCTTATTTGCAATATTATTTGTGGTGTGCACCTTTTCATCTCGTCATATTTCTTAAAATGATTCAGATATGTTTCTCAACATGTGTGACATCAAGGAATAAACAGTGTTCGGTTCTGTTCAAAACATGGCACGACTAGTTAATATCATCTTTTGCTAGTTGCAAGATAAGAGTTGGTGATGAAATACTTTATAATCACCACTTTCCTTTTCAACAGCAAAATTTCAAGAAAATAAGGAACAACCTTGAGAAAAGTCTTCCACATGCTAATGCAAAGAGGCACCTAGAAAAGGATGGTAAGCCAATTTTATGGACTCATTGGAAAGACTAGTTTTGTCATGACTGCGAACACGGTTTGAGGACATTTCCTAGGCTCTCCGAGGCGCACTTTGATTTGACACCTGCATCGCGGATGCGTAACTTTTTGGCGGATGACGTTCTCTCGCCCTCCATGTTGGAAGTAATGCAGGTAAGTCGATGCGCATTTATGGTCCGATAATTGAAAAGAAATGTTTGATAGTTGTAAGTTGAGGTTATGTTGCACAATCTATAATACGATATGATGATTCTTGATGAAACAGTTGCATAAGAATGAACAGAAATTATGAATGATAGAATGTGGAAATTAGAAAGTGCCATCTTATTTGAATTTCCTGAAAGAGCTTCTATTACCCTCGTATACTTTGGGTTCCTTGGATGTAATTATTCTTTGCATGATATTGTTTTCATTCTTCCCGTAAGAATTTCAAGCAGTCCCTTGACGAAGAAGGAAAGGATTCGGCTTTCTTGGACAAACCAATGGAAGTCGTAATCAATTTTGGCATATTGCTTAGAAATTTCAAAAGCAAAGCAGTCTACAGGTGATAAGACTGTAAGTTTAATAAACAGATACAAATATCTATGGCAATCTATCGAAATTCTTAATTAAACTTGTATTACTAAATAAACACTACCCTGCAAATCAGAACATTTATTTTAAAAAATCACGAAGAACATATTGTATGGTTTTTATTTTGCACCCCCAACAAATTCACTCCTGTTTCAAATATTGTGAAGATATTTGTTTTCGTATATCTGAACACAGGTATAAAAATTCTTTTCAGGACACTTGACGATTCTAGATTCACAGAAAATGAATCTATTCTGCAAATGGTTGAAGGAATGGGAAGTTAACAATTGAAGCGATAGCACAGCTACTGCGACTGAAAGGTCAAGAAAGTTCATATCTGGAAAAACAAAATTTGACATCTTCTCGATGGTCTTGGGGTTCAAAGTTTACTGCAGAATAATGATGACCAAGTTCGAAGGCGTACATATATCCACCCAGCAAACATCCCAAGACTATTTGGAGCTTTTCTTCTCTTGTCAACGGGCACAATGTGGTCAGAATAATAATCCTACAGAATTGCAGTATGGTAAGTTCAACCTTTTTCGTTATGTTTTACAGTTTAATTTGTTCATTAGGCAACCGAAGCTTAGGCCCGTGGTACTTAATTTCTATTTTGTAGCCTCAAATATCAACGCAATCACCAAAATGAGGAGCTTGAAGGTTGCAAAAGCTAACTGTGCTGGACGATAATATTTAGAATATTGAAAGAAACGGAGAAAAATAAGAATTCAAGACATCCTGGACGATGGTATTTATAACTATAAACGAACTATGTATGTCAACTGTAGTAAAGATGTTTTAAAGCGTTTGCAACTTTGCTGTCTTTTTTCCGTACATAAAGCATCTCCACTAAGAAGATACCCTCACCATAGTTACTTTGTTTTGAGTTTCGAGTGTTGGAAGAGGACAAACGAATGCCGCTTCTCCCTTCTCCAACGCAAATGCTTTCAGCTTTTGATGGCTTGCCATTTTCCCCAAGCTCTTATCATAATAGATTCCATGTAATGTATCTTGCAGATGTATTGAGACTTGATGTATTCTTTTGAGCGCATATTAAGATCTCGCTTGAGCAGCCTGCCTCGAAGTGTTATGAATACTTTCTCTCCGCACACTGTAAACATAGAATTTAATGGCGTTAGTTGTAACATTTTTATGACAGTAAATACAGATGTTCGGGAAATGGCATTTGTGATGACTTTGCTATTAATTGTGACAATGCAAAGATTGTTGTTATAATATTATGTTTTATTTCTCTAACTAGTAGTTTTTATGTACAATACCTTTCTCAATCAGTTTTCATTGGGGGTAAACATTAAATGTGAGATGGCGCAGCGAAACCCATTTGGTAGTGATTTCAACGAAAGGCGTTACAAGACGTGAGACAATTTATACTCTTAATCTGATGGATATGTTTTTGACTAAGAACAAACATATTACAAAAAACTTACTTCCATTTGACAAATCGCTGACAAGTTGCTCCCAGGCAACTTGAGTGGCAGTATCATTACGTACCATCTGGCGAGCACCTCGCAAACAGTCACGTTGATACTTTCTGGCAGTGGCCTTCGTAAAATGCTTCGCACAAGTCTTTTCCAATTGTACCAAAAAGAGAAATGTTGTATCATTGATGTGCAATAAACCACCTCTGTTGTGATACTCTATATGGGCAAAGGAATCGGGATATTGCGTTGTTTCCAGTGCTTTGTCTCTTGATAGGCATAACTTGTCGATCGTGTCAAGCACTTTATTTTCATTAGAAACTGTTGAGTTAACTGATGAATCTTTGGAACCAACACATTTACGAACATAGACCTGTGCTGCATTTCTCTCCTTGAAAAGCACCCAGCCTCCTATCTGAATTTTTGGGAAAAACATGAAAAGCCCGCATAAATATTGATTGAACACACTGCAAATGATTGAATATGACTTCCTAACAACTTATTATGATAAACGTAAAAAAAATTCTTAGAGATTGAAAACGAGGCTGAGAAGGGCAAACAAAAAAGAGCGTGAATTCGCAAAAAGAAAAATTGTTAAGTTGAATTTCAAAGTAACAGAAAAGCTTGTTATTATTGTTGAAGAGTAAAAATGGCCTGTTCACAGCAGAGAAATGTTTATTTAATTACTTACAGTGATGCAGACTTAACTAAAGTAGACAGTAGAGGACATTCAAAGGCATAAGCTGACATTTAATTTAGACTAAAGCTGACATCTGTCCATGATGGTTCAAGCGGAGAGATCAAAGCTTCACCAGTGGTCAAAACAGGTTCTTCTTCACCAACTTCAGTCGATGATGGATGTATCATATAAGGATACAGCACCTCATCGGATGCTGACTGTGCATCAAACTCATGGACGGACATTATTTTTCTATTAAATATTGCAATAGATGGTGGGGTACATGGAATTCTTTTTGCCCAACCAGAAAAGACTGATAAAGAAGACAATGATACGGCTCGTGACAAGCCCACATATGCCTAACCAAATTCGAACACTCCATTAAGCGAAATTGCAATGCGAGGAAGGGTCTGTCCTTGACTTTTATGCACAGTCATGGCCCAAGCCAATGACAGTGGTAATTGGCGTTGGGTTGCAAATGTAATGCCGTCTTCGTTTTGTTGTTGCCATATGTGTGGCTCAACAGTTATAGTCGTTCCAGCATTAAACCTTACAACTGGTTTCCCTTTGCTCGCGCCTATTGTTTTGCCCAGCGAGCCATTCTTCAACTCTTTCCTGTGCATATTACAAAGTAGCATAAATTTCGCCCCGACCTTAAACAGAAAGCGCTCTGGAAGAGGACAAACTTTTAACTTTGCCTTTGTACCACCGTCTTGAGCATGATGCACATATTCTTTCCCTGGAATGGTATTTAGAATCTCCAGATTCTTTCTGTCAACGTCTACCTTATGACAATACAGATACGTCACGCCTTCGTCAACTGCATCACCTTCTGTAAGTGGTATTTCATGCAAGATTTCTTGGGCAAATGCTGACAATTCACTGCCCATGTGAACTTCAGACAGAAAGCGTAAATATTTTGGATCAGTCTGTCTATGAACAGTTTCAAGCTTTAATATCAGCTTTATACACTTGTGCCACTTTACTGATTTGAAGCAGAATGGTATATCTGCATCGTAAGAAACCTTATCAGCTTTGAGACTGGTGACTGGTGGTAGCTGTTGAAAATCTCCACAGAGAATGAGCTGTATCCCACCAAAACAGGCTTCATTCTTCCTAACTTTCCTAGCTATGATATCTAAAACATCAAAAGCATGTTGGTCTAACATTGACACTTCTTCAATGATGAGGCATCTGCAGTTCCGCCATCTATCCACAGGAACTTTTGTTTGCTAAAACACCCTGCAACAGTTTGTACCTTGAGCCCCTACCAATTCCAATACCCGCCCATGAATGAATTCTTTGACCTGCTATACTGATAGCCGCTATTCCCGTAGTTGCAGTGATCCCTACCGCTTCATGGCCGATTTTTTCGGTGAAAGATGATGCTATTTGCATGAGTGCTCTTGTTTTGCCGGTACCTGCATTTCCGGTGTAAAAGAAGCTAACGCCATCGAGAGCCAACTGGAAAAGTTTTCCTTGCTCTTTGCTGAGGTAGCTTTCTACAAAACTGTCGGACATCCAGCTGACATTTCTAATCTGTAAGAGCATCAGGATTATATTTCAGTATAAACTTGGGACACAACGAAACTCGTTGAAGGACGCATTCCCAGTTTGGTGAAATTAAAGTGGTTGAAAAATGAATAAAAATTTTGTATTGTATCTAATACATAATATTAAGTTTTCCAAGCCTGAAGTTTTAGACCTGATACAGTCCGAGAGAGCTTAGCTCTTTAGAAGCGGGGTTTCATTAATTATTATGTTGCTTGTAATATTTTTCATTTGCAACACCTTATTTTACTGCTTGAATACTACCTATTGCACTAGAAGTATGTGGATGTGCATTTAGTTTTCGGCTCCCCTCATTTAACTACGAATGATAATGCAGTTTCCTCACCATTAGCGTATTAGCTCTACCAAGATGTCCAGATAACAGACAGCTGTTACAATTTCACACATTGAGCGACAATCAAAGGAGCCTCGTTGTCGACCTTGCCTCCTTGTCTGTATATTGGTATTGTTGTTGTTGTTTTGTTAATTTGGCAGATCCTTGAATACACAAAATAACTGTTACTGGCTGTGACTGATGAGCTGCTGTGTTGCACCTCGTTGGCTAAGAGACACTTAGTCTCCTCTTTAAGCTCAATTTGCAGTTGTTGAAGGATAGGAAACAGAAAAAGATGCTATAACTCAGAAGAAATTATATTTTATATCATGACTTTTATATCATTTATGTACCCCAGCAGTGTCTAACCACCCATGCTTTAACTCAAGGCAACATCAGCTTGGCCAAAATGCTACCCATGACTTAACTTGCTTAAGAATTAAATTGTATGTTTCTGTTGAAAATTGTATGTAAAATTGTATGTATAAAATTGTAGGTATTGTTTTACCTGATGTTTTACTTAAGGTAACGGATAGATCTTTCAGGGATATAGCAAGCATTGCTATTTATTAGAGACAATTGTTATCATATGTTGCAAAGCTAGTCAAAGAACATACAAACAGAGTACATGCATCATATTCTGCTCATCAATTTTTCCTTGCATATTTTATAAACAATTCAACTTGTATCTCCAAATTGCTATATGAACAATAAGATTTAAAATAACCTAATTACATTGTGATTTCACTGAGAAAACTAGAGAAAGAATTCATCACCTCCTTCAATGTATTTTTTCAATGTATTTTGGAAACAGCATACCCAAAAAACCAGTTGTCTCCTATGCAAATAGGATTTCCTCCATGCAAACATGAGCCATCATAGAAAATTATCCCAACCCACATCACTTCATATAATTAGATAAGGTATGCAGCATGTTGGATTACACTTACTTGCAAGTACATTGAGAGATCCCATCAGTTAGGATTGGACTAGACATAACAAAAGGTGACTGCTTAGGAAATGTCAGCCAAATATCAAAGTAATATCCCAAAACCTCCATGACTGTCACTCTTGAGAACTCCGCAAATTACCAGAAACAAATTTTCTCATTAGGGGAAATTGTCATTCAATATCCTGCCAATTTTTAAATTAATTGCTGCAACTGACAGCAATTTTGAAATTGTGTTGATTAATTTGTAAATACGATTTTAGATTACGAAATTGCTTACATTGTAAATTTTTATTAATTTTAATAGTCTATCTCATACCCTAATGCATGAATATGCTAATGAGCCAGACGCCATTGTTCTTTGTCTCAGTATTTTTGCCCGACCTGCCTCTCCGTTCTTTTCCCTTTCCCTCCCTTTCGATGTCCGCTGCCTCGCAGGTGAGCCATCGCTTGCCCTTTCGGTTGTTCTCCTCGACGCTACTGGGGTACGTGGGAAAAACCCGCTTCTTTTGTGTTGCCTCGCTGTTGCCTCGCTGTTTTTGGTGCCGTTGGGGGCAATCGCCACATTGTTGCGACTTCTCGGATGACATTTTGGGGAATTACCTCTTAGCTTGCCTGCCTCGTGCGTGCGTGACGGCTCGCATGACTTCCGCATCAAGGGGAAGTATGAAATGTTTACAAAGAAAAATTACTCTTAACGTTTTTCTTTCTATAAGAAACTCTTTATAAGAAACCAGGATATATAAGAAACGAAGATTTATAATGTTGGGAAGTATGAAATGTTTACAAAGAAAAATTACTCTTAACGTTTTTCTTTCTATAAGAAACTCTTTATAAGAAACCAGGATATATAAGAAACGAAGATTTATAATGTTGGGAAGTATGAAATGTTTACAAAGAAAAATTACTCTTAACGTTTTTCTTTCTATAAGAAACTCTTTATAAGAATCCAGGATATATAAGAAACGAAGATTTATAATGTTGTTTGTTGTTGGAAAAATTACTCTTACTCAACGTTTCTCTTTTGATAAGAAACTCTATATAAGAAAGATATATAAGATATATAAAAAACCAAGATTTATAATGTTGTTTGTTGTTTTGAAGTAGGAAAAAGGTCGGCATGACTTCCGCATGGAGGGGAAGTATGAAATGTATGAAATGCGATCCCCCTTGTCTGCTTTCCAGAAAACGTGTCAGCACCTTCATTGATTAAATTAGGCTTTATAGCGTTACACGCAGGTACCCTTAATGACATTTTCTAGAGTACGTTTTCAAGCTGGTTCAACATGCCAAACGTGGACAAATTCATTCATTATGATGATATCACAAAGGTAATATTCTTAAATCTTTATACTATTTCGTGTTGGCATATTCTACAAATTCAGCACCTAATTGCACCACGGTCCCCTCCATTGCTAACTTACTCCTTCTTTCGATTACAGCTCATCCCTTTCCAAAACATCACTCAATTGAAAAAAGAGGTCACGGCCGAATTCCAGCTTGACAGAAACAAACAGTTCCATTTCACCAGCGAACAAAGAGAAGTTTTGACGAAGCGACAAATACGGTAAGATTACAACATCACAATTACACATTTCACCATATAAAGACCTCTATTGCACTTATTGACTCGTCAATATTTCTTTTCAGAGATAGTGAAGATATATTTGTCGTTACAACAGAGGAGCCAAGGGAACAACATCAACGACGCCGTACACAAAGACAGGTGCATCAACAGCAACAACAACGAACACCTTTTCAGAGGAACAATTCTTCAACAGAATTCGACATGGACAATGCAGCAAGACCCATGCAGGCTTTGCTTCAAGTACTGTTAAATTTACAAAAAGTAAATAATGCAACATCAAAATAAATTTCGTTATGCTTTATTCAATGCAAATTTACTGTTGTTGTCTTTGACTTCCTTCTCCCCCTTCATGTTCTTAGATCTTCTATCTATCAAATGCAAGCAAATGACTACATATCAACTGAACAACAGCAACATAACAAATTTAAAGAAACGTACACTCATTTTTTTTTATAAGAAACCCATTTATAAGAAACTCAGTACTGAGATCAATATTGGTTAAGAAACTTTCAGTACTCGACCAAAAATGGTAAGAAACTCGCGGGTCTCAAGAATCTTTAGAATTAGAAATAATGCACCGAAAAACAAACTTCTGCTGCACCATAAGTGTCTATTTTGACAGAAAAAACAGCTGATGTAAACGTGAATTGTATTGCTTCTTCTATTTGTAGAATTTAAGTGTCAATTGCCCGTTTTGGCACTTAAAAATTTTGATTCTAAGAAACTGCTAAGAAACTTTCAGTACCAAATTTGTCCCAAAACTAAGAAACTTTGAGTACTGACCAAAAATCTTGGTTTCTTATAAAAAAAAAGAGTGTATGCGATATGCGAATGCTGGAAACTTGGGTAACAAATAAATTCAGAAATCCAGCGTCTATGATGTGTAAATAAATGTTCTCGGGAAATGTAGAATGTGTTGAGTTAGCCTCTGCACTGTACAAACTGTGCGTATGTCAACAATAGTTACAAATAGAAGTTGCAGGGGTGGTCGCACAACAGGAAAGTGCAATTTGTCAGATAGACGTTGAAGTCAGGAAGGTTAACATATATTGAATTGAATGGAAGTTCGGACAACTAACCTGTTATCGCTAACATTTAACAGCTAAATAACCGACATAACTACATATTCCCTAAGAAACCTGAACTAGACACCCCAAAAGTTAAGAAACTTTTAGAACTAGGAGGTAAGAGTTAAGCAGAAAGGCCCTCCACAAACATTCATCTTTCTGGAAATTGAGATGCACATGATTCTACAAATTCGGACGTTTATAAAAGCACTTGCCTTCATGATAAGACTTAGACTTACGGTTCTCGCCTTATCCTACTTTTTTCCATGCATCACCCTATGTACTTCCAGATTTCGAGACGATTGGACAGATAAAAAATTACAACAAACTGCAGTCAGGGTTTAAAATAATCTCTATAATAACAAAAAACAATCAAAACAACAACAAATTAGATATAACAGTTCTAAACAGACAAGTCATTTCTCTCCAACGGATTCACATCATCACTACAACCTTCGGTCTGCACCTCTTCGTCCTCCATACTGCTCTTTTCCCGCGCCACCTGCAATTCAACTTCCTCCGCTGCTATAGTCAGCTCCATCTCATCTTCCCTTCTTCGTCTTTCTCTTTCCAGCTCTCTTATTTTCTGGAACATCTCTTTCTTAGCTTCCTTTAAATCGAAAGAAGACTTCAAAGCTGCTGCTTTCATACGTCTGACGAATCTCTCCGTTCTCGCTTCCCCCTCCTTCTCGCTGCCTTTAATAAGAAACTGATACATCGCAGCATCTACACCATTCTCCAATTCCTCGACTCCTTTCATGAGACGCTCCTTTGCTTCCTTTACCTTCACCTCGAAATTTTTTAGACACTTCTCCATCTCCATTTCTCAGCTAAATTTCGCCGTCTACACTTTACATAAAATTCCAATCGAGAATGTTACGCCCACAAGGACAACAACGCATTTACATCAACCGTCCGACAAGTATAAAGTCATATGACATTCTAAAAAAAGCATCTTCAATTTTCAATCTACCGGCATACTGGCATTTTCGGTGCCGCCGCGATGAACAATGCACCTGTGCTCCATTTTTCACGCATGTGGTTTTACATCAAGTAATAACTAATAATATTTAAAAACTATCAACAGAACAAACAAAATTACAAAATTCAAATGTCAAATGTGTACCTAAAATACCAAATTACATGAGTCTCAGTTCCACTCATAAAATCTAGACCAACAACAAGATCAATTCGCAACAATTTACCCGGTGCTCTGTACCGGACTACCGGGAACCTGTCAGCCCGCAGAATATCACCACATCACAATTCCTTCATACAACCTCGTGATCTTTCAAGCTGTGGTCTTTCAAAACCTGTCAGCCCGCAGAATATCACCACATCACAATTCCTTCATACAACCTCGTGATCTTTCAAGCTGTGGTCTTTCAAAAAAGCTGGCCTGACTCTGATTCTATAACCGAGAAAGTATAGTGTTATTCCATCACGATACGAGATATTGACTTGATTTGAAATAACTACTAGATAGCAAGGTATGTCTCTATGATTTCCCATTTCATCCATTATTTCTACATTTTCCAGACACACAGTCTCATCTAGGAAGTTGGTATTCATAAAAATTACTTCAGATTTTTATTGACATCTTCACCAAAAAACTGCATTATATTTACCAGAATTTAAATACATCAAAACATAGATAAAAAGATGGACAACAGGCGAAAGAAATGTTACAGTGCTTCCCACTAACTTCTTTTTGCTAACAAAAAAACAGGACCTATAAACTGGGTCAAATAAAATGCACAGAGCAGGACCAATAAAATATTTCATTACATTTTCTGTGCTTCGTCTGCAATAAAGTTTTATTGTGACAAGCGGATAGATTGGAAAGCCACAACTATTCAAATACGATCGATGAATAAGTTAAAAATATCATTCAGATAAAATTACTATGTCATCAATATAGATATTCAAGAAACTCGCAAGAAACTTTCAGTACTCAAATTCTGAAAAATTGAAGAAACTTTCAGTACTGGGCCAATTTTTTAGTTTCTTATAAAAAAAATACGTGTAGGTCAAATATTGCAAATTCACCCATTAACCCTTGGACGCACAAGCATACCTACCTTCTTATAGAAGTAAACCATCCCTGGATTTCCAAGCAAACTCATAATTGAATTTGCTCTCACGCTTACAATGTCTTCTCAATTTCTTCTAGTGCACTAAAAGTGTGATAATTGTTCGCAAAGGAAAACTTGCCTGAATATTGGCCTGCTCTATCAGATAAAGGATACTGGAGGATTACATTTGCATCGCATAAACCTTCATTTTCATTATCAAACTATTCATTTTCATTTTGAATTTCACTAAATCTTATATGCAACTTTTCCTGCCTTTGTTTTTCTTATTCTTTCAGGTTGTGTTCACAAAAGCAAGCGGCTCTCCTGTCTGTCTTATTTATATTCCATTGACACTGGTAGGTTTTATTCTCTTATTTCTATATAATCAACTCTTGGGATTAGCAAAGGTCAAATTTATAACCTTGCTTCTCATCATTTGATCTCTAATTCTATCATCTCCTTGCAGCAAATTCATTCAAGCTATTCTCCATCCCTTTGCACAAACAGTTACCCTTCATTCACTGGTAAGTACCTTTCAGCTCTTACAACCATTCAATTATCAGAAACCCCTAGAAAACGTTGGCAAACAGTAGCCTAAGCACAGCTACAAAAAAGCTTTCCCCCTCCAACAGCAAAGGATGACAATAAGAATTTCTTGCAAAACATTGCTAAAACTTTCTTCAATTAGAAACTTTTTTATGCTTGAAATTTGGATTTAAACAAAATGCTAAATTTGGCTGGTAATGCCCATCATTTTCAAGCCATTCACCTAATGGCTCTAAGGAGATAACTTTACTCCACAAAACAATAATAACTCAATCTTTCCCTGCGCTTGCATTTGGGTTCAAACAACACAAAAAATTTTTCTTTAATCTTTAAATCAATTCTTCTCTAAAAGATAAAATACTTCCAAAGTACTGTCAAAATCTTATCACAAATATTTCACAACATTAGTGAAAATTTTTTCTTTTCCTGTTGACTCTCTATTTTTGAAAAGCCAAAACAGAAGACTTTAACATCAGCTTACAATTTTTACAGTACATCTAAATTCTCTAAGCTCTAAACTCTCTAAACTTTCTTGCCAAAATCGACTGCAGCATGAATATTACAAACTATCATATTATAAACTAAATACTCATTACTGTACATTACATAATTCTTAAAATGCCCCCAATATTTTCCTTCTACTCAAAATAAATTCCCAAAGCGGATTTAAATAATTCTCATGTCAATCCAATTCAAAATATATCAGTTTCCTGACCACAACATTATGTAAACTGCTTAACAATTCAATGTTTACTTCATTATACTTATTTTCCATTTAAGACTTTAGGCCTCAAACCAACATTTAATCCGGCCTTTTACTTTTCCTCCCTTCACGATAAGTTCCCTTCTACCTTCTAAATTATCTAGCAAACATGCCTCGTGCTCGCGGAAGGAGAACCCTGACTGGCAGGAGGGAGAGACGCTCAACAAGACAACGCAACCAACTTTATAGACAACAACGTCAAATGGAACAACAGCAACATGAAATAGAACAACCTCAAAACTATACTCCACAAGAGGAGCAACAATACCTTCAGCAGCTTGCAAACATACAAGTGCCTATTGAATTGCAGCAACAACACTATCCACTTCCAGTGCACGAGCCACTTCCAGTTCAACACATGCAAGAAAATAATCAAGAACCAGCTGTTAACGCTCCTCCTCCCCTGCAACAGGAAGAACAGCATTACATAGGTCGAATGAATCAAGTGTGTGACATATGCAATGCAAAGTATTTCCTGCCAGAAAAGACAACAAGAAACAAATTCACACGGTGCTGTCATGATGGAAAGGTCTCTTTACCTGCAATTGCGCCTCCATCACAACCAATAATCGATCTTCTCTCTGGCAGGTCAAACTATTCTGCACATTTCAAAAAACACATTGGCAATTATAATTCTGCACTTGCAATGGCTTCCTGGAATGCTGATTTGGTTGCACACGAGGGAAGAGGACCACAAGTCGTTACAATTCATGGTCAAGTGTATCATCTCACAAGTCGAGCAGTAGCAGAACCCAACAACACCCCTCAGTTTGCTCAGCTATATATTTTGGATACCAATCAAGCCTTGGCAGAGAGAATGTCAAATCCTCAAAACCAACAGCTCAGCCTTGAAGTACTTCAAATGCTTCAAAATGAACTTAATGCCCTCAATCGTTATGCGCAAAGCTACAAGCACATGGGGGATGTTCTGCAAGAAGAACAACAACGTTCAGCTGCTGCAACAGCAGATCTGCCACCAGTGAGAATGGTCATCACAAGCAGACCACAACAGGATCGGCGATACAATAATCCAACTGCCACTGAAGTTGCTGCTGTTTATGTTGGACATGATGAAGGACCACCAGTTCCATCAAAAAGGGATATTGTCATTTATCCAACTCATCAACAACAGACACAACATATCAATGCAATATCAGAACATGCAGATCCAATGACATATCCACTGCTGTTTTTCCATGGGGAATTCGGCTGGAACCCAGATCTTCCTCTGACTACTAGATTACAGCAGCTACCTCCACAACAGCAAATACAGAACAATCAACATACAGCACCACATAGGCATAGAGAACGAGTTACACTCTCACAGTTCTATGCCTATCGTGTTTCTATCAGAGACGAATTCTCTGCCATTCACAATGGCGGCCTTCTCTTCCAGCAATACGTTATAGATGCTTTCACCAAAATTGAAGGTCAAGACCTTGAATATATCAGAATGCATCAAGATCAGCTTTGTGTGGAGACATATCAGGGACTTATGGATCATGTTCGTGCCTGTGCTGAAGCTGAGCAAAGCAATGTTGGCCGGATCATCATTCTACCGTCAACATTCAAAGGCAGTCAACGATATGTTCATCAGAACTTCCAAGATGCTATGACCCTGGTCCGCACTCATGGAAAACCAGACATTTTCCTCACAATGACAACTAATCCCCGTTGGCAGGAAATAACAGAACAACTTCTCCCACATCAGAATGCCAATGTCCGTCCAGACATAGTCACCAGGGTCTTCATCATTAAGTTTCATGCGCTTTAAGATGATGTTCTTCTTAGGTATATCTTTGGTCGTGTCATCGCCTATGTCTACACCATCGAATTCCAGAAAAGAGGTCTACCACATGCACACATGCTTCTTTTCTTGGCTGAAGAGGACAAGCCCAGAACAGCTGCTGATATTGATCGCATGATATCTGCAGAGATTCCAGATCCACAGCAACAACCAGACCTTCATAATAAAGTCAAGCGTCACATGATTCATGGACCTTGTGGCCAACTCAATCGAAATTCAGTTTGCATGGTAGACAACAAATGTACAAAGAAATTTCCAAAGCCGATAAATCAACAAAACATCTTTGAAGTTGATGGCTATCCATTATACAGGAGACGAGGAAATTTCACTGCAAATGTTGGTGTTCACACAGTCTCTGACACCTTCGTCGTACCCTACAGTCCTGCTCTTCTCCTCAAATACGACTGCCATAACAATGTTGAGTCGTGCACCAGTATTAAAAGTGTGAAGTACATCTTCAAATACATCCACAAAGGCTATGACTCTGCTCACATTGAACTTCGAGAAGGGACTGTAGATCATGATGAGATCATCGAATACCTGAATGCAAGGTATGTTGGACCACATGAAGCTTTGTTTAGAATCTTCCATTACAAACTTCATGACATGAGCCATACAATCATGCGTCTAGCAGTACACCTTCCCATGGAACAACGCATTTACTTTCGTGAAGGCCAGGAAGATCGCGTCCTTGATGTCAACCCTAACACCACACTTACGGCCTGGTTTCAGCTCAACAGCAACAATGAAGCAGCCCAACAATATCTCTACCATAACATTCCGCAACACTACACCTTCAACAGGCAGTCAAAGACATGGAATGACAGACGCATTCAGCATAAAGTCATAGGTAGGATGTACCAAGTCCAACCTTCTGACCCTCAGCGATTTGCATTGAGGTTGCTCTTACTTCATGTTCCAGGTGCAACATCATTCGAGGCCCTTCGCACAGTCAACGGCCATGTTTGCCCTACATTTAGGGATGCTGCCAGAGCCTTGGGTCTCCTTGAGGATGACAGAGAGTTGCACAGCTGTCTGCAAGAGGCTAGCTTCCTTCAGATGCCAAGCCAAATGCGTTTCCTTTTTGCAACACTTCTGATCTTCAACACTCCATCGGATCCAAAGCTGTTATTCGACAACTTCAAAGAAAGCATGTCGGAAGACTTCCTCTATGATGCAAGACAATGACTACATCAACAAGACATTGTTCTCTCAGATGTTCAAATCAATCAATGCCTCTTCGACATACAGAAGCATTTACATGTTCATGGCAAATCTCTCGCACACTTTCCTGAGATGCCACAGCTGCCAGCTGATTACCATCCACCAGATGATGAACAGCCAACTATCAATTTTGATGAAGAACGTCTCCAAGGAGAACATATGCATCAGCAGCTAAATAATCATCAACTACAAGTTGTTGACACAGTTGTTCATGCAATAAGAACAACCTCAAACCAAAGATGCTTCTTCCTTGATGGTTCTGGAGGTACAGGAAAAACATTTCTGTACAACACACTAACACACATCCTCCGAGGCATGCACAACAAAGTGAAATGTCTTGCTTACTCAGGTATTCTTATTAAAAGTCCTTTATGAGATCACCGCAGCTGCTTTCTCTTACTCTTTCCAACAACTTCATCAACCCATTTACAATGTTCTTCTTTCCTCTTCCACAGGTATTGCAAGTACTCTACTCATCGATGGTGCTACAGCTCATTCAACATTCCAGATTCCAATACCTCTGCTGCCAAATTCTACATGCAATATCAGCCGACAAAGCAAAAGAGCAGATGATCTCAAATCCACAGATCTGTTCATCTGGGATGAGGCCTCAAGGATCCCGGCAGATGCCTTGAAAACAGTTGATGTTCTTCTAAGAGACCTTACAAAATCTGAGACACCATTCGGAGGCAAGTTCATCTTTCTTGGCGGAGATTTCAGACAAATTTTACCAGTCAAACAAAGAGCCAGCAGAGAGGAAATTGTCAACATTTGCTTGAAGAGGTCACCATTGTGGCATCATTTCCACACCTTCCATCTTCTCAGAAACATGAGAGCAGCTAATGATCCACAGTATCAACAATTCGCTGATCTCTTACTTCGCATTGGAGATGGAAGAGAACCCATGGATGAGCAAGATCGAATCCAGATTCCTGAAACAACAAAACTCCAAAACAACACTCTCAGTGAACTGGTAGAATTTGTTTTCCCTCTAGGACCAACAGATGATCCTCAATACATGGCAACACGCTGCTGCTTAACTCCCAAAAATGATGACTCACATGTCATCAATGCTCTGGTCCTTACAAAACTACCAGGACATCCTAAGAAATACCTAAGCATGGACCATGTCATCACAGATGACGCTCAAGAAGCAGCAGCATACCCTGTTGAGTTTTTAAACAGCCTCACTCCCAGTGGAATGCCACTCCATAAACTTGAAGCCAAGATTGGAGCGACAATCATCTTGCTAAGAAACCTTAGCCCAAAAAAAGGTCTCTGCAATGGCACCCGTCTCATCATACGGGAACTAAAAGATCATCTTATTGTGGCTGACATCATTGCCAGCTCATTTGCTGGGGATCGTGTGCTCATACCAAAGATCACTTTAGAACCTCAAGACCTTGGTTTGCCTTTTCAGCTATCTAGACGGCAGTTTCCCATACGTCTAGCATACTGCTTGACCATCAACAAGGCACAAGGCCAATCACTAGAGAATGTTGGCATATATTTACCACAAGACGTATTCAGTCATGGCCAGCTATATGTAGCTTTCTCACGTGCAACATCATTTACTGGCATCAAAATCGTCACACAAGATGGTAAGTGTACAAAAAACATTGTCTATCCTGAAGTTCTCCACTAAAGTATTTCAGCTACTACACATCTTTACTCACATACTTTCAACTGCATTGCACTCAATTTTTATAAGACAATGTGTATAAAATACACGGCATTGCCTTTTGTATAACTTACAAACCTTCATTTGTATGGATTAAGCTGATTGCATTTGGCATTCGATTCAATCATGTGGTTTCAGTTATATTTCTGTTAAAATACTGCCAACAAACTTCTTTACTCAAGGACCAATTTGGAAAAATGTTCTAAATTAAACTGCTGAAAACATGATGCTTAATGCCAATTCTTAAACCAATTCTGGGAAACATCACAAAATTAACGACATGTCTCTTTTTAGGTTTGTCAACATTGATTTACTATAGCAATTGTACTCCTGAATTAGATACTATCAAATATTTTCAACACCAAAAATGTCTTATTAAAAATAATGAGTGTTTCAATACTGTTGTATAACGTCTCCATCTTACCTATATGCTACACTACATCAACAATCTTAATACACGCAGTTCAGTGCACAAGCACCATGTCAACAGGGAGCAGGTCACTGCAACGATGATCAATCCAATGATGACACTTCCTCCTGGAGCCATTGCTGACCCAAAGGTGACAGTTACTGCGATAATGGTCAGTCCAATGACGGCAATCCCTCTTGGAGCCATTGCTGACCCAAAGGTGACACGTTACTGCAATAATGGTCCATCCAATGACGGCAATCCCTCTTGGAGCCATTGTTGACCCAAAGGTGACAGTTACTGCAGTGATGGTCAATCCAATGACGGTAATCCCTCTTGGAGCCATTGTTGACCCAAAGGTGACACGTTACTGCAATAATGGTCCATCCAATGACGGCAATCCCTCTTGGAGCCATTGCTGACCCAAAGGTGACACGTTACTGCAATAATGGTCCATCCAATGACGGCAATCCCTCTTGGAGCCATTGTTGACCCAAAGGTGACAGTTACTGCGGTGATGGTCAATCCAATGACGGTAATCCCTCTTGGAACCATTGTTGACCCAAAGGTGACACGTTACTGCGGTGATGGTCAATCCAGTCAGTGCAGTCTCTCTTGGAACCATTGTTGACCCAAAGGTGACACTCGGGCTCCCTTCACATTGCACTAACCACCACAATGCCCTAACGTTATACAACAGTACTTCCTTCCTCTATGCTTTCCTCTCTTCAAATTTCTTCACCATTTTATATCTATTGTGCAGACTTTCAGATTTAAATCCGGCGACAATGAGTGGGCGCACCCCATGATACCCCTGCATGATCAGTAATAACGCTACATTTTACTGGTCTCTCAGCAGATAATACGAAGCCATTCTCAGCGTCCAACAATGTGCCTTTTCTACAATAAGGGAACATTGTTCCTCGCAATTTTATTAATTGCGTCTTTCAGTAACCATTTAAAAAAAAATTATTATAGACTTCCCTTTCCAATCTTATATTAAATTAGTTGCATTTGTTTTATCTAAACCTAAAGCCTTTACTATACAGTTTAACAGTATCGTCAAGTATAAAAGTGCCTTAAGCCACCAATCAATCAACATTCAATGGGAAAAGAATACCTAAATTGCCTTTTTGCAGGAATTCTGATAATCTGCTTCGTCTTCATGCATATGACAATCTTTTATGTATGTCTATTCCCTTTAAAACCTAAATTTCGAGTTATTTGAACCAACCAGATGCTAAACACACTCGAAGCTATAACCATACAATATATGACTCTGCTTAACACCATATCTTAAATACCACAAATGATGAACAATGAAGAAAATACCCTTCTTATGCATGAACCCCAATTTTTTAAATGCTAGCCTCGGAAATAAAAGTCCCAAAACAGATTTCCTGTTATTTTATGCTTTTCAGAGGCGGTGGTCCTCACGAGGCGGTGGTCTTAGACGGGCAAGAGCTAGTCTCTTATACTAAAGTAGTAGTAGTCATGGAGACGGATTTTGTCCGAGATCATCCTCCTAGGGTTTTCAAGATCCAGTGCTCGCTCTTGCACCTTTCCCTGCCGCCCCTGCTGTAGTTTTGCCATCGAACCTTCTTTTTCACGTTTCTGCTATCGTTTCTGGGGTAATTGGGGCTAACCCTTCTTTGATCTGGGCAGTCTGGTGCCACTAAAAACAAAAGAACGAGGTGTTCGCTGCGGGATTAATCCGTTTTTCTTCACACCTCGACACTTTCATTAGCTTGGCGTGTTTGTCCAACTGTTTGGAAACAACGAGGTCAGGGGATCGATTCCCCTCATAAGAGTATGGTTGCTTTTTATTTTTGTTTATTCCTTTTATTTTATTGACAAAAATTACTGTAAAAAGGAAAGGCAAGTCAAGAAGACTAAAATCATTTATTTCCTATAATTTTCTTCCCCAAAAAACACTAAAAATCATTCTATTTCGTTTCTATTAGGTATATGTTGTTCTAATTTATTTTTCAGTAAAATCAAATTGACAAAATAAAGCATTCGAAATTAATGGGAATCCCGTGATTGGAACAAGATTTGTATACTATTTTTAAGGTTAAGGGAACCTCTTCGATGTCTTGCAGACGAAAGTCTAAAGTTTACTTTCAGAATTTCTTCTAAAGTCATTTCACAATATTTTCGTTCTGTTTCTTATCAAAATCATTTCCCTTTGGCTTCATCTCATGAAATTTCATTTACAATTACAATTTCCAGTTGCAACAATGTCCCTGAAAAACACTTTGCCTTTGAGCATTTACATTTTCGACAAGGAAGTAGGCTGTAGGAGAGGTGACAAGTTGTTTTCATCACCTGGCACTGCTCACAAAACATGGATCTACAGCATTAGTATCGAGGAATAGTATTGAGGAATAGGAAAAGATTACACCCGCCCCTGGTGTAGTTTAGCCATCGAACCTTCTTTTTCAAGTTTCTGCTGTCGTTTCTGGGGTAATTGGGGCTAGCCCTTCTTTGATCTAGGCAAGAATGTCCCTGAAAAAACACTGACTTCGAGTATTTCAATTTTCGACAAATGAGTAGACTGCACGGAATGTTGACAAGTTGTTTTCGTCACCTGGCACTGCTCACAAAGCATGGGTCTACGAAATAAGTATTGAGGAATAGGATTGAGGAATAGGAAAAAGATCACACCCGACAATATCAGCAGCAACAATTACTGGACTAAGGAGTAGGTCCGAACAACTGAACTTTATAACAACTGAGGACAAAAACCAAAAACATGCTGCACAAAACAACTTTGGGTTCTCGCGTTCTGCATCCAAAAGAACAAGCGATCCGTACCATGTCAAAAGGGCTGAGCAACCCCGGTTGGGTACTTAATATAAATTGGGTACCGGTACCGCCCATATAGGTGGGTTTTTGGCCCTGAAATTCTCTAAAAATTGCTATGATTTTCTCCAAAACCCCATAAAATGGGGTGGGAAATTTAATAACACTCAAACATTTTACTTCATTTAGGTCACATTAATGTTACAATCGTTCGATCTTCACAGTACAATTAAAAGCTATAATAGAATGAGATCTACAAATTAATTTCTCCCATCCCCTGTTTTCCTTCTCATTGCATATGTCTACATTATATGTGGGTGCGTTCGAAAAATCTGGGCCGCATCCCCTTCATCAATAAGTCATGTAGCCCTCGGAAGAGCTTCTGAACTGACGTACAACTGAGGACGAGGGTCTAAGAGCTTCAAGGACTAAAGATTACTTTCCTTGCATACAAGAGCATCGAAAAGAATAATCTTCTTGCATACTAACCACTCAAAACACCAAGCGACCCATACTTACTGTGATAGTTTACGTACTTTGCCATCCACACCTGAATTCAGTCAGGCATTAATGGACCAAGGGTACAGCAACTGTACTAAAGAACAACCGAGGACCATAAGAACCAGCTGCAAATGATGGTCGAAGCATTTCTTTCCATTTCTAAGGGCAACGTCTACACGGATACGTTTTAACAAAGTTCCGTTTTCAAAACATTCCACTCTGGAAACCGTTTTCAAAAATTTCGCTCTCAGTCGCCAATTTACCGCTGCCATGTTACCTCATTGTCACTAATCTCCTTCAATACTAAAGTCTCTCAACGTGAAAAGTAGTATCGTTACGGTCACTAACAGTGCCTTTTACCTGCCATGTATAGAACGTAAACGGACTGCCCCGTCCATGATTCACAGACACCAAGATCCTTCTCCACTTAAAGCACTGTAAACGCTAACGCTTCTTTCCACTTCAAGACTAAGCCATTCGTGCAGACAGTCACTGAAGCTAAGTTAAGACTAACCAGTCTAAAAGCTTCAAACCGTTCATGCAATACCGCGGTGATAAAATACTTTCCCAAACGTGCATACCATGAAAATCTCATTCACGTCACTTCGTATAGCCATAACAGTGCAGCTTTCTTCTACGCTAAAGGCAACATAACACACCACTGCAACAGTTTTGCCTTATACTTTTCTAGCAGTGATCGTGTCCTCTTATCAAACTCATTTGTTATTTAGAATGACCCTCTTAATAAACAACCGCTCCAAGGCGGGGTCCAAAGTGACCAGCATTCTGAGCTCAAAGCCCGACCTATCTTTCACGCTGTTCCCTTTTATCCCTGTACCCCATAAGCCCTTGTTACGAGCATCTTGAGAAAAGTCGCTGTATGAATGTATAGGGGGTTGCCATCCCATCTGTTTTTTAACTGTTAAGGTCTTCAATGTCTCCTCCGCAAAGCAAAGACATTTTCCTCTGCATACACATAAAGCGTCTAACCACCCATGATTTGTTATTGTGCCATGAAATAAAAGAATCATAAATTACAATTATAACTGTAGATCAAAAAGTTAGGGCGCATCTACACGAGAGCTTAAAACCTGACCATAAGAGCAGGGTTGTAAGGAGAAATTCTAAATTCCTTTCTTTCCGGCTTAACATCTTGCCAGACGCTAAAGCAGCAGGATATTCGTACTGTAATCCTTGATGACAGGATCTGTTATGTACAAACGTTTTTCAAAGATATAAATTGCGCCCACCCAACTCAGATTCTTTCTTTCACTTTTGTCTTGTTATTCGAAAGTTGCATAGATCACACTAAACTTGTTTAAATATTTTGTCGAAATGGCTGGTTTCAGACGATTCGCACGCATTGCTTCACAATTCGGAAACCAAGAAAATGATGATGACGATTCTCAAGATCAGTACTCAGAGTACAATGAAATGTCTCCGTCCGTTTTCTCACAAGATTTCAGAACAAGTACACCGCTTCATCAAGGGTATCTTCCACAGCCAAATTTTTCGATATTTCATGGCCTCAATAGTCAAGACAATCGATTTGGATTTCCATCTGCCCAGAGAAGTACATTCGCCCCATCGTTTTTTGAGGGGCAGTATGGGCAGACACAGAATGGGCCGGACACTAGGACATTATCCAGGCAAATCAGAAATGTTGGGCCAGAACAGCCAGAAGAAACGCGTCAGAAAGCCAACGGGGTGGAAAAAGGGTCCAGGAAATGGACAAATGCAGAAAAGGATGCTCTGGTTTTCTCATGGAGGGATTGCTTTGTGGACCTTGAAAGCCATAAGAATCCTGAAGCTTGGTGACACATTCTAAATGCTGTAAACCAGAAGGGAAATGGAAAGAAAACCCTGAAGCAGGCAAAGAAAAAATTAAGAAACCTTAAAGACTGATATAAGGATGCAAAGGACAAAAATAAAAAGAGTGGGTCGGCAAGAAATTTGCCCAAATATTATGATATATTTGATGAAGTGCTGGGCACAAGAAGCGTTGTGCAACTCGAAGAAGTAAGAGGGAGTGGGCAAGGGAGTGGTATCGCTGAAGCTGAAGCTGAGCTTGAAAAGGAGACTGAAAATGATGACGGTGCTCCAGTGCAAGAAGCAGTTGATCAACAGACTCGGAATGATGATGCCCCTCAGCCCAGGCGTTCAAAAAAGAAGAAGGCCTCCAAGTCTACAGCAACAGCACAGCTGGTCAATGTATTGACCGAAATGCAGAAGCAGCACCAGGACACAATGAAGCAGTTCCTTGACGGAATGATAGAGATGGAAGAGAGCAGCAGATGACATACTACTGAAACATTACTTGGTGTTGCAAAGCTTTTTGCCGATAAAAGAAAACGGAAGAGAGAAGGTTCCGAAAGTGATACCGAATACAACCTTTCTTAAAATTTCAAGAATCTAACTGTTCAATTTGCTAAATCGATTTTTAAACATATTTTAAAGTAATTTAAGTAGCTAATTATCCTTTTGCATAACTAAATTTGACGCTATTTTTATAACTCTAACAAAAGTGTTCAACAGATGTAAAAGAAACAAACATATAAATGCTGTCCATTGTTTGAACAATATGCTATTGTTCTACTCGAAAGACTCGTTTGTATTGTGTTTAGCAATATATTCAAGTAGCATTTGCCGTACGTCATCTGAAGATGGGCGTGTTTCTTGAATTTGGATCTCGTCTTCATTGTATGGGTCCTCCACATCTTCACATGGCTCCCGACCGTCCTGTCAGATATTATGGAGCACTGAGCATGCAACAACCACATCGGCAGCAAAGAGGGTTCAAGATTCACCTTCCCTAACAATAATCTCCATCTCCCCTTCAGAGTTTTAAAAGCTCTCTCGATGGAAACTCTTGCTTGGGAAAAGGCAAGATTAAACATTTTTTGACCGTGATCAATGTCCTTTACTTGAGGGAATGGCTTAATTAGCCACTCTGAAAGAGAATAAGCAGCATCGCCAAGCAAATACGGTTTTATTTCGGTTGATTCTTTCAGTTGAAAAACAGGTGTTGTCAAAATATGCTCCCTACTTGCTTCTCGAAACACCCAACTGTTTCTAAGAATACAAGAATCGTGAACGGAGCCTGGGTAACCGGCAAACATGCTCAGAAATTTCAGAGAACCATCACATACACCTTGGCAGCCAATATTATACTGTTGCTTTCTATTGAAAAAGTCCACCGTACTTCTTTCAGGTGCCATTATTCCCACATGGGTACCATCTATAGCCCCAAAAACATTTGGGAGAGGAGAAAGATTTCTGAATGTGCTGACTGATCTGGCACATGCCACAGGTGTTTTGGGCCAGCAAATGAATTCGTCTCTGAGATCAACAAGGGCACCAACAAAGTCCTTGGTAATCCGGCAAACAATCAAGCGGGAAATTCCAAAAACCTGTCCAATCGACCTGTAAGAACCACCATTCGCCAGCCACCAAAGTCCAACAGCCACCCTTTTTTCAACCGGAATCGTTGCTCGCATATTTGTCTGTTGTCTTACCAAATGACCACTTACAGTTCGATAAATAAAATCAAATGTTTCACTACTCATACGGTAATGAACATGCCAATAGTTTGGATCTAAATGTTTGCTTGTATTCAGATCAGCCTCATAATACACATCAAATTCATTCTCCTGTCGATGAAATGCCCAAGCTTGTCTACCACGATAAATGCTTGTGAAATATCTCATTGCTGCCATCTCCATCTGCATGTTTCTACCTGCCAAAACAGCAGAAACAAAAGAAATCATCCTACGAAATCTGATCTGCCTGTTGCGTTCAAGTAGATACACAGCCATAAGAAAAAACATCAATAATTCTTCGTCCGACATTTTTTTTTGCTTTTCAGATTACAACTCTGATTTTTTGTTTGAATTACTTTTAAAAGGAAGTTTTAATCTTTGATGACAGTACAGATTTGTTAAACAATGGACTGGTCAAGGTTAAGCACCTCCAAGGGATGCTTAACTCGACCAGGCCGCTTCTTTCATCCGTTCTGGAGAACGTTCTTAATAAAAGTTATCAAAATTGACCACCTACACGGCAACTGTAAGTGATAATTCACTTAATCCCTAAAAGAATTTAGGCGGTTTTCAGCTCTGGTGTAGATGCGCCCTTAGATCAAACACTAGCTGCTGTATTTTGATGAACCCCAGTTTTGTAATATCAGAAGATAGGCCCATATGGAAACAGGCAAGCCTATCTAAATTGCATAGTCACTTGCAAATGTTTAAAATTTTCAACTAATGAAATTAAATAAAAACTAGAAGTATAAATTTTTCGAAAAAACTAAAAGCTAAACAAAGAAACAAGACATCAATTATAGTTATTGGTTCTTTTTCCATAAAAGTGGCGGCAAGAATGTGGAGCCGACCAGTTTAGGGCATGAAGGATCTGGCCCCAAGTTTAGTCAAAAAATGCTCATTTGGAAGTTCCATTTTGGATAGAAAGGCAGGGGTGCCAAGGGTTGAAATGGTACCTATTGCTTCAGGAAGAATTAAACTTAATTTCTTTAATAAAATAATTTGCACCCCTTAGGAAGAAAGATTTATAACAAGTTGAAATCTGTCAAGAAATTTATAAATTTGTTCTTGCAAGCAAAACCACCCTGGCTAGAATCACTTAAATTATCAGCTATGAGAATATATTAACAAAGTGTGGTGCCCCTGTCAGGCCCATTTGAGAAATTATTGGTGTATAATACTTATGAGCTTTCTTTAATGTGGTAGTATTGTGAGCAGCATCTAACTCTAAAAAAAGACAGCTTTTTATAGTTTCAATGATTTTGCTATCTTTTTTGCTGTACAGACATTTTATTTCTACCACCATTCTTTAATGAGATTTGCATGTCAAGATGGCATCCGGAGAAACAGCGATGTAGGGTCTAATATTTTCCACAAAAATCCCAAATTTCTTACATGATATTGACCAAATGCTTTGAGTACATTGTCTTTATTATCTTTTCCCCACTTAGTTGGTTCCAAGAAATCAATTGACTTTCCATGTCACATTATCTGTGCATCCAAGGGTGTTGTTTTTGGTTTCACAACACTTTCTGAGTTAGAAAGAGAGTTTACTTTAATCAATTTAATCAAATGATTTTGCAATGCCAGATAACTTTTCCATAAATAATGCAACCAAATGCTAATAGTTTGCTTTCAGGTTGTGCAAAGAAATATCGGATGCAATTTCGTCAAGACTCTTAATTTCATTCTATGATCCAAATTCCAGTCTTTTCAAAACTCCTGCTGTTGCTGCTACATGTTGCACTGTCTGCGTTAAAAATGATACATCTTCTACAGTTACCTTCTGGTGAAATTCAAATCTTTGATCAAAAGGATTAACAGCTGCAAGTCTTTCCTCTTCTTGCTTGTCGCATTTTTTGTTTGACTCACATCCTGCTTTTATGTTTCTTATTATAATGTCTGACACCCTCTTTGGTTCTACTTTTTATTTTGCGAAAGAATGCTTTCTTTCTGACATCCAAAGACTTTTTTGATTGATTAACTGGGCATAGATTGTCAATAAATTCTCTCAGTTGCCTTTTGTCTGTACAACTTTACTTAAATCTTCCGTTTTCCAAAATCTCAAAATTCACTCTCCTGATAATGTTGCCAGAATGATATTCCATGTTTTTCCCTTCTTCATACAAAAGTGTATGGATTCATCATAACAGTGAGGTTTAAATACTTGTCCATGTAATCAAGATAAATTGGTTGCAAGTATCCTGTTACGGCTCTGTTACTATTTTGCATCCTTATAATTCGCACCACTTTGTAGGATGGTGTGGTCCTTTTATCCTTGATATAGATGGTGACTTCAAGTTATGCTATTACATTGCTTCTTGTAAAAAAGCAGTTCTTTTCTTGATATTTTGAGCACTGGGCTACTCGCTTTAGTTGCTCAGATGAGAGGAATAGATCTGAGTTCAGCAGTGATATAACAGTAGATTTATGGACTTCTCCAATAGGAGGAATACTTAATCTGATTTCTTAGTTATCCAGCAGCAAAGGTGGTTCAAAATCCTCAGCATCAGACATCAAATCTTCTTCAAGAGTTTCAGTGACGTGTTGAGTCATTCGCAATTCTAGAAACGATTTTGAAAGAATTCTCTTTTCGATATTCACTAGTGACTTCAATGTCTGACGAGACAGTATCAGATGTATCAATATTGGCTTCAATACCTGCAGCTCCATTTAAACTGCCAGCATCCATCCACATTTGTTGCAAAATTACTTTTTTGTTACTATCTAGCATATGTAGGCAAAACACCAGTACTTTTGACTCTCTGTCTGACCTTCTGTTTCTTGATTTATTCCAATGTTTCTACAAGAGAGTTGACTTTCTCTAAACCCCTTGTCCCAGGAAATTACGATGTCATTGACATTTGGAAAGTTTTTCAGATCAGGTGGTTTTGCATGAGGTGCCAACATTTGACCTTTCTTCCAAATTTTTTCAACTTTACGATTCTTCTGAAGATTATCTGGACTGTCAGAGTCAGCAAAAATTTCTTGTAGCCAGTTCATGTTATTCAAGTTCCAGGAACACGTCAGTTATTGTATAATTATACTTGTTGGTAATAAATGAGCCGATTGCAGATAAATATTCCTTACAAACATATCACCTTGTCCATCAAAGAAGACTAGATAATTGGGTGGAAAGTCTCTGCAAGCTTTCACAAATAACACAATGTAATGACATAAAATGGTTAAATCTTGATATGTTTCTTTGGACAATAAATTCTCCTTGAGTGTCAGCCCTTTGGTCCAGTCAACCCAGTTCCACCAAATTCTCGTCAATTTTACTACAAATGACGCATTCCTAATTCTTTGTGAAACCTCAGCTTCCAATGACTAAAAGATCTCTATATACCTACAGCAGATGTAAAGAAACAGAATTGTATCTGAAACATTTTGTCTGAGCAGAATCTCGCCATTGTTAGTTTTCTCCAAATAGTGTCGCACTGTAAGGAACATTAAGCCTTGTGCAATCTCCCACTTCATGCAGTCCCTGCACTCAAGGTCATCAAGATAGAGACCATGTTGGTGTTGATTCAGACCTTCATTTTTGAATAATAGTTGCAAGTGATTCATATGGCATAGATTGTTGCCTTGGTGCTTTGGAAGGATGCTTTAAATGATTGGTTAGTTTTTCCCATTGTGAATGTAATCTTGATCTGCCATATTCTTTACAGCATTTGTAACTTTTTCAGCAAAAAATGAAAAATTTTCGTGCTATTGAGCAACAAGATCCATCTTCAGACTGAGCGTGTATCAGATGCAATTTTCTTCATCTAGAGTTCCCATCAGAAGCATGACCAACAAGAGGCCCAAGCAGAGGCAACAAATACTTGTTGTAAAGCACTTCAATGCTATTCCATTCTTCCAAAACGTTATAGTACGTGAATGTGTTACAACAAGCTTGTAATATAAGCACAAAAGGAGGCAAATCTATATTTACTGGGTTTATCATTATTACTCTCGCATAAGTTGCTATCTTGTTAGAGTTGAAAGCCTCCACAAGCTGTATATATGCATCTGAATCAATTGCTACGACATGAACAAAGCCAGATCTGTATTCATGTTCATTGTCTTTCTTGCCACAACAGCCCCATATTTTCATCACTCTGCCTATTCCACTCACATTTCCCAATTATACCTGTTTTATCCTCAGCAGTTTGGCTCCATATAGGACATAGTCCAGAAAAGTTTTCAACCTTCCTCCAGCTGGATAAATTGTACTAAGAAACCTTCCTCACGATCTAGTGTAAAAATGGGTGTGGTTCGAAAATAAGGGTGTGGTTCTATTGAAGGAGTAATAACTATGCCTTGCTAAAAATAATAACATAACTTAATGAATTAAAAAGTACAATTTAATGTTTAACTGATATAACATTGTTCTTATTTTCCATATAGGTTCAAATGATTGAAACTGTGGTTTTTAAGTCATAAATTGCAGCATAAGATATTAGATATAAAATGTTTAACTAAAATAAAGGCACATGACTAGACTGTCCTCTCAATCAGTATATTACAATTGCTTCTAGCTTATTTGCTCGGGTTATGAGCTACCAATTCTTTTTCCCACAACAAAGTCTGTCCAAAAGAGACTAGAGAAGTTCATCCGTAGCAGATCCGGTTGGTCCATTCCAATCAATCATTGCTTCTTTACCAACTACTTTCACGTCTAAACCTCTTCTTTTATCACTGTGCATATAAATTATACTGCCTATGGATTCAGCAATAGATTCCACGTGAGTTTTAAGAGCATATCTGAGAAACACGTGAAGAAATTCTTCAATGCCTCTGTATAAAACTTCGTTCCTTAAAAACATACACTCCCTTCCGAAAGTATCCGGACGATTGAACAAAATGGCCGCCAATGGCGGTCAAGGGCCCTAAGAGCAAAGATTTTTACAACAATGTACAGAAGCCCCACAGATTTTTCATGAATGAAATTGGGCATGAAAATGATCGCCATTTCACGGGCTTTCATCCTAAATGAAAACTTAAAGTTTATTTTATTGTTTTTATGAAAAAATTCAGGAAAACTTCGAAGCAGTACCTGCTCAAAAAAGGCAAAAAAATTTTCAGAGTTGTTTTCTAAAATAGCGATAAATATTACGATGTTTCAGCACATGCATGATGAATTTGATATTTTTCAAAGCAGAAAGGGTTATATTTTATTGTTATGATAAAATTTTTGTAAAGAAATAATTTCCGTGAAAATTTCAAGGGTAAAGGCCTGACATTAGTCAAGGTGAGTGGAATTTTCATATGCTAAAAGAGGTAGCTTTTGTAAACTTAAATTTTTCATTAACGAAGTGTCCATTGGCTTTCAAAATTAAGAAAACATCAAAATCTAATTTAGTTTTCGAGATTTTGTGAAAATTTGTGCTTATCTTCGATGTCAAACACCATAACATGGCCAAACAAATTTCTGTATTAAAACATGATTCTAAAATCGCTCAATGGGAGTCATACTCAAGGTTTTACCCCCATGAAATTTTCACGGAAAATCTTTCTTTACAAAAAATTTTATCATAACAATAAAATATAACCCTTTCTGCTTTGAAAAATATCAAATTCATCATGCATGTGCTGAAACATCGTGATATTTATCGCTATTTTAGAAAACAACTCTGAAAATTTTTTTGCCTTTTTTGAGCAGGTACTGCTTCGAAGTTTTCCTGAATTTTTTCATAAAAACAATAAAATAAACTTTAAGTTTTCATTTAGGATGAAAGCCCGTGAAATGGCGATCATTTTCATGCCCAATTTCATTCATGAAAAGTCTATGGGGCTTCTGTACATTGTCGTAAAAATATTTGCTCTTAGGCCCCTTGACCGCCGTTGGCGGCCATTTTGTTCAATCGTCCGGATACTTTTGGAAGGGGAGTGTACAGCTTGCAAAAATAACTCTTGATGGAATTAAAGTTGGAGGTGAGAACATTGTACCAGTTAGAAACTTAGGCGTGAACCAAGATAATCATCTAAAGATGGACAAACATGTTTCATCATTATGTTTCAGGTCTTTTTACTAGCTATATAGATTGCGTAGAATTCGAAAATTTCTTGCGCCTCAAGCTACTCAAACACTTGTGCATGCATTCATTACAAGCAATTTAGATTATTGCAACTCTTTATTTTATGGCATGCCTCGGTACCTTTTGGATAAATTACAACGAATACAGAATGCTGCTGCACGTGTGGCTATGCAAGTTCCCAATTTTGAACATATTACGCCTGTTATGATGGAATTACATTGGTTGCCCGTGAAGTATCGAATCATGTACAAAATTCTTTTACTGACATTTAAGTGCTTAACAGGAGAGGCACTAAGCTATTTGCAGGAGATGATTAGATGGCATAAACCTAGGAGGACACTGAGGTCTAGCAGTGCATTGCTGCTAGATATTCGCCGGTGCAAATGTAAGACTTTGGGTACTCGCTCTTTAAGAATTGTAGGACCCACTTTGTGGAATGATTTATCATTTGAAGTAAGGAGTGCAAAGAACATAAAACATTTTAAATCATTGCTCAAAACACACTTTTGTAAAATAGGTTTTAATTTATAATTTGTAAATATTCCTGCTTTTGTACAGTCCCTAGAATATTGCTTATACCATAGTTGAGGACTTTAATAAATAACTATAACTATAACTATTGCCTCATTTTGTTGCCTTTTTGCTTAAGATGAGATATATTCAGATCTTCCTGTTGCTGTTGCTTTTTTTTTTGCCATCTGCCCCAGTTATTAAAGATTCATTTTTCTCCACATCAGCTGGAGTGGAAGCTGCATTTGGAAAGAAAAGACTACATTGACCAGTTGGTGTAATAATTTTCGACCTAGGTTTCATGCCCGGATGTTTCTTCAATGAATCTTGAGGCAAGTTGTCTTTTCTGAGCTGTTCATTACAGTAAAAGCATTTCGACAAGCTTTTGCTTCCATCTTTGCCCCACAAAGCTGCAGTCATGTTTCGAACAGAAGTATTTATTCTTTATATTTTTTAATTAGAAACTAGCAAATTCACAAAATATCAAATGTCATTAAAGTGAAAACACTGGATGAATACCGGATTTATAGTGATGAAAGTGAAAACTGATATGACATAATGATGCATCATGTCTTGTACAAAAAGCTGTGATCTAATCGTTATGATGTTAATGAACAACACCCACCACAACAAAAACAACAACAACATGGAAAGCCTGTAACAGCAGCAACAACAGCCAGTAAAATGGCAGGTATTTCCTGTGCAATCTACATTTGGCCAAAGTTACAAGTCAGCAAAGCTGCTGGTTTTTAGCTTTTACTTAATGTGAAAGTCTAGACATGTAATGCTGTTTCTACATATCAAGTATGCATTGTGAAGTGATTTTTACTTCCAAGAGCAGATTAGTGTCTGAAAGAGGTACCGTGGCCTACAGTCGGGACAAACAAAACTGAAAAAAGAGAAGACAGGCAAGCTACAAAATGCCCAGTCAAAAATTCAGATAATCTTAGATGATTTTTGTGCTGCTTTGTCCGAACAAAGGTGTGGTTAGGGAAAATGAGTAGGCAGTGTGCGTGTAGAATTCGGGAAAAGTACTAGAAACAATAACAGGTAACTGGGAAAATTAAATATGAAATTGCTGTGTAAATTGAAAACAAATGAAATATAAGATACCTTTTGTGCTTCATGTTTCTTGTTGTTGTATATCGTCCAATTATTTCTGTCTTTTTGTGCTTGTTTATTTGTCTCCTCACTCACTTTAATTTCGTGCCCTCCACCAGTCTTGTGCCACTGTTTAGACCTATTTGAAAATAGCCGTCACCTAACTCAGCCCCATTCTCTGACGAAAGCGACATACAGACAGATATAAAAAAAACTAAAGGTCTGCAGCTTTTCATAGGCCGAATCAACCACATCGTTTTAAACTTGCTTCTGTTCAGCTCCTCGGCCAGTAAACGGGTGGAGCTTAGCTTCAAAATGCTTGCCCAGGCTTCTTCTGTCCAGACATTGTTTTTTTACCCAGAACACCTCTTTATGTACTCAACACAAGACCGAAATTGACTGGCCGGTATGATTTTTATAAATTCTCCTGATGATGGAGGAAAATCACCAGTCCATTCCTGTGCAGTGTCTGTACCCGAACAATGGTCCGGGCACCGCAGGAGAGGTGCTAGGATCTAGTCCATCATCATGGAAACCAGTGCAAATCAGGGGGTAACTTACCTTCTCACATCTGGCGGGAAAATGAAAATACCACAAGAAATTCAAGGCTCACATGTGAAAGGATACTAGGCCAAAACAGAAATGTGAAGACAATGACAAGCAAACAGAAGCACAGAATCATCGTTAAAAAATGGTACGTACATTTTTTTTATTTTGGGGGAATTCTTCATCACTACTCTCTTTTTACTGGTCTAGTCTTATTAACGCTAAAAGCACAGACAGACAGGGAGGAGGGCAAGAGGCCAGGGCAGTAAGGCTCGTTTGCTCAACAGACAGGTTTCAAGTCCGGAACAAGATATTAATTAAAACATGGCTTGCATTGATATAAATAGCATCATATTTTGACAGTTACTATTTTCTTTTCACTCCCTGCGGTTGTGTGGACCCAAATTAGTTTTTCTGGTGTAGGCCCAATTATTTCACTTTCACTGTTTCTACAGCTATCCCCCTAGTGTAACTCTAAAGAAACTGTAGTCAGTGGCGTTTTCCATTGCTGGCAGTCAAGGCATCAGGGTTCGTCTTCTACTTATTGTATTGTTATAACACCCAGACTCCTAATCCTTACGTGTTTATGTAGACTTATTACGTTGGATCAGTTTTAGTTCATCATGCGATGTGGCGATCAGTGTTTTCTTGAATTTATTCTATAAACCATAGAATACAACATTGGCGACGAGTAAAAAGGTTTAACAAAAATAAATAAAATTGTTTCTGGCTAGCTTTAGATTCTTGTAAAATGGCTACAACTCTAACTCAGGGGTTGCCACAGTTCGACCCAGATGTTGATGTTGGGGTGTCCGTAGGCCCAAGATGGAGAACATGACTGGCTGATTTTGAAACGTTCCTGATCACTAATGCAATCACTGATGAGAAAAGAAAAAGAGCTCTTCTACTATATCAGGCTGGTTTGAGGGTTTGTGAGATCTTTCGTCGACGTCAAGACACAGGAGACAACAAAGATTATGCAAAGGCAGTGGAGAAATTAAATGAATACTTCGAGCCTCAAAAGAACAAATTGTACGAAATTTATAAATTTCGTCAAGCAAAACAGCAACAAGGTGAGACCTTAGATCAGTTTCATACACGTCTTCGCACATTGTCCCAAACCTGTGAATTTTCTGCAGACTCGCTTGATTTTGAAATCATGCTGCAAATAGTTACAGGAGGTAATTCGAGTGGTCTAAGAAAGCAAACCTTAAGAGACCCAAAGCTGACCTTGAAGGATTTGTTGCTTGAATGACGTCGTGCTGAAATGAGTCAGTATCAAGCTTCAGAAATAGAGAAAGAAAAATCTCAACAAAATAATCAGATTCAGGCAATTAAATCAAAGAAGCCAACTACAAGGCAAAGTCAAGGTGGAAAATCAAAATGTCGTAGTTGTGGGGGTGACTTTCCTCACAGAGAAAAGCCATGTCCTGCAAAAGGTGTTACCTGTCATAGATGGAATAAGCAAAACCATTGTGCTAAATTTTGTTTCACAAAGACGTCAGTGAACAAAAACAAAGGACATGCTGTTAGGTAAACCATTCGTCCTGTCAATGTAGATTAACTCAGTAGTGATTTAGATGGTTCAGAATATTTCTATGCTGTGAAATCTCAGAAAGGAAAACACCCAACAGCATATGTCAGTTCAAGGGCATAAATTTCCTATTATGATAGACACTGGATCCACACTAAACATTATTGATAAATAAAAATTTGCTAAAATGCAAACTATTCAACTGAAACCAACCAGTGTGAAAGCCTATGCTTATAATTCAAAAGAACCTGTCAAGATGCAAGGGAAATTTGAGGCAGTCATTGAAACAAAGAAAAGATTATCAACTGCACAATTTTATGTTACTGAAGACAATGGAGGTTGTTTATTGAGTGGAAACACAGCTCAAGATCTTGGTCTAATAAATCTTCATGTTAATCATGTTCAACAGACATCTTCAAGTAAAGCCATAAGAGATGAAAATATCTCCAAAATTGTAATAAATTTCCAAAGGTTTTTGAAGGAATTGGAAAACTTAAAAACAAGCAAATTGACTCTGATGTTCAACCAGTTGCACAACAACAGCGAAGAAGTCCCTTTCACGTGGGTGACAAAGTTGAAAAAGAATTACAACAGTTAGAACAGCAGGATATCATTAAACGTGTACCTGAAGATGAGAAAACTGATTGGGTATCTCCTATTGTTTGTGTCCCCAAGAAAAACAATGAAATTCGCATCTGTGTAGACATGCGAGCTGCAAACTGTACAATTAAGCGAATTAGACATCCGATATTGAAAGTGAATGATATTGCCCTGGATTTGAATGGAGCTAAAGTATTTTCAAAATTTGATTTTTCACAGGCATTTCACCAGTTAGAGCTCAGTCCAAAAAGCCGCAATATTACTGCATTTACAACACATGTTGGTCTTTATAGATACAAACGTTTAAATTATGGAACTAACAGTGCAGTAGAAATTTATTAATTCACATAACAGCAAGCCTTCAATGCTTTAAAAGGTGTACGCAACATAGCTGATGATGTGATAGTGTATGGTTGTAACATAAAAGAGCACAATGAAGCTTTAGAATCATGTTTGAAACAACTTTCAGACCTTAATTTAACACTCAACCTTGAGAAGTGCAAGTTTTTCACAGAAAGTCTTGATTTCTTTGGTTTTACATTCAGCAAAGAAGGAAAGAAACTTGATGCAAAGAAAATTGATGCATTTGTCAATGCTGCAACACCTACTAGTGCAAGTGAAGTCAGAAGTTTGTTGGGTATGTCAAATTACTCATCTCAATTTATTCCAGATTATGCAACTATAACTAAGCCTCTTCGAGAACTGACTAAAAAGAACACACCTTTCAACTGGACACCAGATTGTGAAAATGCTTTCCAGAAACTCAAAGATGTGCTAACGAAAGACCCTGTCGTTAGTTATTTTGATGTAAATAAAGAAACACTTGTTATCGTGGATGCAAGCCCTGTTGGACTTTCTGCCATTCTAGCTCAGAAAGAACCTGGAAATAATTGTCCAAATATAATTGCTTATGCTAGTAGAGCCCTGTCACCAGTACAGAAAAGATACTCTCAGACAGAAAAGGAGGCGCTGGCCATAGCATGGGGGATTGAACATTATCATCTATATTTGTATGGAGCATCATTTACTCTGTATACTGATCATAAGCCTTTAGAGTTGATGTATGATAATCCCTGTTCAAACCCTCCTGCATGAATTCAACGATGGATGTTAAGACTGCAACAGTACAACTCTACAGTTGTTTATAAAGCTGGTATTTCAAACCCTGCTGATTTTCTTTCGAGACATCCAACCCAAACAAAGCATTTGCTGAAGACTTTATCAACCTGATTACAGAAGCTGCTGTATTACTAACATTGAATCTGGAAAGAAGATCAAAAGTTGTCAATCGACAAGGAGAAGCAGTACACAACGATCAAGAAAGAAAACAATCTTCAAAGATTTATGCTGATCTTAAACGAGGAACAAAACCCAGTGAAATAAAAGTCGAAGATACAGTCATCTGTCAACAGAAGAAAGAAAATAAATTTTCTACAAGATTTGATTCTGTTCCTTACACAGTTATAAAAATTAAAGGCACAAGAATAACTGCAAGAAATAACAGTAGATATATAACCCGGAATGTGTCGTTTTCAAGAAAGTACCAGATAGAGACATTGCTGAACAATCAGATGATGATTTACAATTTGTGTCGAGTAATGAAATAGACAATCAGCAAAACATCATTGCTCCAAGACGTTCGGTGAGAAATCTAAAACAGACAGATCATTATGGAGATGCAATAGACTCTTAGACAAAGAAACTTTTTTTTATATTTTTTTAGGAAAAGAGTAATGTTTTATTGTTATGTTGCGAAAGGACGCTACTAAAACCCAGACTCCTAATCTTCACGTGTTTATGAAGACTTATTACGTTGGATTAGTTTTAGTTCATCATGCGATATGGCGATCAGTGTTTTCTTGAATTTATTCTTTAAACCATAGAATACAACACTACTGAACTGAAAGAAAATATGTTCTGTTAAATATTAACTATTATTGTTAATGATCTCAGACACTTTTAATCTTCTGGAAGGGGTGTGGATTAGGAAGCTCTACCTCTGGCATGTTGCTTGATCCACCTGTGTTGCCCTTCTTGCTAACGCTGCTATTTGTAATATTTACAGTGTTGATTGTACTGGAATACAGTGCGTATTTTGGATGATTGTTGTGGGCATTGAAACCTCGGATCTGGCAGAAAGCATTCTCAACTACATCCTGGTTGACTATTATAGGCTTGAATACAGAATTGGGGAAAGCTTTTTTCTTGATACGAACCATTTGCTTGAAACCATGAATCATCGATTGGAGATTGAACCACAACTGATCAGAGACAAAATGTTTCTTTCCACAACCGAGCTTTTCCATTCTGCCATATATCTGAGAAATTCCTTGCACTTATGAATTCTTTAGTCTTCAATGTTAATGATTGCCTGTCGGCTTCTGAATAAGGCTATCATTCCTTGTGTGTAGTAGAAAAACTTCACTGTTTTTTTCCAAGAAGCTGGCATCTTGTCCAGTGGCAGAGATGTGCTTTTTATACTCCTGAAATGAGCAGGAATATGTTTTACTAGCTCATAATCCCTCACATGGAACTTTCAACTATAAAGTAAAACTTGAGAAACATCCTACAAGAATATAATTGTAACGCAAGTATATGTGGTCAAGCAGAGGACAGATAGGGTAACTTTGTTCCCTAAGATTGAGTGAAATTCTCTTCAAATTGTCTTCGGTTTAAATCTTAACAAAAATTACAAAGAGATTTCGGTATACCTGCTTCAACAATGTCAAACCTTACTCAATCTGTCTACTGGACGTGACATCCGGCATGGCTAAAAGGCGAGTCAGAGATTATTTTTTGATATCTACTACTATAAGTTTCATAACTATACTTGAAATTTAAATTGCTTCAACTCACTTGCATTAGATGAAACATTCGCTGATCAAGGACATTTTCGGCGAGGCTGTTTCTCATTTTTGATTGACTGTCAAGAGCAAAGTGGTAGTGGGTCAAATTGTTGTTAATCTTCATTGAATGACTTTTCTGATCCCATTCAAAGGCTTTCTTCCAATGATCAAATATGATGGGCTTGCCATTTACGGTAAGTTGCCTTGGTGTTTTCCCACTTAATGAACTTTTTAAGATATTGTTTCGCATTTTTTTGAAGTTGTGCTACAATTAATCAGCATATTTTTGTGTTAGTGATTCTACATTTTGGGTGCAAATAATTAGCAACAATAAACAAAATGATCAAAATTCACAAGCTAAAACTTTTGATGTATTGGATAAATATGTCAGCAAATTTTACAGCAAATGATGCAGAGAAAGTGAACAGCTTTTCTTTTTCTTTCTACCAAAAACATGAACGATTTTCAAGTTCTTACTTTGTTTCTTTTACAGACTATGGTAGACAAACCGGTGGTTTGTTTCTTCAGATGAGCAAGGAATACTTATTTGCAAAACAATGCTAAACATAAAAATTGATACACATATTCAATTCTAACCTTGCAGTCCACCATGATAACCAATGGCTTTCCAATCTTAATGTTATAGGTGACAAACCTTTCTTTCTTTGCATCATCGAAGCACATTTTAATGAAAGATCGATTCGGCTCACCACCATCACACAAAATCCAGTAGATCCTAGGAAATAAGCATGCAATATTTTAATCAAATTCAAGTTTGTCAGTTACACTATTTGTTGCCTTCTATTTCTTCACTTACGAATATTTTCATTTTTGAAGCCTTGAGCAACTTAAAAAGGACGAGAAGGAGACAAGAACCAAAATAACTTAATTATCTGTTGTCTGGAAAAAATAACGATACAATTTAGTTTTCAGCAACGATATTGTGATTCAAGGCAAGAATACTTGCACTTTTAACCGGAATAAATAAGCCCCCACCTTCTAATAAATTATCATTCAAAAATCTAATGAACGGAATCATTTATCTGTAAAATCGGGTAAGCCTTGTCTGTTAAACCTGCAGGCAATTTCTCCTAAGATTTCACACTGTCTTCGTTTGTTCTCATTTGTTCTCATGTGTAAGTCCTCCAATTCAACCACTATAGCAAATTATGTATATAACAAACCTGAAACCAGCTCTAAGAGTCCATTCTATTCCTTCCCAGATCTTCGCACCAAGTGTAACAGCTGGCATTGTAGCGATGGCATAATGTCCCAAAGTGAACCTGAAACCACTGTCAGAAACCAGAACAAACTGAACAACCTTCTTTGCTAATTCCATTTCTTCTTTACCTTACAAAAGACAGAGAAAGCATCATTGTTTGAAACGGATGCCTAAGACTTTGTATCTAAATAAAATGTACTTTGTTGGTTTTTCTTTTTCATTTTTCATTTATTTTCAAGGTAAACTAAACAGAGAAACAAAATGAATGCCTGAAGAGAGCGAGCCAGTGTCATAATTTCCTAATATATGGCGAGGCGGGCACTGGAAAATCTCTTGTCGCGAAATGCATCATGCAGGATCTTATCAAGGCCAAAAAAAATTTCCAGGTAATTTGCTCTACGGGCAGGCATGTGAAGTGTACAAAGATTAGGAATGGCCACTTTGCAATGCACAGACACTCAACTCATTCTTTTGTATTGGTCTTGCTAGATGCTCATTGGATGAAGTCATAAATACAGCCATTGCTAAATGCAAGAAGAAGCTGGATAAACTTGAAGCCATCATTTGGGATGAAATAAGTATGAATAGCTCTCGAGATCTTGAACTCATCAACAGCATATGTTCGAAGTCAAAAAATAATGACAGACCTTTCGGAGGTATACAAATGATACTGGTGGGAGATTGGCTGCAGCTCTCAGCTATTGCAGATAACTTTAATGTTGCAAAAGAAAATGTTGCTATGTACAAATCAGCCATCTATGGTCAACTAATTGAGCATTGCATAGAACTGGACATAATCCTCAGACAAAGTAGTAAACAGAGAGGATATGTCAAGGTTTTACAAGACGTACGGTGAGGAGTATGTTCTAATGAATCATGGGACTTTATACAACAAAATCTGATGCGTCCATTACTAAATACAGAGGACAATCATACAGTCCAAATTTGTTTCACCAGGCTGGAGGCAGAATTTCAAAATGCTTCAAAATTACGCTGTTTTCAATGCCAAACAATATCATATAGTAGCTTGGACAATGGTGTTTTAACAAGTGCACAATCTATTGCACCAAAGAGCTGTGTACTAAAGAGAATGCTCCAATGATGTGCCTTTCAAATATTAACAATGTAATACATAATGGTTCGATATGCACTTTTTCCAGAAGAAAGACGATAACATGGCAGAAATCATTATTGTTGACACCCCTTATAAACTACCACGTGTCCACTGGCATAACATTGACGAGGCAGGAAAAGTTATTGGCTCCCGTTCTCAGATACCTTTAAAACTTTATTGGGCATCAACAATTCACAAATTAACGGTCCCTTATTGTATCATACATTCAGACTATGAATTCACAGGTGGCATGTTGTATGTGACACTATCTCGTGTGAAAAGCCCAGAAGATGTTCAATTGATAAACTTCCGACAAGAATATTTGAAAAAACAGAGACGCAGAAATCAATTCCAGATGTCAATTCAATTCACTATCAAGAGTTTGAAGATTGTGCAACTTGCTGCAAACAAGAGGTAGTATCGTACCCTGAACAATCTTGTGATGTTGATCATGAAAGCATTTTTAATGAGATTATGGAAGATATCGACAATGATCATGAAACACTGGAAAGCCTATATGATAATCACTCAAGGAATGTTCCCCTGACAGAAGAAGAAAGACTTGTGCACCTTGAGATGATGCTTGAGGATATGGAGAGCTCGGGAAATGAACTGGAACAACAGCCAGAAGACTTTGGTTATCAAAGTTTCCTTGAAAATATGAAAGATGAAATTGTTCTAAAAGACTCAGAAATTTCAAGGGCAAAAAATGAAGTAATCGAAATCACAATCAAGTATCTTCCGAAGTTAATTCCTTTCACGAAATTGGTGTGGGGAAAAGTGTTTTACTGGCTGAGAAACCACATTGCAGATAACCTGGTTGATACCTTACTCTCCACCAGCTTTCTGAAAGAGGTAACCAAAAAGGTTTGGTTCATTGCGAGAGATCAAGATTTTAGAAATTCACTCACAGTGCTACTCTCTGGACCAGGGGAATTGAGGCTAATAGGTGAGGCGGAGATTTTTTTGCCAGCAACCTCACCAACAGGGTGTAAGAGGAAATTCTCTCGATGATTGCCAACTCTGTGAGGCAGTCAATAGCAACTGAGGTTGCAGATCAGTTTAGGGTCAGTTACATGGACTCTGTGTCAAGACGTAATTGTTCCGTTTGAGAAACTGTAGGCTACAACCAAGTTTCAGAAACATTGGCTTATGTTGAAATGCGACAGTACAAATCACGTGGTTTGTTGCATGTTTCTGACAAGTTCTTCAACTTTGTAATAGACGTGGAGCAAATCAGAGTCGACAACTTGAAAATCAACAGCTGCCAGATGTTTGGCGAAGAATTCCTTGAAAATGTTAAAGAAAGAGTCCTACAGCACCCTGAAAATATACATCTCATTGTGGGAAGAAATATTCAGATTGGAAACTGATATATGTTCAGTACAGGAGGCTAAGGTATGTACCCAGATGGCAATGTCTTTGTTGCAACTTTTCTCCAATAGTTTAGGTTTCAATATGAAATTAGCTGTTCGATTAACTCATTGATCAAGCTTTACGTCATTTATTTCTATTGTTGAATCTGGTACAAATCTTTACAGTGCAGGTGAATGTTTGTAAAAAACAGGAAGTAGTTTTCTTTCATGCTCATATTTATTTGTAAAAATAATTCACGTAGTTTAGCAAGAGCTAAATCTCTAAAGTGCCAACAAAGCCAAACTTTTCTGATTGAAAACATAAGACCCAACTTCCACAGTACAAGGGAATATGCTCTCCCCTCCACAAATTCGCTCACTGTTTATAATTGAAAGGAAATCATTAATTTTTTCGATCAGATTCTTATTGGAGAGATGTTAAACGATCTGATCAGTCTGCATTTGAAGGTGAAGTACTGAAAGATTTCAAAGAGAAATATATGCTGATGAAGACGTTAGCACATCAACATATGGTCCTGATATGTAAGGACAAGAAACACAAAAAGGACGCTAAAGTTACATTGTCTGACTTTGAATGGGATCGTTGAGATGGCAAGAAGGAAACACCCAGTAAGTTAAAGGGCAATATTCTCCAATTAGGAGATGCCTACTTGTGGACAGGTTACACCATGGCTGAGTTAAAGAGGCTTTGTCTGGGGTATGACATCCATGTTCCAAACAGAGTAAAAAGGAAAGTCGACATAGCCAAGCTACTAGTGTCATTCGTGAAATCTGTGGATCGCGTAAAGTACAAAAATGTCCTTGACAAACTGGAAGTAGCACCACAGGATGCAAATGAGGATCGAGAGAGAACTCTTACACTTACTATTCGACTCCTAAGAAACTGATTAAGCTACCAGTCATTTTTTGCATTGTCCAACTTTGTTTTGTTGTGTGTTGGTCTCTATGAACCAGTCACTACCTGCGTCTATATCCGTCTATATGTGGTTATTTTCCATCCCATGTAAATACATTGAACATCAAGGTGTTTTTAAAAATCCAAGTTTGATAAACGTCATAGTTTTGCAACGTGCGGTGATGACGTATCCAATATTATTGCCTTCTTTTTACTTCGATAGTTCTTCTTAAAGGTAAAGAGTTGTTTGAGTATCTCATATTTCTTTATTATTGATGAGAATCTTACGTCACTTTTTAACACTAGTTATAAAGATATAAATTTACAACCTTTTCCCGAGATTTCTCAAAGCAACTTTTTGATTCTTGCAATTTCAAGGACCAAACTGTCCATTTGTTATTTAATTGATCAATGACACGCCATGGTGGACTTATGGAAAGAAATAATATTTTTGGTGTTCCAGGTTTTAGATATTCATCATTCATCAAACATATGACATTTTTTTAAATAAAAGCATTTCCACTTCAAATGACTCCATTTTCTAAAAAAAAATTACCTGAAGTCAAAACTTTCATGTTCTCGTATGCTGCTCCGAGATTTACACATCCAGACAGTTTGAACAATGAGCCACTCTTTAAAAAGGTCACGTCTTCCTGAAATATGAAGAGCTTTGTTAGGCATATGTTTCCATTTAACATAAAAAAAAGTTAAATTTAGAAATACAATGACAAGAATCAAGATACTCCGGCACAATCTCTTTGAATCAATAATAAAATAGCGTTTATCATGTTATTCAGTCATTCTGGTGTACATATGGTAAGAATTTGTTGCATAGACTAAATTTTCTTCAGCAAAACTTATTAGCTTCAAGCCGCATAAAGTGCTTATAGCTGTGAAACCTTTAGCAAAGTGAGCATTGGGATCGAAAGACAATTAATAATTGCAGTGAACACTGTATCTCTGCAACTCATGAATAGCATAAAAAATCTACGAATTTCGTGGAACTGCTGCGGAAGTATTCAGCTGTAATAAACATGGGCATTTCATCCTTGTAAAAGAAACTGAATTTTTAATTTCTAGTTTTCATTGCCAAAATGTTATTATATAGGTATCGTATATAATATGAGAAGCTGGCTTATGTTGCATATACATTATTATGTTATGTTTAGTTCATCGAAACTTCAACGAACAACTATCCTGAACTTTTGTACTTTTTTGTCGCTACCCACTAATCACATGCAAATGCAGGAGTACCACATTGGTAAATAAGTTACAGCAATAGCCAACACCGTTTTTTTATATGCTAAAAATAAATGAACAAATAGGAAAACAAGATTCTTCCAAAAAATAATCTGTCCACTATGACCATGGCCGATTGTTTTTCTAAATTACCTACAAAGTACTTTGGTGGCGCATAATACATGTGTATTTATACATTATTCTCCATACATTATCATATAGAATTCACACCGGCAATCGTTTTTCAAACAAACGCAGATCGATGATATAAAGACGAAAACGAATAGTTATCAAACTTTAACATCTGTAATCTGAATCTTTAATCTGAATAAGTAATCTGATGTAATCTGATGTATGTAATCTGATGTAATCTGATGTATGTAATCTGGTTTGACTAAAAAGAAACGAAATAAAAAATAAACTTAACTTAACTCTATGATTAATTATGATAAATCGACAGCGACGACAGCGAGCCTAAAGCTAACAACAAAACTAGAAAATTATTGCTAAATAAAACTTACTTTGGTCTCCCGATTGCCAGGTTCAAACGTAGAAAGGTAGAAACGGTAGACTGCGATAGACTGTATTAAATCACGATTTCTCCGTACAATCGATAGATAATTACTCAGGTAGATACTAGACGAAAAACATTTCGCCCATGTCATTCGAATTCAAAAGTTGAGAGAGAGAGAGAGAGAACGCCACGAGCGGAAGCTACGCCTCCCAGCAACCGGAAGCCAGATAGAAAACAAAGACGATTGTTAGCGATGACAGCTAACATTCCGGCCCCTTAAAGGCAATAGCCTTTAGAATGTCCATAACTAACAATAAATGTAAATAAAGGTTAACAAACAAATAGTAATGTAGATAAATGTGGCAATAAAAAAAAAAATGTTTGCTTATCTGTAAGTCAATGATCTTGAGTCTTTCCATCTTCTTGTTCCACTGATTCAAGAAGAACAATTTTGTCAATTGGACGCACGAGTAGAGATGTTCTTGTTTTCACTTTGATAGATCTTACATAACCGTCTTGATTACTCTTATGAACCTCGACGATACGACCAAGCTGCCATTGGTTTCTAGGCAAACTCTCATCGACAATCAACACGATGTCATCCACTTGTAGATTCCTTTTAGACTTATTCCATCGCTGACGCTGCTGTAATGTTGGCAGGTACTCTTTAAGCCATCGACGCCAAAATATATCAGCTAAGTATTGTACTTGTCGCCACCTTCGTCTAGTGTAGCAATCATTTTTGTCGAAAATTCCAGGCGGTAGTGTTGGTCCAGCTCTAAGTAGAAGTAGATGATTTGGAGTAAGCGCCTCCCAGTCACTAGGATCATCTGAAACCTTAGTTATGGGACGACCATTGACTATAGCTTCAACTTCGCACATGAGAGTAAGAAGCCCTTCATCGTCTAGCGTCTGCTCCTTTAGAATTGCATTCATTACTTTCCTCACTGTCCGGATGCAGCGCTCCCACACTCCACCGTGATGTGAACCTGCTGGTGGGTTGAAAGTCCATTTGATTGACTTCTGTAACAAGAATTCTTGCATTTTGCTCTCATTCCATTCTGAAATAGCTTGTGACAATTCTTTGTTGCCGCCGACAAAGTTAGTTCCGTTATCTGATCTGATTTCTTCTGGGCAACCTCTTCTAGCAATGAATCTTCTAAATGCATTTATGAAAGATGAGGTATCTAAGGCATGTGCAATTTCAATATGAATCGCTCTAATAGATAAACAGGTAAAGATAACTCCGTACCTTTTAACCATTGTTCTCCCACGACGAACTTGAAACGGACCAAAGCAGTCGATACCCACGAACGAGAATGGTGGTTTTGACGGTGTAACTCGGTCTTTGGGTAAATCAGCCATCTTTTGTGCTTCCACTGGCGACTGTCTTCTTCTGCAACTAAAGCATTTGTTTAAGATCTGTTTCAATGTCGATCTTGCCCTGATAATCCAGTAACGTTGACGAGTTAGAGCCAATACATACTCTAGTCCTGAATGACCGGATACTTCATGGTAGTAGCGAACAATCAGCTCAACGATGTGATGACGTTTCGGAAGGATGATTTGATGTTTCGATTCATCACTGATTGGAGCACGTCGCAAGCGACCTCCGACACGTAAAATACCATCATCCGATATAAATGGATCTAATCGCTGCAATGAACTATTTTTGCCCACTGGATTCTTTGCTCTTTGACTAGTTGTTGAGCCATTTTCTTTCCGTTGATTCGTAGACAATAATTTCATCTCGGATGGAAAGCTTCGTTTCTGAACATATTGTAGAATCACTGTCTCTGCCTTTCTCAACTCGCTGATCTTTAAAGGCTTTATAACTCTTGATTTCGTAGATGTTCCCATCTTCCTTTTACTGACGGCTTCTTTAAGATTGGTTTTGTATCGAATTAGCCATGCAATAGTCTTCTTCAAGTTATACCATGAAGAATGTCGATTGATAATATTATCCAATACTGTATCTTTTCCTTCTTCAGATTCTGTAGCAAATGATTTCGCGGATTTCTTGATCTCTGGGTCATTATTTGGAATACTGCCCATACTAGCTGGTCGTTGAGGCCATTCTTCTTCTGGACCCCATAGGAATTCTGGACCGTATAACCATCGCTTGTTCTCAATCAGATCTTTCGCAGTAAGACCTCTAGAAGCATCATCTGCTGGGTTAGCTTTGGTATCAACGTAATACCACTGTGACGGCACACTAACGTTGCGTATTGTAGAAATTCGGTTAGCCACGAATGTTTGAAATCTCTTTTCTTCGTTCTCAATGTATCTAAGTACACAAGTGCTATCTGTCCAGAAATAAGACTGATCGATGTGAAGATCAGTCTCTTGTCGAATCATGGTATCTAGTCTGGTAGCAACGACTGCTGCAGAGAGTTCCATTCTAGGAATGGTAACTGATTTGATTGGAGCCAGTCTTGATTTTGCCATAATAAAGCAACAATGTATATCGCCTCTTGCATTTACGATTCTTATGTACGACACTGCACCATAACCTATTTGCGATGCATCTGAGAAGTGATGCAGCTGAACCGTGGCGATTTCGTTAGATCCTTTAGGTTGAAAACAACGATCGATTTTATAATCTTCTAGCTTGGGCAAATCACGCAGCCAGTTATTCCAATCATGTAGATCTTTCTCAGATATGTTGTCATCCCAGTTTAACTTTTGACGACACAGCTCTTGAAGAATTGCCTTTGCTTGTAGAATGAAGGGTGCTGCAAACCCGAGTGGATCGTAAATGGAACTTACGACTGAGAGAATTCCTCTTCTTGTAGGCTGTTTTTCTTTCATTGTAATGTTAAACCCGAATTCGTCGTTCGAGACATCCCAACAAACTCCAAGTGCTCGCTCAGACTTCGAATTTTCGAGGTCGAGATTCTTTACTGATGCAGCTCTTTCTAGTTCAGGTACTGCTTCTAATACGTTGACAGAGTTTGACATCCATTTGGTAAGTCGAAACCCACCTCTAGATAGTAACTGTCGTAGCTCTCTTTGAAGCTGTATGGCTTGTTCTTCAGAACCGACTGACTTTAAACAATCGTCGACATAAAAATTTCGCTTTACTGTTTCAATAGTAACCGGATCGAAGTCTTTCTTGTTCTGCTCTGCCGTCTGCTGCAAAGCAAAGCTGGCACAACTTGGAGATGATGTGCCCCCAAACAAATGCACAAGCATTTGATATTCTTCTGGATCTGAATTCAAATCTCCATCTGGCCACCAAAGGAATCGAAGACTATCAGCATCTTTATCAGGAACTTTAACTTGCAAAAACATACCTTCTATGTCTGCCATTAAAGCCACTGGTCCAGTTCGAAATCTTGTCAACACTCCAACTAACGTGCTTGTTAGATCCGGCCCCTGTGAGAGCTGACTGTTAAGAGACACATTTTGATATTTTGCTGAACAGTCAAATACGACGCGAGTTTTCTCTGGTTTCTTCGGATTGAACACTGGATGATGAGGTAAGAACCATGTGGTTCCACCATTACCTGCTGACTTGGGTGCCTTTTGAGCGTATCCCTTTTGCAATAAATCATCGATGAATGACGTGTAATTCTTCAACAGAGTTGGCTCTCTTTCCAGTCTCTTCTTCAGGTGCTGTAAACGATATTCAGCCATTGATCTGTTGTTAGGAAGATCAGGAAACCCATCTTTCCAAGGTAGACCGATTTCATAGTGACCATTCTTCAGCTGAATGGTAGATTTCATTTTCTCCAAGGCAATTTTGTCTTCTTGAGACATAGCAGCTTTCGAATCATAGCAAGAGTCATTAAATTCCATTTCACAATATTTCTGAAATTGTTCAGTTAGATCAGCATCAGTTTTGATAAAGCTTACGGTAGATCGTGAGCTTCCAGATCGTTTCAGTGGGCCATTGACTACCCATCCAAGATCTGTCCTTGTAGCATAAGGTTGACCTGGTTGTCCAGATTTTACTTCTCTTGGTTCAAGTGCTCTAGGTACGTCACTTCCAATAAGAAGTCCCACCTGAGCGTCGATGTCTATCAAGTTGATTTCTTGTAGATGTGGCCATTTTTCTAAATCCTGATAATTTGCCCGATCATGAATTGTCACAGGCAACCGAGGTGTCGAGAATACAACAGGTAGATCGATCAAGTTATTTTCATCTAAATCGCTGACTTGTAGACTCAGAACGGATGTTTTAGTTTGGTTATCTGCAATCCCAAGAGTAGTAAGAGATAGCATAGTATCTGTTCCTTTAGTAGAAAGTTGATCCATTAGATCCTTGGTGCAGAAGGTAGTATTTGAACCACTATCTAAGAATGCGTAGGTTTCCACAACCCTCTTACTTCCAGGTACGCTGACTTTTACTGGCACAATTGATAAACTTGTTTTAGCTCTTGGAATATTATTTTCCTCTCTGACCTTTATGTATCCATTATGCCCAGACATTTCAGTATCTGCTTCAGGTTTCGTGATAGATTGATTGGTTGCTTCACTTTGTTTAGGATTGACTGGATGTAAAAACGTTGAATGTTTTTGTTTACAACCATCAACTTTGCAAAAACTTTCCTTTGGACACTCTTTTACAAGATGCCCCGGTAACAGACAGTTGTTACAAAGACCTTTGGTTCTGGTGACTTTGAATCTTTCGCTTACAGACTTGCTTCTAAACTGACTGCATCTTGACAGCCAGTGATTGCTGTTGCATAGTGGGCATTGAGGTAGATTCCGGATTTTACCTCGTTCACTGTTAGTCTTTGATTCTCCAGATATTCCAAATACCGCTCCTCTTCCAGTGGTTCTTACATTACTGTTGCTAGATTTCTGGGGTTTTGATATTTCACCAAATATGGGGTGTGAAGCGGCTCTGGCTCTTTTTTCGATAAACAATGCAACATCTTCTATGGTTATCTCTCGGTGCTTATGCTCTGATATATCATCTGCGACATCACGCCATTTTCGCTTCATTTCAAATGGCAAACGCTCAATTATTTTCTTCAGACAATCTGGATTGTTAACACGATTTAGATATCCAATGTCTCTTAGAGTGTTCTTGCAGCTTGTAATGAGTATAGAAAACTTTCGAAGATCTTCCGCCTTTTCTGCTCGTATTGGAGGACCTGTTGTTATTTTGTCCACATAAGCAGTTGCTATCTTGTAGTCTTGGCCAAAGCGCTGTTTTAATAAACGCCGTGCTTCATGATAACCTTCTTCGTGATTCATTGACAAACAACTGCGCATTAGCTCATGAACGTCGCCTTTAGTGTACTGCACAAGGTAATAAAGCCTTGCACTACTGCTGTTGGTTCTTGACTCTATCAGACTTTCAAAGGCTCTGATAAAGCTGCAATATTCAGCTGGATCTCCTGCAAAAGTAGGTAACTCTGGCTGTGGAAGCATTAATGCTAATGTATGTTGCTGTTGCTGCATGAGCAGATTTTCTATCTGTGACGTGTAGGGTGTTGGTTGGGGCAGATAATTAGAAAATGGACTTTGCCACTCTTTCGCCTCTGGATTCAATTTATTAGCGACAGGGCTAGGCTGCTTTGGGTTAACAGGTGACTGATCAAAAGGAACAGCATTGTTATTACTTTTCTCTAACCATGACGAGACATAAGCAGTTGATTTAGATGAAGACCCCTTCGAACTAATGCTACTTTGAACATCAGCTAAAGCACTTTCTTCAGCTTGAGCAATGGCTAGCTCAGTTTCCAATTCCAACTCCTCTTTCTTTTGCTGTAGTCTTAGCTCTTCTTGTTGTAGAGTTTGGAGCCTTTTTAATGCATCAGCCTTTGCTTGAAGCGTTGCTGTTCTAACTGCAGCTTTGACTCTAGCACTTGAAGTTGAACTTGAACCCGATGATGATTTTTTTGTTCCAGTACTGCTCACTGAGTCCGATGGTTCGACAACAGGAATATTTGAATTTGTAGGTTGCTCATTTGGCAAAGAAGTTTGAGCATTTTCAATTTTCGCAATAAGATTTTTCACTTTCGTCTCTTCATTTTGAAGATATTGCAATGAATTTTGGATATCATCGTCTTTCTGAAGGGTTTGGTGATAGAGCGCATGCGCGCGTTTCAGCACTTCTAAAGCAGATTGAAGCTGGGGGATTTTTCCGGCTATTTCGGTAGCATTTTCAGGGTTAACAATAATCAATTCGATTTCATTTCGTATTTTAGTTACGTTTCTTTTCGCAACACTTCGATTCTGTTTTAATTGCGCAACATGAACCTTGGGAATGGTTCCAGAATTTTCATGAACAACGGTAGAAATATCTGAGTCATTGACAAAAGTCACGCTTGAGTTCGTTGCCATTGTTGCAATTTCGAACGTGCCAAATTTTTCGAGTTTTGATATTTGATAAACTATTTCTGATAGATTTCGAATTTGATAAGTTTTTTAGACTTCAAAATTCACTGTCCCAAGAAACATTGTATTCATTGCAAATTGCAAATTTCTTATGAACGAACAGAGTCAAATCAAACTAATATAGAATTCACACCGGCAATCGTTTTTCAAACAAACGCAGATCGATGATATAAAGACGAAAACGAATAGTTATCAAACTTTAACATCTGTAATCTGAATCTTTAATCTGAATAAGTAATCTGATGTAATCTGATGTATGTAATCTGGTTTGACTAAAAAGAAACGAAATAAAAATAAACTTAACTTAACTCTATGATTAATTATGATAAATCGACAGCGACGACAGCGAGCCTAAAGCTAACAACAAAACTAGAAAATTATTGCTAAATAAAACTTACTTTGGTCTCCCGATTGCCAGGTTCAAACGTAGAAAGGTAGAAACGGTAGACTGCGATAGACTGTATTTAAATCACGATTTCTCCATACAATCGATAGATAATTACTCAGGTAGATACTAGACGAAAACATTTCGCCCATGTCATTCGAATTCAAAAGTTGAGAGAGAGAGAGAGAAAACGCCACGAGCGGAAGCTACGCCTCCCAGCAACCGGAAGCCAGATAGAAAACAAAGACGATTGTTAGCGATGACAGCTAACAATCCCTGTCACCCCTGATTTGCACTTGTTTCCACGGTGATGGACTAGATCCCAGCACCTCTGCTGTGGTGCCCGGAGCATTGTTCGGGTATAGACTCTGCGCAGGAATAGACCAGTGATTTTCCTCCATCATCAGGAGAATTTATAAAAATCATACCGGCCAGTCCATTTTAGTCTCGTGTCGAGTACATAAAGAGGGGTTCTGGGTAAAAAAGCAATGTCTGGACAAAAGAAGCCTGGGCAAACATTTTGAGGCTAAGCTCTGGCCGTTTACTGGCCGAGAAGCTGAACAGAGGCAAGTGTAAAACTATGTAATTGATTCGGCCTATGAAAAGCTGCAGACCTTTAGATTCTTTAATATCTGTCTGTATGTTGCTTTCGTCAGAGACTGGGGCTGAGTTAGGTGACAGTTATTTTCAAATGGGCCTAAACAGTGGCAGTCGACTGGTGGAAGGCACGAAATTAAAGCGAGTGAGGAGACAAATAAACAAGCACAAAAAGACAGAAATAATAAGAAGATATACAACAACAAGAAACATGAAGGACAAAAGGTATCTGTTATTTCTTTTATTTTCAATCTACACAGCAATAACATATTTAATTTTCCCAGTTACCTGTGGCAACAGCCTTCCCTTGGCCACTGGCTATGTGGCCGTGATTTTTTCTGATGTTTCTGTCAGCTTTGACAGAGGAATAAAGTTCAGCAAGAGGCATGAAATATTATTCACAACGTTTGTCTGGATGGAAGTTAAACACCTGTTTCTTTCTGAAACTTGCTAGAGATGTACTGCCTGGACCAACGATGGTATATGACAACAATCTTGCTGCTCAGGCACCACCAACAGTCTTCAATACATTGTAAAGTTGTTTAGTGAACTTGCTGTAAAAATGTCTTTTGTTTTTTTTCCTGGGGCTTTTCGCTATATCTGCAAGGAACGTTAGTACCTTGCTCTTTCCAGGAAGGCATCCTTTTTCAACAGCAACATTCAAAAGTTGTCATATAACTGATACATCTCCATGTTGTTGCATTTCTGAAACACGCTGAGTCATACTAATTCTCTTTGTCTGCTATATTGCTAGTTTCATTAAGGGATTGTGGATTTGCCGTTGTAAACACGTCAATATAATTTCAGTTTTGCATGGGTGCTTGATAAATTATGCAACCTGCTGTTCTTCCCAGAGCCTAAATCATTGTCTCTGTTTGTGCTACTTCTAATTACTCTTTTCTTTAATTTGTCCGATTTTAACAATGTTTTGCAATCCAAGCATTGATCAGTGCAGTCATACAAAATTCTTTAGCAACTTTGAGAACATATTGTTCCTTTTACATCTGCCAGTTCTTTTCTGTTATTGACTGAATAATTCGAAGAAGAGTACCAAATGACCGAGCCATCTTGATCTTTAATGGTTGAATAATTTCGTTGCATATAAGTTAAACTAAATCTTTTCTCTCCAATCACCATTGAATCTTGGCATATACCATAACAATGAGAAGCATTTAATTGCTGAAGTTGTCAGTCCTCCAGTTTTGCTTTCTTTGGCTTAAAATATGTGTCAATTAGTGCTTGTTTATGCTTTCCTAATTCCGTTGCTTTTTTTTGCATGTTCACTTGCATTGGAAAGGATGTCTACGTATTTAATCAACTACTTCAATAATGAAGGCTCTGTTGATGTATAAAAAAAAACAATTTTGTGAAAAAGAAAAGATAAAAATAGATTTTCAGCATTATTGTAACACTTTAGTCTAAGATTCGAGGAAAATTATTTTTTGGGTCCAAGATTTTAGGAAAATAAATCTTTGGGTCAATCATTTTTACGATCCAACCATAATTTTTTGATTATTTATTATTCGTTTGGTTCTTTATTCTAAGAAAAATCAGAACGACCATACAAAAAAACAACTTTTGAGCAAATACAAAGCCAACCTACATAAACCGTCAGAATATTTAAATATCCAAATACTAGAATAAGTCTATCTGTTTAATCAAGACAGTTTTCGGGTACTTCTTTGAATATTGCATGCTACCCCCTGCATAATTAAGGAAGGTTGGAATATGTCATTTTGGGTTTCGGAAAGTAATTAGATTAGTGAATATTATTAATGATATTATCTGCCAGAAGACTGCTGTTAATTTAAAACATCTGCACCTCCTTGATTTCTTCCTGGCTTCCAAGTTCAAATAACAAAAATAATGACAACAACAATTCAACTGACGCATCTTTTGCTCAACAACTTTGTTTTAAAAATAATTTCAATGTGGAAAACATGTATTTAGAACTTTCAGTGGACAGCAAAGCAAGTTTTGTCATCTTTGAGATAGAAGAGATCTTGCTGAATGTTGAGTGTGGTGGAAGCGAAAAGGATGCATTCAATTATTTAATTAGGGTTTAGTAATCTATAGGCATAATCATTTATTTCAAATTGGTAAGAGGTAATACTGGTTACTGCAGTTTCAAAAGGTAGAGACAACAGAGGGATGTCATATTTTATTGGTTAGGGACCAAAAATTCAGAGGGACGATCACATTTCATTTATTTTCCTTATTCTTTATTTTCACCATAAAGAATAATCCCATAATCACACAAACGGTAGTGGGCATAATAGATAAGACGATCATAATATTCAGCCTAAATGATAATTATGCATGCATGAAATGATAATCCAAAGTCGGCCTGGTGCATTCTCAACATTATCAAAACAAATGTAAATTAATTGAAAGTTGGACTGCATGATCCTATGCAATGAAAGGAGTTATAATCATCACTCCAGGATTGCAAAGAGAAGATTTGGAACAAGTTTTTTGTCACTGCAAAATATGTAAATATTTCTTAATTGAAACATTTTTCGCAGCAAACTCAGCAAAAGTATGTTGTATTACCTGCTTTTATGCCTTTGTTTAATGAATATATTGTACAAGCACATTACTGTAGACATACATATTATTTTCAATACAGTGAGGTGAACCAAAAAATACTCCTTTCCTTAGATTTTTAGCTTTTTTTTCAAAAACACCCCTTTTTCCAATTTCTTTGTCCTAGGTTTGGAATAAAATTTAACCACTTTCTCAGAGATTTTAAAGATGTGGGTGCTTACACTTGGCAATGCGACTCAACCTGTGAGAGTCTACTTGTAAAGGTAAACACATAAGAGAATTGATAAAAGGGTATTCAACTGTGGACAAAAAGGACATCATCATCATCATCATCATCATAGTTATCATCACTGTCAAAATTAAAATTATCGCCTTCATCAACTATAACATTATAATCACCATTAGAATCATCCTCATCATCATCATCATTACCATCATCATCATAATCATCATCATCATAATCATAATCATAATCATCATCATTACCATCATCATAATCATCATCATCATCATCATCATAATCATAATCAGATTATCATTATCATCACCATTATCATGCCATCAAAATCATAATAATAATAATCATCATCATTATCGTCACAATCATCACAATCATCATTATCTTCATGTCATCAAAATCATCATCATCATCATCATAATTATAATATGAAAGCTAAACGTCAAATATAAGCCAAGTTTTATAAAACAAAACCTTGGGAGGGATAGTGAGCCAGTGAGTCACGGAAGTTAAGGGTATCTCTGACTGTGTTCCATCCACTTGAATTCTAATGCAACGTTTCTATGCCCTGTCTGCACCTGAAAATCCTATTATTAAGAGCCTACATCAAAGTCAAACAGTTCGATGGTTAATGCTTAATGAATTTTTTTGCCACTGATTTTCCAGATCTACTGATAGTACTGATAGTGTTTGTGCTCTGAATTTTCGAAGGAACATTCAACTTTAAACTCAAAAATTTATTGCCTCTTAGTGTTGTTTCATATGCATTGAAACAGTAAAACATAAAGTTTAGCGTGGCGATTTATGGAAATAATCAAAACAAGAACTCTTCTTGAAAACGGAAAGAATATGAGTAAAATTCCAAAGTGAATTAAAGTCTCCTAATGTCCTTTGACGTCCTTTGACCCCTGAAAGCGTGAAAACGTACTTATCAAAAACGAAACAACCCAAAATTGCCCAAAACCAGCCAAAAGCACTTAAAACGAACCATAACTTGATGAAAAGCACCCAAAACCACCCAGAAATGTCCAATTCACCTTGAATCATCTATTAAGCGGCAGAAAATCCTTGAAAAATCACCAGAAACTCTCATATTCTTTGAAATTTCTTTCTTAACTCTTAAAATTCTAGTTTCGTCTTGGGACTTTTGTTGACATAAAAAGCTTTTACATCGCTGGAGTTGGAAAAGCCTTTTTTGTTTACAACAGTACTGTAGTATTGTATTTGAGCGTGAAGTAGAGAGATAAGACACAATCGCATGCTGCCAATAAATATACTGTTGGGAAAGGTATCCATTGTCTGGAAAGCGTGTTTCATTTTCATGTCTCAAAATATCTTGCAAGAAATCACAATCACAACTAAATCGTAGTAATGTAATCGTGAAGGCTCTGATACGACCAAAATGTCACAATTTATATTTATGGTCCTGCCATAATCATGTGAAAAGAAATTCTCACGAATGTGCGATAGTCGTACGCCTGTAAGATTATATATGGAATCCAGGCTTTTAAAGCCGCATCGCAAGTCATTGAATAAACCCTTGAGAGTTGCACGCAAAAGATTCAATGTACGTGTGGTGAAAAGAACATAATAGATGGCCGCCATCAAAATCAAAACTTTTTTGAGCCAAAATAAAATCGAAATTTTAACTAACTTATAGGTTTCAAAAGGCTTAGCAAAATCTTTAAACAGTGTCCGGCAAGAAACGGGATCGATTAAAGAAAGATGTGCATCTCTAGGTGGCCCAGGGAAAAAGCCCTTCTTGTTGAATCCAACAAAACGCCACAACAATGGGGCAACCTGATTTGCATTTAAGCATATTAGTAATATCGGATTATTTATGTATAGTAGGGATTAGTTAATGATTAGGTAAGGATTAATAAGGATTAGGCAAGGATTAGGTAATGAATAGCAAGGATTAGTTAAAGATTGGTTGGGATTAGCTAAGGATTAGTGAGGATTAGTTAAGGATTAGTGAGGTTTATGTTAGGATTGAGCAATGATGAGCAAGGATTAGCTTAGGATTAGTTGGGATTAGTTAAGGACTAGTTAATTATTAGTGAGGATTAGTTAAGGATTAGTTAGGATTAGGTAGTGATTAGCGAGGATTAGTTAAGAATTAGCAAGGATTAGGTAATGATTAGTAAGGATTAGCTGAGGACTACGTAATGATTAGTGATGATTATTTAGGATTAGCCAAGGACTAGCTCATGATTATTCAGGATAAGCCAATGATTTGGAATGATCAGTAAGGATTAAGCAATGAATTTGTTAGGATCAGGTAATTATTAGAAAATGATAAGGCAATGATTAGTTAGGATTAGGTAATGACTAGTTGGGATTAGTGAGGATTAATAAGGGATTAGGCATGGTTTGATTGATTAGACATCTTTTCTGTTCAAGTGCCGAATTCCTTTCTTGCATCATATTGATTGGATGAACCAGTCTATAAATTCAAGCAAGTTTATGCTCTGATACTAAGGTGCTCACGAAGTAGTCAAAAAAATTAGCAAGCAGTTTCAAGCATGAACTATTATAAATGTGACCATTGTGATTTCACTTCAATGTTTAAAAGCAATATCAACCGACATGAACATGAGATGCAAGAGGAGGTTAGTGAAGTGTCCGACTTAGATGATGAGATAGAAGTTGAAAGGGACCGTGATAATCATGAAACTGTCAACACTGAGGAGGATGTTCCTTTAGGGAATGTATTGCCTTCAATGAGTAAGGAAAAGGATGAAGATGAAAACATGCTGCCAGTTTTCAGACGTAAATTTTTATATAATGAAGTTTTCAAAATGATGCTGTTGTGACTGCAGTCATAGCAACCATGCAAAAAGCACACAAGGAAGATGCTATGGATATGCAAGACGCCTTAGATTATGCTATTGAGAAAAGAAAATATCTCATCATACGTGAAGCAAAGAATGATGATGAAGAGGAAGCTAGTAATTTTGTAGATGCTGCTGTGAATGAAGTTGTATTTAAAAGATTTCCATAAACCAGGATATAACTATGCTTATAAAATGTTTAGACATTATTGTTCATTGATATACTGTTAGAAAATTATCTCTTTTTCATGTGTTCATTCTTCAAAAGGAGGCTGTAAATCAATGGCTACTGTCCATATACAGACAATGCATTGCATAAGCTTAGATAATACTTTTGCGTACAAACAATATAATCATATAATAAATCCCCATCATTGACTTGTTATATATATAAAGAGTTTCAAGTCTCTAACTATTATCATCATTAAAATGGCTACTCCACAGGCTCAGTTTGATGAATTTATATTTTACATATATATTTTGAATCTGCGACATTGACTTGTTATACGTACCAATTTTCAAGTCTTCAGCTAATTGTTTTATAAAGATATGCCAATTAAGTTTCAACCAATGAGATAGCAGTTTATTTTGAATTTTCATTTGAAAAACAAACTAGTTTAAACCGTTTTTGGGTACAAGCCAATCAGATTATAGGATTATTAGGGAATTTTGCTTTAGATGGGGACTTTCCCTTTCTTCTAACAATAAGATTACAGGATTATTACATCATTTTTAGGGACTTTTCCATTTTCCAGGACTTTCCCAAAAAGTCTAGAAAGTTCTTTTCCAGAAAATTCTAACCAATCAGATTGCAGGATTATTCCCTTTATGAGCAGCGCTGTATGCTGAGGAGGAGCCTTTTGTTCGTTTCCTTTGTGCGATCTCTTTATGATTAATTTATATATAACTTAGCTTTATGTGTCGGTTTATATAGATAAATTTTTAGGAAGGACTTCCCCTGATCTGTAACTGCCTCAAAACTGTAAAAATTGCTTGTGCCATAGTGCAATGTGGTGACATCACTGTGCTGGGAGGGGCCTGTCCTTGTAGGCTGCACTTGCACCCTACTCAATTAAACCTTGGCCAAAGCTCTCGACTTTTGGCTCAACAACACTCGACAAAAATTGAGCAATGTTTAGCAATGTTTTAAGGTAGTGGCCAAATGCTCTCAACATTTCACTCGACTTTTTAGACACTTGCGGGATTTCACAGAAGGGAGGCTATCACCTCAGAATCATTTTTTATATGTTTTACATCATACATCAAGTACCTTGTGAGAGAATGAAAAAGCGCGCCAATTGTCGACACACATAACAAATTGAAATGCATGTCAGAAAGCGAAAGGCTACATTGATGATAATTAGCATAATAGATGATGAAGAATGAGAAAATAAAGTGAGAAGAGTTTGTAGAGGCAAGACAAGATCCTGGTTAAGCACAGATAGCAAAAGGGTTACTATCAGCACATTTTCACAGAGCTCACCATAGAAGATTCAAGAGGTTTCAAAGAAATGATGACAATGTCTAACAAAGATTTTATGTTCATAATTGGACATATTGAAATGCTAAGCTCTCCAAAACTAATTTTAGGCGGCAATAAAGTGATCAGTGCAAAATCAAGATTCATATTGACTTAGAGTTATCTGGCAACTGGTGAAACATACAGGTCCCTTTCTTTCCAATTTAGAATTTCTCGTGCTACCATTACAAAGGTATGCAAGGCAATTTGATCCAAACTTGAAGAAATATATTTAAAACTTCCAGCTTCGCAAGATCAATGGATTGCTATTGTGTTAAGTTTTAAAGAACAATGGAATTATCCACATTATCTACACCTTGGAGCTATAGATGGTAAACATGTTGAGCATCCATCTTCGAATTGTGTTCAATTGTACTTCTTGCAGTTGTTGGTCCTGATTATGAATGTATTTATGATGATTTTGGGACCAATGGTAGGGTATCTGATGGAGAAATTAGGAATAAATGTTCATATAGAATATAGAACATTTTTTTGCAATTCTCACACTGCACAACTATTGAAGAAAAAGTTTATCCAAGAACATTAACTGTCCTCCAGGCCTAATTCAGACCAAAGCACAGATGGTAATTTGGTTGATGGAAGCTGGTGTAACAATCCTCCAACAGGATCAATTATATCACTGACAACTCCTGCATCTGGTCATAATGCCAGCGAAAATACAAGGAAAGGAAGAAAAGTTCTGACAGAGAATTTTTTGCAGTGAAGAAGCAGTAGAGTGTCAATGGAGCAAATTGTTTTTGGTTATATGTCCAATCCAAGAGAAAACTAGTCCAGTCGGAGAGTGAGCCAGGTATCACCTGGCGAGGGAATTTAGGGGACATAGTTTTTCTAGACCAGTTTTTCACGCTGATTACGAATATGGATGTTATTCATGCGAACGAGGCTGCTTTTTCAAGATATTTCATGAATTAACCTCGTTTTGGCCTGTTCCTGCCGCCAAAACATTTTGGAAGCTTTAGACATGCAAATGACACTTTCTAGACTAGATTTTCATGCTGATTATGACTATGGGTGTTATTCGCTCAAAAGAGGTCTTTTAAAGGCATAACATGATGTAGCCTCGTTCTGGAGCAATAAGGATTTTTATCGATCTATTGACAATCCAGTGTCATTTTCTATTTACTTTTCGAGATACAGCGGGGTTTTGACTAATTTTAGGGTAGTAAGGGTTTATTCCGCTGTTCAACCGAATACGTTATAAAAGCAGTCCTTCCTAGCTAATATACTAAATCACGAACGAAGTCAACGATTAAAATCCATCATCTAAGTCAGAACTTTGCTCATTATCAATGTCAGGTATTTCAATGTCATGATCTCCACTTATCAAAAGCTCTGCAACATCATCTGGAAATGCTTCATCTATCCAGTCTGTTTTTAAATCTGGCAACCATCCATGACTTGCTGGGTCTTCTAAAAGCATCATTGGACCTCCAAACTCTGGCAATGTAGCTAATTTGCTCTTTGTACATGTTTCTGTAGGCTGCTTTTGCATGGCGGTAAAACAGAGAGGTCTGTAACTTTACCCTTATTAATTTGCCTCCAGAAAATCACAGAACGTGCTTCATTAACATTGCAAGTTACGGTGATCGATCTAATGGCCTTGATTCGAAACATGGTAAAATTGCCAAATACCTTTCATGATCTTGCCTTGCAAGCGAAAAGTTTATCATTCGAAATAGTGGTATTCGTTTAACGTCTGATTTTAAGAGATGTTGGGGAACGGAGAAAACGAAGAGCGCTTGTTCGCCGTCATCAAAGAAACATTGATTGATAACCGTCATCTCATTGGAGAGCGTACTGTATATTTGCGAGAGGAACTTTATGTATTAAAATAACAAGAGAAGGGTCTACAATAATTCCGGATTTGAGAACGGACCATGATGAAGCAGACACAAAAATTGTTTACCTTTTGAAGCATGCCACAATTAATGCATCAGCAGGGCAACGTACACTTTGTGTTATCCGCTCAAGTTCTGGAGATATCGACATTTCTATTATTTTGCTTGGGAGTACGCTTGTCCAAGATATGAAAGTGTACATTGACAACGGGACTGGTAAAAGTAGACGACTTCTTGATATGCTTGCGACCTCTCGGGGGGTATCTAAGCCTAGTTTTGGACGGGGACGTGCCATTTCAGTCCAGAATTTGGACCCATAATTTCGCCCACGTCTGAAAAATTGTGACCCATAATTTCGCAACCCTGATAAAAATTGTGACCCATAATTCCGCAAACATGGTGAATGTTATGCCCAATATTCCGAAAGGCAAGGAACATTTTCAGATAACAAAATCATCAGGTGAAAAGCAAGTAATGGGCAACCTTGTTGATAGTCCAAAGAGTTATCAGTTCGGACTACAAATTTTGTAAATGCTAAGCTTAATTCTTCAAAATATCTCCGGATTAGTACCCATAATTCTGCATGTTACCTCAAATGGTACCCATAATTCCGCACATACTTCTAAAACCATATCGATAATTCCGCACTTTTCAGAAAAAAGATACCCCTAAATAATGGCACGTCCCCGTATACCCCAAAAACTGTTAAGTTACCCCCCCGAGTTTGCGACTCATCACAAAAACAAAAGAAGGCCTTTGTGGGATTCCATGCATTCACTGGGAACGACTATGCCGCTTGCTTCTTTCGAAAAGGAAAGCATCTTTGTTGGAAATACATCAAGAGCAGCAGCGCTTTCCTGGATGTTTTTGCAAAACTAGGTTGCGAAAATGATGTGTCAATGGATGTTTTCAACAAGCTAGAAGAATTTGTTTGTCTTCTTTATGGCTTAAAAAATGCCAAAGCGTTAATGAAGCACGTTCTGTGATTTTCTGGAGGCAAATTAATAAGGGTAAAGTTACAGACCTCTCTGTTTTACCGCCATGCAAAAGCAGCCTACAGAAACATGTACAAAGAGCAAATTACATTGCCAGAGTTTGGAGGAAGGCGGGAGATCCAATAATGCTTTTAGAAGGCCCAGCAAGTCATGGATGGTTGCCAGATTCAAAAACAGACTGGATAGATGAATCATTTCCAGATGATGTTGCAGAGCTTTTGATAAGTGGAGATCATGACATTGAAATACCTGACATTGATAATGAGCAAAGTTCTGACTAATAGATGATGGATTTTAATCGTTGACTTCGTTCGTGATTTAGTATATTAGCTAGGAAGGACTGCTTTTATAACGTATTCGGTTGAACAGCGGAATAAACCCTTACTACCCTAAAATTAGTCAAAACCTCGCTGTATCTCGAAAAGTAAATAGAAAATGACACTGGATTGTCAATAGATCGATAAAAATCCTTATTGCTCCAGAACGAGGCTACATCATGTTATGCCTTTAAAAGACCTCTTTTGAGCGAATAACATCCATAGTCATAATCAGCATGAAAATCTAGTCTAGAAAGTGTCATTTGCATGTCTAAAGCTTCCAAAATGTTTTGGCGGCAGGAACAGGCCAAAACGAGGTTAATTCATGAAATATCTTGAAAAAGCAGCCTCGTTCGCATGAATAACATCCATATTCGTAATCAGCGTGAAAAACTGGTCTAGAAATATTATGTCCCCTAAATTCCCTCGCCAGGTGATACCTGGCTCACTCTCCGACTGGACTATAATCTGTTGGTTATGTCACAGACACCATTTTGTCACGCTAACTCCTCTCTTACCGTAGACGCTACGGTGCTGGCCCTTACACCTCAAGCTGCCACCTGTAGGGTAGGCATAGAGTTTCAAGTCATTTTTTTCAAATCTGCTCCCATTTCTAGGGTAATTGGGGCTCACCCTTCTTTGATCTAGAATTTTCTGCCATGAAGAACAATGGATCTGTTGTTTTCCCAGCGGGAATAATCCCCTTTCCTTCACACCTACACATTTTGATTAGCACGGCATGTTAGTTCACGTGTTGGGAAACAACGAGGTCAGGGGATAGATTCCCCTCAATAGAGTATGGTTTATTTTTCTTTTTGTTTATTTTTTCGATATTATTGACAAAAATTTCTGTAAAAGGGAAGCAAGAATTCTACATTATTGTTAAGGTTAGCGGAACCTCTTGGATGTCTTCCAGGCTGAAGTCCAAAGTTTTATTCGAAAGTTACGTCTAAAGTTATATAATAATTTCCGTTTTGTTTAATCTGATGAAATTTCGTTCAAATTCACAATTTCCAGTTGCAAGAATGTCACTGATACCACACTTTACAACACTGTTTGAGTATTTACACCCCGTACAACTTGATGCGCAGGGTTATCATCATGAAAGCGGAGGGCGCAGAGTATCGTGGAGCGTAATCATTAGTACAGTGGAGGGTTATCATTTGTGGCGTGGAGGGATATAATCATGAAAGTGGGGATCCGGAGTATCGTGGAGGGTTATCATCAATGTAGTGGAGGGTTGCGACGAGTACTGAAATGTTGCGTGGAAATTGCAGGAACGGTAGAGAGGATATGACCTATTATAATATTCACAAAAACTCTGCTTCTGCTGTATTCGAAGAAATGGTTGGCGTGATAAATCGTATTTATTCACAAGAATACTGTACATACACCAAAAAGTCTCCACTACGATAGACTTTGCTGCTCGGAAATTTTTCCTTGATGCAACAACGAAGAAGGCTAGGGAATGTAGTCTGAAGATATCCCTCCACTATACTGATGATAACACTCCACGATACTCTGCATCCTCCACTTTCATGTTGATAACCCTCCACATTGTGTTGGCACCCTCCGCTGTGCTGAACATATCCCTCCACGTTCCAAATGATAACCCTCCATTATACCGATGATAGGCCTCCACGATACTCCACATCCTCCACTTTCATGATGGTATCCGTCCACGCCACAAATGATAACCCTCCACTGTACTGATGATAACCCTCCACGATAGTTTGCATCCTCCGATTGCATGATTATCGCCTATGACAATTTGAAAGCTGCTGCATAATAAGGACTAAAGTTTCCTTGCACCACGAAGCACCAACAACACTAACCGACCCATTTCCACTGTCATTTAGACTAAGGTTTTACGTACTTCAATCAAAACCCGAAGTCAGTCAGCATTAGAGGTCTAAGGATCAGGGTGGAGCAACTGCACTGAAGAACAACCGAGTTCGGCGACCTTACAACCAGCGGCACATGAAGGACTAGGCTTTCCCTGCAATACTAAGCACCAAAGAGATTAACGCATCTGCACTTACTGTCATTGAGACTTAGCTCATTGTTAATAATCTTACATACAAAGCTCCCTCAACGTCGAAAACGTGCATGATTACAGTCATTAACAGTGTCTTTTACCTAGCATGTAAAGCACTTCTTTTCCTCTATGAGCACTCTAAGTGCTTAGCCTTCTGCACCATGTTTTCCCTGCCATATACAAAGGACTCTTCAAGACTATGCCACTCGAGCATACAGTCACTGAGACTTAGTTCTGCTACACAAATACAGCTGTCTCCAAGCCAAAATCATTCATGCCATACGTCACTTCCCCAAACCACTTTTGCATACAACCAATCCATACTCATTTCACATGCATACTACCACTAATCACCTCAGAATGCATACTACCACTAATCACTAACTAATCAAGGCAAACATCACTGAAACGGTTTTGTCTGATACTTTACTACTTTTCTAGCTGTAATCGTGTCCCCTAATCTAATTGTTCATATTCTTTAGAATGATTCAGCTCATAAACAACCGTTGCAAGGCGGAAGTCCAAAGTGACCCGCGAAGCGCAAAAGCCTGTGTCGAGGCGCGGGCAGCACCCCTCGGGGCAAGGGCTAGTCTCTCAAATAGTATGTTACATTATTGATATTGCAGAGAGAGGGCCTGTATTTGTATAGTTGTATGAGAAGCAAAGTATGAGAAGCAAAGTGTCCTTGTGTATCAATTTTTTGATAGTGGCTTCCGTGAAGCAGGTTTTCTCCCTCTTTTTTGGCAACAGGTTCCTCTGACGTTTTTGCAAAAGGAGTTTTACATTTTCATTTTTGTTTAAACATTTTTTGCAGTGATGTCAAGATCATCCAGGCCTAGACCATCAAGATCATCCTTTTCTTTGTAGTGCCAGGAGAGTATTCCGGCTTGTTCTGTTGACTTGTAGTGTCCAAAGAGTTAAAAACATCTTCAGCCGATGAATACGTATCTTGCTCTTGCTCCATTTTGTACTTGCAGGCATTGAGGAAGGAAATGATATTGTTTTGTAGCTTTTGGCTGGAAGATTCTTTCCATTGCACATGCACAGGCAAGCAATTGAAAGAAAAGTCAAGCAAAAAGATGAGCACCCTGCCAAATGCTCCAACAATATCTCAACACCTCAAACAATAGAATTGCCACAATTTTAATCTGAATCAAACTTTGCTTGACAACACTCGACAATGTTCGACAACGCATAGCAAGGTGGCCAAACGCTCTTGACATTTTGCTCAACAAAAATGGAGCATAGTCAAGTGAAAAGTTGAGAGCATTTGGCCAGGGCTTCACATCAATTCTGGGTATGTTTTTTCTGATGATTTACTATTTTTCACTACCAAATTCTTATTTTCTCTGAAAAGAGGTGTGAAATGATGTTTGAACAGGATGACTTAATTAACCGAAAAAACAGTAGTACCCTTTGGGTTTCAGTTATCAGTTAATTTTACATGTTGCAGATTTTTCCAGAAGTGATTGTATGAAAGGTCACTTTCTTTTTATGAAACTTCAAGGGTGTAAGATTCTTGTTTCTTTGGCGAATTCTCTATTACACGAGAAATTCAGAAAGTTATTTGATTGATCACAAATTGGGGTTTTGTTTTTATAATGTCAACAACAGGATTTATAGAGGCAATATAATTTACTTTCATCTTAGGGTCACCAGAGTGATTCCTATCAATTCCCCATCTCATAAAAACAAAAGCTACTGCATTTCAATGGGATCGAGTTTATATGCAAAAACATTGTTCTCGATGATTTTCGTGATAGAAACAAACCTGTACAAATTCCCTGTCTAATACCCTACGTGTGTTGAAAAGACTTGTTTTTCACATTCATAAGATAATTTTGACATGTCTGCCCGGTGGCTCGGCTTTCATCTACTGTTTGCTTTCTTTAAATTTTATAGAAGATGCCGGAAGGCAAAATTTTTTTATAATCAAAGAATGTTCTTTTTCTTTTACGTGGAAGCCAACCAAGAAAGCCCAAATACAGCCAAAAGAAGCACTCCTACCTCATTAGGAGATGAAGAACCCCTGGCAAAGCGACCACGAAGGGATGAGGCTGATAAAAAATTGAGCTTTCGTCATGGCGGTGGTAGCACGTGTTTGTGTGCTCTTAGCTCTTTTCAGCTTTTTGGCTTTCGTAAAATGCCAAAATCCGAAATTCTGCAAAAATGGTTTATTTGAAGGATTTAGTATCAATATTTTTCAAAGTCGAGTTCGATCAGATGGGGAATCTAGTAAAGATTGGTTAAAACGTGTTCTTTCAAAGCGTGGAAGAAAACTCCGTGGTATCTGCAGGCCTAGCATCGAATGTAGCCCTTGCGTGATGTATGCTCTTTCTTTCATTTTGTTGCTTGCTGGTGATGTTGAGCTCAATCCTGGGCCAACTACGAGATCGAATAATAATCATGTTAACGAAAATGATTCAGATGAGCAAGAAGTTTTTGTTGAAGCCCCTTCTCGTGTTCTGTCAGAAAGTAGAAGAATGTCAGATACAGATGGTAGTTCGTCAATTCTAGCGTTTCTTCATGATCTGAAAGAAGGACAAAATCGCATTCTGGATAACCAGCAGTCCATTTTATCACGAATTGATAAATTGGAGTCTGATTATGTTGGAGTAAGGGATGAAGTTCGACAACTCGAGGTACGTGTGGATGCTGCTGAAATCATGAGTGTGCAAATGAAGGAAGATATTTTCAGCAACAAATGCCGGGCTCAAGATTTGAATTTCTTATTGGACAAGCAAGAACAATACTCGAGGAAAAGTTCAGTAAGGGTCCTAAATGTGGAAGAGTCAGAAAATGAAAAAATTCAAGATGTGGTGATTAAGAAACTGAAAGATGAAATCAATACAGATATTACACCGGAAGAAATCGACATCGTTCATCGGGTTGGGCGTAAGCAAGAAGGTAAGCATCGTGCTATCCTTATAAAATTTCTTTCTCATAAATCTAAAGAAAAAGTCATGAAGCAAAGAATATCAAAATTTTTGAAGATTTGGCTCCCGGTATAAAGCGTATGTTGGACTCATTAAATGTTAACAGAATACCTCTCAACCTTGAAAGTATCTGGACTATCGATGGACGTATCAAATTTAAGTATTTTAATAATAATCGCATCTTTGAAATCAGAAGTTTCTCGGATTTCAATAACTTGATGGGTGCTTATAACTTGGGATATGATATTTGCCGAGATGGCTTCACTTATTCTGACTTAATTATGCCGACGTTTTCAACTTCAACAAACAGTAAGTCTAGTATAAATAACTTGAATCGACTTTTCCTTCGTATCTGTATCTGGAATTTTAACGGTTTAAGGAGTTCTAAGGTTCAGCATATCAAGGACACAAATGACGCTGCCTTTTTCAAGATTTAAAATTTTAACGATCTGATCTGTTTTTCTGAAACTTGGAGAAATTCTACTGATATTTTTTCTTTAGACTGGGATGACGATTTTACTGAATTTCATGAACCTGTTGCTAGAATTTACCGTGACGGCAGGTCATCCGGTGGCATGTCGTTGCTAATACGTAAATCTATTGCTAAATCCATTTCTATAGTGTCAGCAGACAGTTTCCATCTTTGGTGTAAAGTTAACAACGAATTTTTTGGCTTGGATTCAGATTTTTTCATTTGTTTTCTTTACATACCGCCTAGCACCTCTAATTGGTTTAAATCAGGCAGGTCTCTTACGTTTGAGTCACTTCAAGAGGAATGTGCAAACTACGATAAAATGGGCCGGGTTCTTTTGTGTGGTGACTTCAATGCAAGAACGAGTGACGCATTAGATTATATTGAAAATGATGAAATGGATGATTTTTTGCCAATTGATGATAATTATGAGCCTGACATTGCATTAAATCTGAGGAAAAATGACGATAAACATTTTATTAATACAAGTGGGCAGTTACTAATCGATTTCTGTAAAAGTACCAGTTATAGGATTACGAACGGTAGAATTAATTCAGAAAATTCCTGCTCTTTCACATGCTTTACCAGTAATGGAAATAGCGTAGTTGATTACGTATTGCTAAAATCAAATAATTTTAACCATATTGAAAGCATACAAATAAGCGAATTGAGTCAGCTCTCCGATCATTGTCCTATAGAAATCAAAATTAAAACTTCTCCATTTTCTTATGATTCTCGGGTTCGTTGCTGCAATCCAGCGTTAACAATTCAACTATAAATGTAATTGAAAATTTAAAAGAAAATTATAAAACGAAATTTCTATGGAAAGATAACTCTTCTGACCTTATGCAATTGGCATATAACAGTGATGATGTCTCTGAGTTGTTAAGGGATATTGAATTAGAGCTTGATGACGATAATTTTTTAGTGGAAAGGACAGTCAACTCTCTTAGACATAAAATTATTGAGATCGCAAAACAAAATTTAAATTTAAAACCAACATTTTCAGATAATGAAAGGAAAACTAAACCGTTCTGTGCATGGTTTGATCAAGAATGCAAAAATCTTAAGACAAGACTGAACAAAATGAGAAAATACTATGAAAACATTATTAGAATTTCTCTATGTAAAACCAGCCCAAGGGTACAAGAGGCAAGAAACGCCTATTTTGAAGAACGCAGGAAATACAGAAAACTTCTCAAACACAAGCGTAGTTCTTTCCTGAATATAGAAAAAGAAAAACTTTGGGCATTAAAAGCTGATTCGCCTAAGGATTTTTGGAGTAAACTTAGAAAGGGAAAGAAACAAAACAACCTTGATTTTTCAAATTCTGAACTATATGACTACTTTAATGGTTTATTGAATACAAATAACGCCAGCACCAATGCAACTGCTGTCAGCACAAGTGAGACTTTAATAAATCAAGATGAACCAGAAATTTCTTTAGATGAGTTGGCGTTATCAGCAATAGATAATTCTTTAAATTGTCCTATTAACTTTGAAGAAGTTGTAAATATGTTGAAAAAAATCAAATCTGGTAAAGCGGCAGGCCTTGATATGCTGAACGCTGAACTACTAAAGAACTTAAATGGAAGGTTTATCTCTGTTTTTGTGAAACTTTTTAACAAAATACTGAATTCAGGTCAATTTCCAGAGGAGTGGTCCGTAGGCATAATTGTTCTTTTATATAAAGGGGGTGATAAAAAGAGTTTAGATAATTACCGGGGATTACTCTTTTAAGCATTTTCGGAAAACTTTTTCTTGGTACCTTATTAGATAGGTTAAATAAAGTTGTAAATCAGCATAATATTCTTTGCGAAAATCAGATTGCCTACAGGAAAGGATACCAAACTTCAGATCACATATTTACTTTGCGTTCCATAATTGAATATACTTTTCAACGCAAAGGCACATTATACCTTTGTTTCGTTGATTTTCGTAAAGCGTTCGACTCGGTCAATCACAAGGAACTTTTGCATAGGCTTGTAACTTAAGGTATTAACGGCAAATTTTTAGATATTATAGCTTCACTTTATTCAAAAGTAAAATCTTGTGTCTGAGGTAAAGACAGCCTAACTGACTTATTTCCATGTTCTCGTGGTGTAAGACAGGGGTGCGTCTTAAGCCCAATACTTTTTCCTCTTTTCCTAAATGATATCAATAATCTTATTAAGAACTCTTGCACCGGGGTACCTTTGAATGACGATAAAATACACTCTCTTCTTTATGCTGATGATCTAGTTTTGATTGCTGCATCTCCTGTTGATCTTCAGCTGCAACTTGATGCGCTTCATGCGTTTTCGAGTGCAGTTAACATGGAGGTTAATATGGATGTTAACATGGAGGTTAATATGGATAAAACAAAAGTCATGGTTTTAAGGAACAAAAAACGAAAATCCAGAGCAAAACCTGAAAATAAAAAAGTTTGGAAAATAGGGGGGAAAGAACTTAAAGAGTGTGAAAGCTACAAATATTTAGGCGTTTACATAAAATCAAATGGCAAATTTTCAATACACTTAGATAAAGTAAAAGAAAAAGCACAGAAGTCCTATTTTTCTCTTTTATCTAAAAGCAGAGAATGGGGTGGTTTTCAACCCAAACTATTTTTGTATCTTTTCGATCATACAATTATGCCAATCATGACTTATGCCTCAGAAGTTTGGGGAACATGCAATGTTCTAAAACTTCAACGACTTCATCTCTCTGCTTGTAAATATGCTTTAGGAGTAAAATCAATTACCAACACTGAAGCTGTTTACGTTGAGCTGGGTAGGATTTCTGTTAAACAACATTTGCATGTAAATATATTAAAGTTTTATAGTGGTCTTCTTCAGTTGGATAATAATCGTTATTCGTATTTAGCTTTTAGTATGTTAATTAAAGATTCTGATGCTGGTTTTTCGAATTGGGTTTCAGAGGCTCGCTCTCTTCAAACCCTTTATAATATTTTACCTTCGGACAACTTTTCCATGATTAAGACCAAGGTACGAGATCATTTTCAATCTAACATAATGAATCAACTTAGGCAACATGTAACTGAAGACAGAAAGTTGAAAACGTATGCGCTTTTTAAGACAACTTTCAAATTCGAAACATATCTTGATATTATTCCTAGTTTCAAAGTTCGAAGTAAATTTTCAAAGCTACGTTTAAGTGCGCACAACTTAAAAATTGAAACAGGAAGGTATGGTGGTAAAAATAGACTACCCAGAGAGGAAAGATTCTGCGAATACTGCAAAACACTTGGCACAAGTGTCCTAGAAGACGAACAACATTTTCTATTATCCTGTTCGTTATATTCAAATGAACGTGAAAGTATGCTTAAGGTTGCAAAGGATAGTTTCCCGTCGACTGTTGAATTAAGTGAAAATAATTTGTTTATCTGGCTGATGAGTCAGGAAGACCCACAATGCCTAACTGCAGTTGCATACTTCACAAAACTGTGTTTCAAAAAAAGAGAAAAATTCCTCCAAATAGGATAAGTAGATATTTAAAGTATCTAGTAGAAATATTTATCTTTATTTTCAATATGACAAGTATGTTTAATTTATCTAGTGACTATCAATTTTTGTATTTTACGATAAGAAGATACTTTATCATTATGATCACACTTTTGTAATTTTAGTTAGCTTATATTTTAATTTCTTTATTTTAACACGTTGTTATTTCCGCTTTGTAATTTTAAACAATGTAAGTAGGTTAAGGGCTGTCTCGGCCTAGATACCTTGATTATAAAAAAAAAAAATAATTATATGGTTTACTGCTATTTCCATCCTGAAGACCAAGGGAAGAGTTTGGTATTCATTTTGTCGACATATTTTTTTAATTTTCGTATTGCAGCTGACCATTCAATTTGTTTGGTTTTAATTGTTTTGATTGCGACAGTAATTTCATGAAATTCTTAGTATATTTTAGCAATATCATGAGTTAAATAGGTTCAGTAGACTACGAGGAGCATTTTGATGCAATTTTCATTGGAAAACATCCTAAAACAAGCGTATTCCATATAAATCATTCCATTCCACCATTCCATTCCCTAATCTCACAGTCCATGTTTTACAGATAGCAGTTTTAACCTAACTTAGGAAATTTTGATAGTCTTTTGACCAATTTGTCGATTTCCAGTTTGACCCCTTGATAAAAAAATAAAACATTTCTCTTAACGCTTGGATGCCATAAATTTGATTAAAGACATTACTATAGGGATACAGAATTTTTTCAATTGTGCTTGATACTCAGTTTAAAACTGAATTTAGAAACTGAAATTGCTCCAAATGGTGCATTCTTCACAAAATTTGAGTAGGATCATAACTACACACATAAGGCTATAACATGAGCAAAACTTTGCATCTCTATATCTTACGGGGTTCTCAGGAAAACTCAAGTTACCTACCCAACTGTACAGTGACGACACTGCTTGCAACGTTCCGGCCTACGGAAAACGCTTGAAAAAACCTTTTCAACTTTGATTCAACAAACGTGTACGTCCTGACTAGAACATACAGAAGGCATTCAGTAGAGAGACATTTCACAAATACTTAATCAAAAAAGTCGACAACCAAAGAATATGAACGCTTTCATCTTGTAATAAACGAATGGAACGGGCCAAAAGTAGAAACGCAAGGAACATAGTCCAAATGATATAGGGAAATTTCATTTCAGAAGCCTCAAGCCTCAGCAGAATTTTCATTTTAAATATATTTACCCTGGGTTTCAATTCAGTTACCTAAAACAAATAACTGCTTTTCAATTGTCCCAGGAAAAAAGTATATATAAACCTATTACAATTTTCATAGTAAAATCAGAAAAGAAAAAGAAAAAGGAAAGATTGTAATCATGATGCAAATCAGCTTTCCTAGAATATTGTCAATTCAAAGCGTTTAGTTTTGTTTTGAATGACTGGATCGATGGGGCTAATTTCACTTCCGAGTCGAGTTTATTCCATGTGTCAGCTCCCCGAAACGCAAATGACTTTTGGCCATAAGATGTCTTCATTTTTGGTACAGCAAGATTGCATTTAGTATTGCGTAAAACTCGGGTATGAACATCAGGCAACCTGGAGAAAATATTACCTAGGTTTTCAGGTGTGAGGTCATTTAAGGATTTATAAACCATTGTACATGTTTCTCGATTAACAAGCCTCTCAACTGACGGCCAGCCAAGCCGCTGCAATAGAGGAGCAGATGGAGTGTCAAATGAGCGTTATTGATAAAATATTGAATGACCTGAAATGACCTGAAATGAGCTGAAATGATCTGAAATGACTTGAAAATTACCTGGAATTGCCCTAAATGACCTGAAATGACCCAAAAATGAGCTGATCAGACTTATTCCATTCTTTTCAGAGCTGTTTAAAATTCATGGCTGTGTTACAAAGACGGAACCAAAGAATCTGAAAATGTGAATCTGGGAAGGGCATCTAAGAATATTGTAGGCTTCCTGAAAAGGAATTTTGGAATGGGAATGTGGAAATGGGAATCTGGAGATGGGAATCGTAGAAAGGGGATTTTAGAAGGGGAATCTAAGAACAGGGTTCTAGAGAAGGAATGGGGAATGAGAATGTGGAGAAGGGATTCTGGGAATGAGAATCTGGAAAAGGAATTCGAGAAACGTAATCTAAGAAAAGGCTTCTGGAGAATGAATCTGGGGATGGGATCGGAGAAAGGAAATTTGAGAAGAGAGATGTCAGCTTCTAATCGGCTGACCACTCCCATCATGTGAGAGAACTCAAATATCAAAAAACTTTGAAGAGATTACCAGAGAAAGCTGCCAATTCTCTAAGAAAACAAGGCTTGGAGTTTGAGCCCTAAAGATCAACAAGACTCAAACATGCTCATTTTTTATTTTCGTTATGGCTGTTATGTCAATTATGAATATACTTAACTATCAATCATTGTCTTTCAAATTCTATAATTATTAGATAGTTATCATTGTTTTGTTCTGTTTATTAACTAAAGAGAAATTGCTGAACATCAATGAAGTGTCTTAATCTGTTGGCAGCTGACATCTCTCTTCTCAAATTCCCTTTCTCAGATTCCCATCCTCAGATTCCCATTCTCACATTCCCATTCCCCATTCCTTCTCCAGAAGCCTATTCTTAGATTCCCCTTCTGAATTACCTTTTCAGTTTCCAATCCCAGAATTCCATTTCCACATTCCCATTCCCCATTCCTTCTCTAGAACCCTGTTCTTAGATTCCCCTTCTAAAAACCCCTTTCTACGATTCCAATCTCCAGATTCCCATTTCCACATTCCCATTCCCAAATTCCTTTTCAAGAAGCCTACAATATTCTTAGATGCCATTCCCTGATTCACATTTTCAGATTCTAATACTGGTTCCGTCTTTTTAACACAGCCATGAATTTTAAACAGCTCTGAAAAGAAAGGAATAAGTCTGATCAGCTCTTTTTGGGTCATTTCAGGTCATTTAGGGTAATTCCAGGTCATTTTCAGGTCATTTCAGATCATTTCAGCTCATTTCAGGTCATTTCATGTCATTTCAGGTCATTCAATATTTTATCAATACAGTCAAATGAGCTACTTGTAACAATTCTAGCAGCTCTGTTTTGTAATTTCTGCAATGTTTTCAATTGAGTTTCCCCACAACATCCCCAAACAGAGCAACAATAACTGGAGTGGGGTTCTACAATACTAAGATACATATTCCTTAATGTTTCCTCTTGCACATAATGTTTCGCATATTTGAAAAGTCCAATAGCTCTAGAGATCTTCTTCTGTGTACATTTAAGAAGGCTCTCCCATTTTAGATTGTCATCAACCAGCAACCAGCCAGCAACCTATTGTGCAATTGATTTTTTGTGGTTTCGGCGGCATGCGTGAGTTTGGTTGATTCTGGTTGATTTTGGGTGATTATGGCTGGTTCCATATTTTAGCATGACCGGTTTCCATACCATCATGTCTTACTATGGAGCCATTTTAAAATTATTCAGAGATTCAGGATTGCAGGTAAGCTTGGCCAGATATGTTTCCACAGTTTGATGATTTTACATAAAATGCAAACTATGTATCTTTCTATTGATGCAGGATGTGTTATGAATGGCAAACAGTATAATCAGTCTGTAATGACAAACAAAATTATGCATGAAGCACTCAAAGGACTTCGCTTTGAAGCATTACTTGAAACATGTGGTGAAGCAAGGCAAATTGAAATAATATCATTCTTCTCAAATTTTCATGATGCATGTGACTCTGAAGATTTTGGTTTACCACCCTAACAGCTCAATTTTTGCCGAAATTGTAATGGATTATGGGAAGTTCATATCTCACAAATGTGATAAAGACCAAACTTTTGCTTTTAGAGCATGTATTTCAAAAAATGGCAGGTAAAATGTTTTGTATTGCTTAATGTTTGATCTTTTAGCCTTTTCTCCAATAGATGTGTGTGTTTGTGTATGTTTGTGTGTTCGTGTGTGTGTGCGTGTGATAGATAACAACATTACAGTCTGCAATTGCTTCATTTAGGAATACTATTGCAGTTTATCAGAGCAACAAGGGAAGTTAATTGGCACTCGCATTTCTTCGTTCAATGTTACACTTGTTTTTTGTTTGCGATAAAATTAATCATTCTCAATATGGAACTGTGTATTGGGTGAAAATGTGCTCACTTGAAAATATCCATCCAGGTAAATGGAATAACCTATCGTAATTTTTAAAATTTATTAGTATTTTATTTGTGATTTTTCTTATTTTTTGTATTTTGATTTGGTTAATATTGTTCTGCATATTTGCAGAATGTAAATTCTAAAGAGGGTAGAATTCCAAATGAATGGTTTTCCTGCAGATGCAACTGAGGATATTCCCGAAATTTTGCTGTTCAAAGACAAACACGCTATGAGTTTCAACAGCTCCATGGGATTGAACAAACTGTAAATCTCGATGCAAAGACAAAAGGCAGACTGGTTGGCTTTTTTCTGAACAGAGGCACTGTTTGCAAATGTATGTTATCTCAGTCAGTATGGACAGTATGGACAGAAACCAGAGGCAGGATTTGAATGCAAGTCAAGGTATGAATAATTTTGCACGGCAAAAAATTTCAAAATTTCAATAAACAGTGGAAGCATTTTAGGACATACTATGAACTTGCAGTTGTATGCCCTATGATGTAGGGGTATGGGAAAATATTCCTTCTAGTTCTAGGCATTTGGATGTATAATGGATTATGGATATATTTCTTTCTTAAGGCAAGAGCTTAAGGCTTAATTAAACTTAAGAATTTAATGTTTCTCATTTTAACCACAATGGAAAGATTTTGACCAATTGCATTTAAAAAGCACGGATCCTCAGTTGTTAATGCAATGTCTTTTTTTCAATCCGTTGGTTAATCTGTTTGATTTTGATAAGAAATCTCTGTTAAATATATTCAGTTGAATGAAAACAGCAAAGGACAGGAGTTTGGTGTCGTTCTCTGGTTGCCAATCCAATAGATTTGGCATCTACAATAGGCAATTGGTGAAAATTCAAAAAAGGAGCTTCAGTAATTGACTGGATGACTCTGCAATAAGCTTCAGATTCGTTCCTGGGATTAATAAATTGCAATTGCAAAGCTGGTTGTGACACCCCAGGAGGCCCAATCTACTGTAGGTAGTATTGTTATTCGGGCCATTAAGAATTTCAAGTGCTGTAGGACTTTTTAGTCTTATCTGGAAACAATGATATTCCAATTATTTTGTGTTTATATTTCACCATGAATACAAAGTTTTTTCTCTTTGTTGGTCTTTTGTCCTAAAACACCAATCTGCAAGCAGAATTTACTTTTCTGTTTGTTTTCCATTGTCACTCTACGCCAGGTCCATTCCAGCATTGTCATTGTTGTTGGCTCTGCATTCATTATAAGGAATATAGAAAAAATACAATGAGCATAACTTCAGTTCTATTGCATCATCAGCTTTGTCGCTGCAGAGGAGTACGAAAGGGTGCAGTGGTTCATGCCAACCAGTTGTGAAGTGTGTTCATGTGCGACCTGTCACAAAATTTGCAGCTCTATCTGGATCTCAAACTTTCGTGTTATTTTAAAACTTTCATTGATTTTGAAAGATAAGTATTGTTGCTTTTGATCTATCTTTTCTATTTCTGTGGGTATGGCATCTCAAGATGGCACCTCATAGTTAGGCAATGAAATTGAAAAATTTCCAACAGAAAACACTTCTACCATAGACTTAACCTTAAGTCTAAATCTTTCTTTATCCCAAAACAAATTCATAACCGAAGTGTGACAGCGTTGCTGAAGAGACAGTGAGAAAAGTGAACAGAGATTTAGACTTATACTCTTTTGCATTCGATCAATCTTGCATAGTCGTCAACCTAGTTAACATCATCTGCCAATAGTTAAATTCCAACCTTTCTTGTCGGAACAAAAGGTTTCAAGGTTTTTAGGATTGGTATTATTAATGTCAGAGTATTCTTTGATATCATTTATGATGTTTGTGAACCATGTTGTTTTTTTTCTTCTTACAGGTTTCTTTGCCGGTAAGATGATTTTGTTTAGACCTTTTTTTGCTGGAGTTTCAGTCAGTAGCGGAAGTAGATGTTCAAACCATGACATTCATCTTTTGAAAATTGTGATGCTCCATGGTTTGCTGTTTGTTCGTTTATACGATCTTTATTCTTGGCCATTTTATATTGATCACTTTCCTCAATAATCTTCTTTGAAATGAATCCATAGTCTTTTCAAGTGTTTTTGTTAACGTCCATGTTTCGGAGTTATATAGAAAGATACTTTCAACATGCGATTTGAAAATCCTTAAACGTATTTCCTCACTAACGATAACTTGATAACGTGATAACTTTGAAAGACTTTATCAAGTGTCTTGAAACTTTCATGAGCGAGTCTTTTCTATGCATAATATCCTCTTCTGTATTCAACAATGAGCCTAAGTATTTACCTTTCTTCCACTTTTCATCACTTTTTCTACTAATATGGAATTTTTCTTTCTTACTTTGATTGATAAATAACCATCTTTTAGCATTTGCGGAATGATTCTCTCTACTTTATTGATTTTCGATCCATCAGATCGTATAAATGTGATGTCATCTGCATATTGTAGATTGATTTTAATTTTGTATATATCTCTATCAATAATCAAGTCTAGGGCTGACCATAGTTTTCTTGTATAATCCTGTTGTTGTATGGTTGTGGGAATTGGTTTCAGGGCATTAGCAAGGTATAATATGAAAATGTGCGCTGAAAGGAAGTGACATATTCAGTGGCAGTTAGAATATCATTTCCTGTCTTTTGGCCTATTCTGACATTTAATATTACATCATTAATCAGGAGGTGAACATGTGTAATTCACTTTCTGATAGGATCTGTTGTAGTATATTCATCAGTTTTGAATGATTTACAGTATCAAAGACTTTTGACATGTCTAGTAGTAACAGGAATATGTCATAGTTTTCAAAGGTGATTGCTTTCTCTGCAAGAATCTTGATTGCAAAAACTTGTTCTGTTGTAGACCTTCCACTTTGATATGCAACCTGGCTGGGAGGGATACAATTTTTCAACCTTGCGCAACATCTGCTAATAAGTGTGATAGTAATGATTTTTCGTAAAACTAATAGTAATATGATAGGTCTTACTTTTACCCTTTCGTTCTTTTTAGTTGGTTTTGCAAGTGGTAATAATATTCCTCTGCGGATTTCTTCTGGAAAATCCCTTGTCTCACTGGTCTTATTGAGAAGTATAGCAATCTGTTGGTATAGCTTATCAGGTCCATATTTAATGAATTCTCTATGAACTCCGTCTCTTCCAGTAGCTTTGTTTTTTTCAGGTTTACTTGCAGCTTTTTTGATTTCATCTAGAGTGAAAGGTGGTGTCATTTTTTCTGGTGTAATCGTTTCAGGAAATTCATCCGAAGAGAAAAGTTTTTGGAAGTAATTAGTGATAATGATTATTGTTCTTCCTCTGATGATACCAGCTTGAAATTTTTATCATATATAGCCAGTTGTTTCCTTGGTTTATGTGAATTTACTTTTCTCAGCGCTTGATAACATTTGTTGCAATCATCCTTATAGTTTTCTATATCCCTCAGTGCTTGATCTAGTATTGCATCTTGTTTGTCTTGGAGTTGTCGTTTCATTTCTTTCAAGGTGTAATTTCTTTTTCTTTCAATTCTACTCTCTTCATTTTATTTGTGGAAGATTCTGCGTCATCTCTTAACTTTTTTTGCTTTGTTGCCACTTCTTTTATTTCTTGTGATGTTGGTTGCCTTTCATGTGGTCTCTGCTGCTTCTTTACAGACTTTTGATATTCTCTTCAAAGCATCTGTTGAATTTTCCTCTTCCTGTGTTTGTTAGACTTTTTCCAAGTTCTTCAGAGTAAGTTTTCTGTCTTTCTGTATCTCTTAGTTTGTTGATATCGAATTTAACAGATTTGCTTTTCTGGCTTTTCTTTTTTCACCATGTCAGTTTGAATACTGCTTTAACAAGCTTATGGTCCGTGATTACTGCGTACCACTATATGAACCTGAGTCTTGGAGCATTTGTTGATGTATTTTCTTAGTCATTATGAAGTCAATTTGGTTCCTGTACACATTTTGTCTTATTGTTCCATCACTCGCATTGTGTGGGTGCAACCTTTCTAGTGATGTTCAGCTTGTTTGATGTGTTAGTGTATGAGGGAACATGGTGTTGGTTAAAATAAGATCATTATCTTTTGCATATTCAAGCAGGTCAGCCTAATTTGTCACAGCGTGGGAGGATGTGCTTCCTCCCAGGAAAAATCAAGGGCAATTTTCTCTGAGCCCACATACTTCAAGAAAAGTTTGGAACAAATGGAACAAGTAACCAACACGGTAAATTGTTTCTCGTCATTTGTTGAATTATATTTATGCTCTTATTATTGTAAATCAATTCGATGCTGGCCAAATTAAAAATCATTTAAGCTATTGGTATTGATTCTGTCAGACTTGAATTTACATCATTGCTTTCCAAAAATGTCCTTGCTTCTTGTTCACATGATCCGAATGAGTTTAGTTCTCCAATTTTTACAGTTCCAAAACCTGATAATCAGGTACAATTAATTCTCAATCTCAAATCATTAAATGCCCATGTTACCTATTACCATTTCAAAATTGATTCGATTTATTCTGCCATGGCTATGCTCACTCCTAACTGTTGAAAGGCATCCATTAATTTAAAGGATGAATATTATATAGCATTTCAATTCAACAAGATTATTTACCGTATTTCAAATTCCAATACTCAGGAAAATCATATGGCTACATTGTGTTTCCTAATGGCATCGGCTCTTGTCCAAGAAAGACTATTAAAGCCTCCATTGTCTACTCTACGGGAAAGAGGCCATGTTATTTGATGACCTATACTTACAAAGTGAAACTTATTAGGGCTGCATTATGTATTCAGACTGTAAAGGCCACTGTAACTCAATTTGGTGAGCTTGTTTATCCGACGAAATCAGAATTCATTCCAAAGCAACAATTTACTTTTCTTGGTTTTGCTCTAAATTCCGTCACAATGCGCATCACTCTTACGCCAAAGTGTTATGACAACTCGTTACTCCTCCATAATGCCATTTTTATAAAGATTCAATGATGCATTAGGGTATATGGTTTCCAGCTTTCCTGCTATTCTTTTGGAAGTGCCCATTATCGGTGGCTAGAACGGGCCAAAACAAAGGCCTTGAAATTTGCAGATGGTAACTTTGATAAATGTCTTTACCGCCCTCTGCATTCAATGAAATTGAAAGGTGGCTACAAAATTTACCTTCAAGCTTCGGAACTTTTGGAAAAGCCTCTTTTCAGCAATTGACATATTCTGATGCTTCTTTACTGTGCTGTGGCGCAACAGTAGGGACTAGTGCAACTAGAGGACAATGGTCTTTTTCCGAAGCTCAACATCATAACAACGCTTTAGAATTGCTAGCTGCGTTTTTTTGCTGTTAAAATTTTTCAGCCTGCAATATCAAATAACAACGTCCGTCTTATGCTTGATAATAGTGCTGCTCTGTGCATTGTAAATCGCCAAGGCACAAGTAGCAGTAAAATCAATGAAATTGCAGTTCAGATCTGGGAATTTTGTAAAGAGAATAATATATTGCTTACTGCCTATCACATTCCAGGGTGTCAAGATATCTATGCAGATCGAGAGCAATTTTTTCAAATTACGATGCAGAATGGATGCTCAATCAGCACCAGTTACAGCAGGCCTGAAAACAATTAAATTTCAAAGCCGATATTGATCTTTTTGCCACTTGCTTAAATGCACAGTTTCCCAATTACTAGTGAGGGAAAGTTGATAACAATTGTGCATTTTGTGAAGAAAGCATGAAACTTGGCTCAAATCTACAATTTGATATGCTGAAAATGATAAGATCGGGACCCCATCCGTAAAAGGTCCCCTTGTGCTATTTTTAGCAATGGTTTCTTTGACCCAATCCACTGCCATTTCTTACAAAGAATCGTCAGATTTTTTTTAATATAAACACTTCTAACACTGAACAGGTCATTTTTAGGCAATTTTTTCACCCGCCGAACGTTCTAATAATTATTGCAGGGCTCTTAGAGAACAATTAAGAGCATGGTTCTCATTCCCAGGTCCCTAAACACGCTCTTAAACCGGATATGGCCGCTGATTGGCTGACGCGATTTCTCTTAGTTACTCGGTAGCAACCATCCAACGTGAATGGCCTTGCAGTGGAAATGCAGTGAGTCACGGAGGTTTGTGTGATTTATTGAGGGCTTATTCGGAATTTAAAATAAGTTTTATCGTATATTTCATATTAGTCATCAATGATTAATCTTATTTTATTCATTTGCAAGTTTTTTTTAAAACAAATTTGTTTGCAAACGCTGTAGAAATCAGTTATATTCTAGAGTAGAGGTACAGGCTAGGCCACCACTGTTAAAAAGTTATCTTGCTCGTAAATCGTTAGTCTTCTTGTTTAATCAATTATTTGTTTTATTATCTATTTTCGCATAATTAATAATATCAAAAATAAAAGTTGTTTGAGAAGATATCAGAAGAAAAACAGTTGTTTCATCTCAGTTGCGCCGTTGGTCAGTCTTCCTTTCACATTAAAACAATTATTTGCTGTTCAACATCAAAATCAAGACTTCACAATCAAAGTTCCCTGACGATATGCCTAGTTATTGCTCAGTTTATGGATGCAGCTGTTCCAGTGCAAAGAATCCAGAACTTTCATTTTTCCAGTATCCTAAAGATGCAAAGATGTAGAAAGCTTGGGTCACTCGGGTCAGAAGAGAGAATTTTACGCCAACATCCACATCTTATGTTTGTTCAAGACACTTTGTTGAATCAGACCTCTATATTCCACAAACAGATACACCAAGTGTGTTTAAAAGGCGTCGCCTTTGTAAAGGAGCTATTCCATCTGTAAACCTTCGAGGGAGAGAGGAAGATGAGAGAATTCAAAAGCGGCCATCTCGTGTTCTTGGAAGATCAAGCTCTGCCACTTCTCAACCAGAAACGGTACCCCCTGTTCAAGATCTTGATGTGTCAATGGATCAGATGCCAGAAAGTCAGTGTCCTGATGAAGCCACTTCTGCTGCCTCTGTTGAAAATTTCAGAATGGAAGAGCTCCAGGAAAGAATTGCTTCTCTTGAGAAGATGCGTTTTCTGTACAAGAACATGACTGCTTCTGATATCAGAAACTATACAGGAATAGAAAATTCAATTTTCAAAAACATTGTGCAGATCATTCAAAGATTTTCTCCTCTAAACTATTGGTCTGGTAAACCAGTAAAGACAATCAGTTCTGAAGATCAGTTTCTGATATTTTTCATGAGAGTTCGCCTTGATTTGCCTTATTATGATCTTGCAAAAAGGTACTGCGTCAGCCAGACAACAATCCAGAACATAATAATGACATATCTACATGCCCTGCATGAAATATTCTTTGTTGGAGCCATGTCAAACCTTCCCTCCCAGGAAAAAAACAAATGCAGTATGCCAGAATCTTTTGGTCATATAACAAACTGTAGGATTATTATAGACTGCACAGAGTTCAGAATTGCTGCTCCAAGGAAAGATCTGAATGCAGCCTCGGCAACATATAGCAACTACAAGCATAATTTGACTGCAAAATATCTGATCGGTCATGTCAAAATATCTCACCTTTGTCAGTCATGGGTTTCCAGGTAGCACTAGTGACAAAAGTGTTACTAACGAGTCTGGAGTTATCGCATTTAAAGGTATATATTTCTTGAAGTAAACAATTCTTTCCACTCTTTCTAATAAATAATTCTAAAATATTGCTGAATGATAACTAAACTTTCTCACATTTATAAAGCTGCTTTTATGTTTTCTTGCAGGCAGGAGATTTGATACTTGCAGACAAAGGCTTTGTCATACATGATTTGATGCCAAAGAATGTTTTTTGAATTTGCCAGCATTCCTGTGTGGTAAAACCAAGTTTACAAAGGAGGAGGCAGTTTATTCAAGAAAGATTGCAAGTTGTAGGATTCATGTAGAGAGAGCAATTGAAAGGCTGCGAAATTATAAGATCCTAGATTATATCAGTGCCCCTTTGCGCCCATTTGCAGACAAAATTGTTCAAGTATGTTCAGTTTTTGTAAATTTGTATTTTTGAAGACTATAATGAAAAAATAGTGAAACAAAATTGTTAGATAAAGGTTACTGTTTGTCATTACATCATTGTAGTTATATGTATATTATCAACTGTTTCTTAAAGAATAACTTAGTGACATATAGCTTAGTAACATGTAACTTAGTTTTTGTTAAAATTTTAATAAAGAAAAATCTAGCTCTCTTTCACGTAACAAGAGGGAAGCAGTTCAGTCAAATAAAAATCTGTTAAACTGGTACATTTGTTGTCTCCCAAGATTGATATTTTTCAACTTTTACAACCTTAATATCAACTGTTGTCCAGACAACAAAATGTGCCCAATTAGTACCAGTAGCAAGGATTTCACCTTGAACTTGATGCCAGTAACTATGATTTTTGTTCATTTCTCCAGATGATGTCAAATAGAAACTGTTTTGATGTTCTTTACCTTTCAATTCAATCTTCATAATGTCATCAACAGTAGAATTTCTATGTGACCAAGGGCATTTAATCTCTAATACCCCCTTCTCGTCTGCTTGCCCAGCACTTTCTGTTTTTATGACCCCATCTGGACTGCTGCCTAGAAACCCACAGGGAAGTAAAAGGATTCCACAGTCTGCCACAGTATTGCCATTAAGCTCTTTGCATTTTTCTATGGCCATGTTCTCATGCATTTGCCCCCACATAATTGAATCTTTAGTGCCCAATGCATACTCTCCACGTAATTTTTTCAAAAGTGATGGAGCAATAGGATTCTGTCTATCTCTTTTTCTCTGACAAGCCTTAATGACAACTCCAAAATTGCTGGCTGTTAACCGTAGCTTGCGATACTTTCCCCACAGAACATTAATTCTCTGGCCAATAGTTGCATTTGAGAGCCAAAGTATTTGCTCTTCAGAAACTTTCACTTTGTTGACAAAAGCATTTCGGTCGTTGACAAAGACTTCCATAAGGTCTTCAATTAAAAGGGGTGCTAGGGGATTTGCAGAGAGGTCTGGAGGCTCAGGGCCTGTTATCCATTGTAAAGGGCATTGGTTTCCTTCATTTGATGATTGACTTAATTGATCATGGATGAATTGCAGATCATTTGGTGTAAAATCTCTTGAAGTAGCCCTGTACTCAGGCTTCTGGCTTGGAAAGAAGTTCGAAAATGTCTTACTATCACACCTTGCAGCTTTCTTTGGTTTGGCAAGCCATGAATTTGGCAAATCTGTTTTTGACATGCCTTTTTTGTTTGTATAAATAGCAGTTGCTGCCATATGGCTACATATCCAGTTCCCTCTGGGGCATTCACACTGTCCTTTTCTATTCCACCTTCTCCGTTGAGTGTAAGAACAACACTGTAGTTTTTATCTTTCATTGAAGCTCTAATTTTGGCTTTAACTGTGTACTCTGAAAGCCTTAGATCCAAAACAAAATTAGCCTTGTACTTGAGTTCACCTTTTCAGACTGTTAAGGTCTTCTTTGAAGAAATCGATGATGCCCGCAAACGTAATTATTTCATTCACCATTTCAGCAATATTACTCTGATTTTCAGCAATTAAAATAATATAAAATGTATCTCTGTATACTAAAAACTGCTTTATTGAAAAAAACAAATAATTGATTAAACAAGAAGACTCGCGATTTACGAGCCAGATAGATACGTCTAACTTTTTAACAGCGGTGGCCTAGCCTGTACCTCTACTCTAGAATATAACTGATTTCTGCGGCGTTTGCGAACATATTTGTTTTAAAAAAACTTGCAAATGAATTAAATAACATTAATCATCCTATATTACTAATATTCAGTTATGCAAATCAGTTTGGCCCATTGTTATGGCCTGTTGTTCGATTACACAAGAAAGGCTTTTTCCCTGGGCCACCTAGAGATGCGCTTCTTTCTTCAATCGATCCCGTTTCTTGCCGGACACTGTTTAAAGATTTTGCTAAGCGTTTTGAAACCTACAAGTTGGTTAAAAATTCGATTTTCTCTCGGCTCGAAAAAGTTTTGATTTTGATGGCGGCCATCTATTATGTTCCTTTCACTACACGCACAGTGATTCTTTTGTCCTGCAGAAGTTTTTTTCCAATTTGTTTGGTTGTTTATGTTGTTGATTGATTGAGCTGGCATTCGGCCTAACATTATATCTCTATTACTAATTTTCCTATATGCAAATGAGGTTGCCCCATTGTTATGGCCCGTTGTTCGATTACACAAGAAAGGCTTTTCCTTGGCCACCTAGAGATGCGCTTTTTCTTTAATCGATCCCGTTTCTGGCCGGACACTGTTTAAAGATTTTGCTAAGCGTTTTGAAACCTATAAATTGGTTAAAATTTCGATTTTCTCTCGGCTCGAAAAAGTTTTGATTTTGATGGCGGCCATCTATTGTGTTCCTTTCACTGCACGCACTGTGATTCTTTTGTCCTGCGGAAGTTTTTCTCCTAATTGCTCAGTTAATGTTGACATGAGCTGAAATTGAAGATAAAATTATTCAGTATTTCAAATGGAGGAAACATTCAAAATTTGCTCGATTTTTACTCAAAAGTCTTGCTGTAAAATTCTCCTAAAATGTCTGCAGCAAGTTGGACATTATTTCTGCTGATGATTCCACGAATATTCTCACAATTTATCACGCATCCCGACTCTTTTGTCCTGTCTTTGGATTTTCTTCCCCTCAGAGGAAAAACAGATCAAAAGACACGATAATTTATTTTGGAATCTTACGAGGGATCTTGCCCATATTCTTTCGGGTTTTAAGAAGAGTTCTTGCTTTCACAAGCTGCAGAAATCCCCCAAGTAAGAGTTGTGTTTTCCTCTCAGTTTTCCTCTAAAATTTTTCCACTAATAACATAGTTAAAAATAAAACCACTGTGCACGCAATGTAAACAAAACAAACACGTAATGAAACTCAAATAGGCCTAAATTTTTTGCCTTCCTTGAAAAGTCAGATCTTCAAATACAAAAAGTCGAGATTAAGTGAGTAGAATATTTTTTATGAAGGACATTTGAAATTGAAGTTTTGGAGTTTTCTGTTGGATATGAGAAAAGGAAGGAGTATTGAATTTACACAGGAGTAATTTTGCATAAGATAGGATTTTAATTAAGTGCAGACAGGTCATAAACATTTTGTGACATTATAGTTTAAGTTGACAGAGCACAGTCAGAGATATCCCTCACCTCTATGAATACCACTTGCTCACTATTGTATGGTGACAATGATGATGAAGATTGTGATGATTGTGATCATGATGATGATGATGATGATGATGATGATGATGATGATGAAGATGATTTTGATGACATGATGATCAAAATGATAATGATGATGGTGATGGTGACTAAGATGATTTTGATGACATGACGAAAATTTCGGTGATGATGATGGTGATGATAATATGATTATGATTAAGATGATGATGATTAAGATGATGATGATGAATGATACCTGATTATCATCATTGTACTTTCTTGGGTCTCCTTACTCAATAGAAAATATCCAAATTTTACCCACAGTTTTGTATCTTCAATCAATAATTGTTTTGATTTTGCTAATGATGTTTATTTCAGAAGACAAGCTTTTAACTTTAAGCCTGCTACGCAGGCAGCCAGTTTACCATAGTACCAGATTAGCCTTGGCAAGACAAGATTCTTCCTTCCAAGAATTCATCGCCTTCACGGGAACCATGTGACCTGTCTACCATCGCTGAACTTTCGCTAGAGTCCGGGGAGGTTAGTCCTCTATGGCATCCCTAAACCTCCCGGACTCTAGCGAAAGTTCAGCGATGGTAGACAGGTCACATGGTTCCTGTGAAGGCGATGAATTCTTGAAAGGAACAATCTTGTCTTGCCAAGGCTAATCTGGTACTATGGTATAAATGCAGGGTTATACCTTGTTAGTACGAAAAAAATAAATAAACAAGACTATGCAAGCTTTCCTGGAATTGAGAAGTTAGAAAGCTGAACTGTCTAAAAATTTGGTTAACTTACGAAGGGTAATTCCGAAAAGCTTTCATGGATGGAATCATCATTGTCGAGCATCAGCCATTTGCATAACGATGTAGTTTATTAATGTGACGTTCAGTTACTAAAAGCACTGTCCTTTACATGTGCACAATTCTGTGCACTCCAAATTAAACTGTCGGCATTTGCATCTCGTAGCACATTTGCTTTTGCAGCCACACTTAACTAGCTACTGGCATGCTCTCGAAGCTTCTGGCAAAGCATAGTCATAAGAAAGCTATAGTCTGGAACCGAACAATGGGCCCATTGTTCGCGTGACATTGGTAATTATGCCATATTTCATATGTAACTTTTGTCCATAGAGGCACATACTGTAGTTATCAGGGGTTCCTGGCGCACAAATCAGCGCAAAAAATATGACTTCATTCTCTGATACAATGCTTTGTCACAAGATATTTGCCAGTGCACGGGACACACAACTAAATTTTTAAATCTCCGTCTGGCGCACAAAAAAGTTACATTCCATTGGCATATTGGGTAATGTTTCTTGCTTCAATTTTTCACTAGTGTACTGACACTGGATTTTTTAATTTTTCAGCACTTGCAATTTATGTCAGATCTCCGGCTGCCTATGAAGCTCTGAAGGGTTTTGGAATCCTGACTCTACCCTCTATTAAAAGTCTCCAACATTTCACATCAGTCCGCAATCATGATTCAGGCATCGATGAGGAGTACATTGAAGAAAAAGGGAAAGAATACCTACTTTTCTGCAATGAAAATGTGCAGAAGGGAAGGAAAAAGCCTCTTGGAATTGGGGTTCTAATATATGATGAAGTAAAAGTGATTGGAAAAGTCATGATGAACATGAAAAATGAGCAGGTTAGTGGACTTTCCATGACAGAGTCAGAAATGGCAAATTTGCATGATATTTACCATAGCCTTGCAAGTGGTGATCCCGTCCCTGCAGAGTATGTGTTGCAATTTTTATGATGAGATGTGACCTCAAAGTTTGATGTCATTGGGCCTTACTATAGCCTTAGTAGCACACTAAACCACCATACTATAATTCAGACATTGTTTGACACCACGAGGGTATTTCATAATCATGGTTTTAAAACCAGTGCTATTGTATGCGATGGAGCTAGCTGTAATCTTGCCGCAATCAAGCTCCTGACAACTGGAAATAGAGGTGCATATGGTGTTTCAAATGAACCTGACAAACACAAAGTGGAGCCGTGGTTCAAGAACCCATTTGATCCAGAAAGAAATGTATATTTTGTGATCTGTCCATCACATCAGGTATTTTGTTTATTTTACTGCTTACTTGAACTTTTATTTTCTTTTTGACTTGACATTTTTACTTTTGATTTACTTTGATATTTGATATATATTTTCAAAATTAGTGAAGTTCGTAATATTAAATAAATTGATCTTTTAAAAATTTGCATTATTTGTATTTCAGCTTAAAAACCAAATTAATGCACTATTTGCATCAAGAAATGGTGGGACATAGAAATTCAGACTGTCAAAGGATGGTGTGACATTTGGATGGAATGTTATCATCAATATGTGGCTTCGAGAATGCGAGAGGCTGAACACAGGTGTTGCAAGGAGAGTTCCAAAGCTTCTACCGTCCTATATAGAGCCTGATGCATGGACAAAGTTGAATGTCGCACCTGCCAAGATTATGCAGGTTAGTTTAGGAACAAAGATGACACAAACAGAAAGACCAGAGATTGTGGAGCGTTCTGAAAGTGGGGGGCTAAATAGGGGCCAGAGGCTTTTACTGACTAACTACTTTATAATTAATTTCCTGTCAGTAAAGAAAAGAGCCCTCCCCAACCCTCCTGCCTTCATATAGCCCTCCTTCAGCCCTCTCCCAGCCCTCCTGTGGTCTATGAAGACACAGATAAATTTGAATTTTGTATCCATTAGAAATTTCGTCCTAAAGAGGCCCTGTTTGGCAATGCAAAATAATTACAAACAAACAATTTAAATTTCTCCATACAAAATATTGACAAAAAAAATTGAAGCCGCATGCCACATTTAATTAAGACTATTTCTTTGTTGTGCGGCTTGATAGTTGAGTAAAAATTCTTTTATTGCAGCAAGATGATATTCTGGCAGAATTATTTGAACATGGAAGCTCTACAGATGGTAGGCAGAAGAGTCTGTTATGTTGGTGCATCAATATTTATCTGCATGCAACAAGTTATTCGAATTTTTAAGCAATGACAAAGTCACTGAAGAGAATCTGGAGATATTAAACAACATTCATGAAGGTTTCAAATATTTTGAAAATTGGTGGGAAGCTTTATCAGCTGGCAATGATTTCAAGCCATCAGATTCTGGAGAAAGGCGGTTCATTTCCTGGCAAACTTGGGATTTGTTGAGAATTTCAGTTTTTGGATTCACTGAATTCACAAAAGATTTCTTGATGAAAAATCCAGGTTATTACATCTTCCCCCTAAAACTAAACGGAAGTGCTGTGGAAACACTATTTTCGCAGTTTAAGTTTGAAACTGGAAGCAAATTGAGTTCAGTCAATTACTCTGTGGCACGTAAAAGGGTACTGATGAAGAAAGACATCCATGGTTTTGGTAAAACAGCTGATGGATAAAGAGAAACACCTTTGTACATAAAAGAGAAAAAATTGAAAAGGAAATAATTTGTTTCTATGGTTGACATTATTTTAAATATTAGGGAAAATCTTCTTTGGGTTTCACTGTTTTGAGGTATGTTCATGTGTATGAGTTGAGTGATATTTATTACACGCTTTTTTTATAAGAAACATGATTTTAAGAAACATGAGGCTGAGATTTGGGTGAAGTTTCTTTGCTATCTCAAAAACTGTTTGAGATAAACGCAAGAAACTTTCACCAGCGTAAAGCCCTGGGCAAAAAACGCATTAAAGATGTTTTTGAAAGGGGTGGGGGGAAATAAAAGCTGATCCTTCGAAAAAACAATGTTTCCTTTTCGTAATTTAAACGCCTTAACGGTAAGGTATGTATGAGTACTGAAAATCTAAGTTAGCCTTTTGGATGTATGATTATGCAAATAACTTGCTTCCACAGATCACACAGTAATGCATCTCTGCAAAGAGCGGTACATCTTTCTGGGCCACTGGGTACAATTACTCGTGTTTAGGCACTCTGACACACCTTTCCTTGTAAAAAGGCCTGCTTTCATCTTAAACAACTGCTTATCATGCAATACAAATTTTATATAGTTATGTTAATGAGAACCTTTATGAGAAGCCAGCCTCTGCTTTTTTGACTGCCTTTCAACCTGATACAGTTCATCTCTGACAGTTGCTCCACCTTTGACTATGTTCCCGCTTTTATGAGCCTCCAGGTTATGGTGAGAAGAGACAAGTGCACCATGAAACCATGCGGTTTCATTGTGTGGCAAAGGAAACAATTGGCTGTGGGCGTTTCTCGAGCTTATTTATAGCCACTGGTCGATGTAGCTATGTCTATTCCCTTTAAGTATTTATCACAGCATAAATAACAGTTTTGAAGTTGAAGCTATTCAACAAAAAGAGCAGCTACTTATTATAAATAGCCCACTATTCAGTTCAATTTGAGCAAAAAAATAATTACTACTACACATCATCTCAACACTGATGCTATTTTTCAGACTGTTTCTGATATTCCTGATTTCTGACAAAGAACTCATCAATTTCATCACTAGGCAAAATATTATAATTGGGGAATTGATTAAAATTTTTACAGTTTTACATTTTTACAATTTTTACTGCTTTAATTTATAAGGTTAATTTGTTATATTGCCAGGCACTGTCTTTTTGTTTTTTAAATGCAAAGCATCCATACATCTTCTTGTAAGAAACTTTAATTCATTTTCTTTAAGAACAATTTCTTTTGATGATATCTTTCATTATTCAAAAAGCATCACTAATATTTTCTGAAAATGTGTTTTTAAATAATTTGGTTCTTTGAACCAAGTCTCCATCTTCAATCTTTGCAATGGACTTTATATATGATGAAAGGCCCAAGAATGCATTTTTGGCACAAATGTACATTGTATAAGAAAGTTTGAATTTTTTTTTAAACATCTTACCTTGATAATATTTTTCCCAAACAGTTTAAGGGCGTCAATGTTACATGTTAACTGCATGCAACGATCCAGCAGCCGAAGGTATGGTAGAAACACCCACTTAGGTACAAAAAGCCAACCTCTGTCCCTGGCTATCAAAGTTGCAGGTATATTCGGATTCTTCTTCTCCCCTGGGGTCATTACCATTTCGAACAGGAATTCTCTAAATTTAGTTTCTTCAAGAAGCGTTTCTGATTGCTCTGTCTGTCTTTTCTACGAATAATATTATTGATGCTTTGTTTCACACATTTGTAAATTTTTCCAAATGAACCACCAGCAAGTGTTAAAAGTGAAAGAACATTATTGCAGACACTTGGCTCAGTTGTCATTTCCGGTAAATCTACATTAAGATCTTTCTTCTTAAACTCCATTATTTTTTCTTGAATAAACAGAAATACTGCTGCTGCAATGGCATGTATGACACAGGCAAAGTCATTATTATTGTCTTCCTCAGGGAAACAATTTGAAAACCAAGTCATTTCAGATGAATTGGAATTTGCAATAATTTGTTCAACATGAGCCATGAATTGTATGAATTGTTTGTTGGTCTCGTAGCTTTCGAAAAGAAATTTGCAACATTTTCTATAAAAGTTGTTGACAAATTCTTCAACTTTGTTTGTTCTGATAATTTGATCCATTATCAATCTCCGCTTTTCAAATGTTTCCAAATGCTTTTCCCGACTTGTTACGAACGTTTTTACAAAATCTACTGTTTGTGGCAAAGGAATGTGTTTCAAAGACAGCACCATCCCTTGCAAAGCATTCTTCAACACTTTATTTTTGTTGATTAATTTCGACTTTTTCTTCGGCGAGGCAGCCTTCTTGATATATTTCGAAACTTTCTTCCCCTTACCAGGGCATACTCTCTCTTTGGAAGTTTGTTTACCTTTTTGCTTGGCTGGTTCTGTTTTCTTTGCCTTTGGTCTTCTTCTACTAGGCCTAGGCCTATTACTAGGCCTTGTCGATGATGATGTTGTTGATGATGTTGCTGATGGCGGCGTTACTACATGTTGTTTCCTCTTCTTTCTCGACTTCTCCGTGATCTCTTCATCGACATCAAAATCTTCATCATTAAGCAAAAAGTCCAACAAACTTTCATCATTTTCGAGAAACAAGACTCTCTTTCGTTTACAGCTCCTAGCTTTCGATTCTCTCCTCGTAATAGGTGTTCTCTCATTAATAATTTTGCGATCGCTCTCCGCCATTTGTAAAAATTGTGGAATCTGATGAAGTGAGCAACACAACAATTTTGAAACGAAAAGAAAACCTCAGGCGACCCCCCGTTCCAAGCAAGCAGCTGAACGCAGAAGGCCTGGTGCGAGCAAAGTTATTATCCGGGACTCCAAGACAGAAATAGAACTTCATTTGAAAATGCGCGGCTTACTTCGTCACTTTGCCTTGGACAGATGCATGAAAATGCCTGAAATGAGCACATTTCATTCTCAGCATAAGCATACAAAACAAATACTGAGAACGGAGAACATGCACTCAAAATGTTCAGAAAACATTGGTGATCCCAATGATTACAGTGGATTTGGGATCAAAGTTGCACAGGAGAATATAAACGCCCCAGAAAACAGAGCATTTCAGGAGGTTTGTACTTAGACTATCTTAGTTCCTTATTTTATCTTGCTTGTATGTTAGTGAGTTAGCAAGTTAACTTTTGAAGATAGTAAGTTAGTTAGTAAACCAGTTAGCAAATTAGTTAGTTAGTTAGTTAAATTTAGTTTTTTGTTAGTTTGTTAGGTAATTAATTAGTTGGTTTGTTAGTTTGTTAAATAGTTAGTTTGTTTTATTAGTTAGTCTTATCACTAGTTAGTTACGTAGTTAATTACTTAGTTAGTTAGTTAGCCAGTTAGTTATTTAGTTAGTTAGTTACTTAAGTAGCATAGCTTGTAAGTTAGTCAATTTGTTAGTTAGCTGCTTTAGAAGATTTTAAGTTAGTTAGTCAGTTAATTTGTTAGTTAGATAGATAGTTAGGTTTTAGATAGTCAGTAAGTTACTTAGTTAGAATACCTTGTAAAATTGTCAGTTAGTTCGTTAGCTACTTTAGAAGATAGTAAGGTGGTTAGTAAGTTACTTATTAGATAGCTAGTTAGTTAGGTAACTAGCTAGACAGTTATTAGTTAGTTAGCTAGTTAGTTATTTATTTAATCAGTTAGTTAGTAAGTTAGTTAGTTAGTTAGCTAGTTAGTTATTTATTTAATCAGTTAGTTAGTGAGTTAGTTAGTTAGTTAGCTAGTTAGTTTCTTAGCTACATAGTTAGTTAGTTAGTTAGTTAGTTGATTAGTTAGTTAGTTAATTAAATAGTTAGTTAGTTAGTTAATTAACTAACTAGCTACAATGCCTGCCAGAATTACTTTGAACACCCATCATATTTTTAAGCTTAACTAAGCAACTTAAAAGTTACGTTAACTAACTAACCAAATAACTAACTCACTAACTATTTAATTATCTTACTAACTAAGCTACTAACTAAGTAGTTATCTTACTAACCAACTAACTGACTAACTAACTTAGTATCTTCCAAAGTAGCTAACTAACTAACTGACTAACTTACAAGCTATTCTAAGTAACTAACTAACTAACTAACTAACTAACTAACTTATTAACTAACTAACTAACTAACTTACTATCTTCCAAGGTAACTAATTTACTAACTAACTAGCTAGCTTAATAACTTACTTAATAACCAACTTACTATCTCCCAAATTACCTAATTAACTAACTGAGTAATGTGCAAGCTATGCTAACTAACAAACTGACTAAATGATAAACTAGTTACCTAACAAACTAACTACCCTTTCTAACTAAGTAACTAACCAACTTAATATCTTCGAAAGTAGCTAACTAATTACCTGACTAACTGACAAGCTATGCTAGCTAACTAAAAAACTAACTACCCAACTAACTAACTAACTAACTAACTAACTAACTAACTAACCAACTAACTAACTGACTAACAAACTAACTAACTAATTACCTAACTAACTCACTTACTAATTAAAAAACTTACTAAGTTATTTACTATTTTAGTACCTTCCAAAGTAGCTCACTAACTAACTTACTAACGTACAAGCTATGCTAACTAACTAAAGATAATTTTTCAAAGAACATTTTTCTTAGGTTTTCTTTTTTGATTTTTTTTGGTAAAAATCAGATGTCTTGATGCTATATTCGAAATCCAGAGTCAATTTCCATTGGAATGAGACCAAACAACACTATGTTTTGACAATTTACAAAAAATTTTTTGATGCATTTTTTACCTTGGACATTACGCATCTTCGGCAGGTCATAAAAAAATTTGCCACCGGATTAATTTGCTACTTGACTTGACTAAGACATGACATTTATTTGCACGCAAATATTCATCTTGTGATAATGTTATATGCTGTTTCCAAGAGTTTGATGAATTATTGAACTTTTGAATAACATGCCTCTTTACACTTTTCTCTGAATGATTGATGTGTAATTGGAAGTCTATCCCAGAGCAAAGATCACTCGTCTCCAATTCCTTTACTAACTTTGAAAGTGTAAAATTTCTCATACATCCTTCATAATTACTCACAACAAAGCAGTTTTCATTCAACACAATCCAAAAACCCGTATCATAAAATTCAACTCATTGTTTACCATAATCTCAAATCTTGCAATTGCAAATGCGGTGTCCTTCTTTACAATAAAACATTGATCATCTACTTCAGTAATGAAAAAATCAGTCAATTTTAAGCATTTGGATCTTTTAATTAATTCTGTAAAGTCTTTATAGCAAGGAGAGAGTGGAGTTTCAAGTGTTGCTAACTTTGCTGCTTCCCTTCTCTGGATCTGAGAGGTTGGGCGATTTACAGAATCCTTTTTCTGGATACTCTTTTCTGGGAGGTTTAAACTTGGAACGACACCTTCTTTGAGGGTTTTGCAATTATCATCTGCAAGAGAAAGTAAAGAACTGTTAAGTAACCACACATTTATAGATGTAGATTTGTCTAATTTCAAAACTTGGCTTGCATGGAAATGGAAGTTAATTAGAGGGCACTCGGGTATAGTTATTCACAAAAAATGGGATTCATATGAAGTATGTACCTAGTATATACCTAGTATTTGAAAAATGGTAGAAACAAGACTGCAAGTCATCCTAGCAGTGACTGGTATGTAGCCAGGGAATATTTCCTCTTCAACAACAACAAAAAATGGGCAAGAGGTGAACAGTAAGAGGTTTAGGCCTGTGATACCTATGTTTGCTACACATAAGAGAGCAGGCATTAATTAGACTTCTAGCTATGTATAAATTCATAAAGGTCCGGTGAAATATATAATTTAATAGAGGTACTTACAATAATATAGTTCATTTGGTGCGAAGTGTTGTTCACAAACGTAAAGCCTGTCTTCTTCAATCTGCTATTTCAAATTAGCGGCAATAACTCTGTCGCAGGTTATAACGTTTAAGATTTCATTTCTCCATTCTCTTGATGCATCATCCACAGCTGCAGGTGGTTTGATAATTGAAATCCCCTTGTATTGCTTACTTCTACAAGCTCCGCAGTTGGGAATTGCACAATTTGCACCAGGCATTTGTAAAGATTACATTTTATTCTGGTACACTGGTATAAACTTGTTGGCGAACTGCAGAACTCATCAGAAAGGATATTTTTGGTTGCACTTACGGAAATCTGGGAACTAGCGTTTTGTCAGACAAAAAGATAAAACAATAACCCATTGTTTGCTTCCAGACTATAGTTTTCTTATGACTATAGGCAAAGGAATCTATAAAGGTCTCACAGATTCATTATTGACTATCCAACCCAAATCATTGGTACAAGGTAGATTTCGCATAGCTACCCACGACTGACCCCAAACAAACCTTTAATTGAAGAAAAAGTGCATCTTGCGTGGGTGGCAGGTTTTTGCTCGAAAGGGGTGTTTTAGTGAACATCTCACATCAACATTTGTTAACCTCGTATGAAGAAGATGTTCTCTGGTACATGAAAAGGTATTTGACAAAGAGAGGAGATAGAAAAATTGGCATGCAAGGGGTCAAGAGGAATCACAAGCCTTAGTCGCCAACAAAAGAGGGCCACTTAGTATATTTTGCAAAGAGAATCACTGGGGAGACAAATGCACAACATATGACACATTAGGAAAACGAATGAAATTCTTTGTGGATAAAAGACTTTGCTTAAATTGTGGTACAGCTGGACACAGAGAGAGTAAATGCCGTAGCAGAGGCTGTTTTTATTGCAAGAAAAAGCATCATACAAACCTATGTTATAAAGAAGATCCAGACCAGCCAATCATGACAGGGTACAATTCACAAGTTTATTCCAAATCATTGCCAGCCATAATCCCTGTCCAAATTGATGGCAAAAAATTTTGGGCTCACTTGGATACAGGAGCAGGATGAGACTTTGTATCAAAAGATGCAGCAACAAGACTAAAGATGACACCAGACAGATATGAGACAAGACAAATAATGACAATCAATGGAACTAAAAAGCAATCATTGCCCATCTATGAAACCACAATAAAATCACTTGATGGAAAAACAGAAGAAAAAGTTGAGCTGACAGGGGTAGATTTACCAGATTTTACAATAAATAGACCAAGCATAAAAGAATTGAAAAGCAGGTTTCAACACACAAGAGACAAGACATTCTTTACTACAGCAGATGGCAAGTTCACAGTACACATAATACTTGGAGATAGCACTTTATGTAAAATAAAGACAGAAGAAATCTATAAAGGAAATAAAGATGAACCAATTATCGAGGGAACATCCTTTGGTTATATAATACATGGAGGAGACAAAGTCAACAACACATGCATGTATACAAAAGAAGTAGACTATGAGAAATTATGCAAATTAGACTTACTGGGAATAGAAGATAGAGTGGAGGATGACCCCCTAGACATTCACAGAAAATTTTTAGAGAACATAACGCAAGACAAAACAGGAAGGTATGAAGTGAAAGTACCTTGGATACCCGGAGTGAACTTGACAGAATCAAATGAAATTCAAAGCAGAGCGCGACTAAGAAATGTTGAGAGAAAATTAAACAAGAACAACGAGTTGAAAAGGCAATACAATGAAATAATTACAATGCAACTGAAAGATGAAATAATAGAGGAAGTTCAAGACAATAAAGGAGAAAAAATCTTTTACTTACCTAACAAACCAGTTTGCAGGGAGGAAGGGGCTACAACAGAAGTGCGTATGGTGCTCGATGCTGTTTCTAGGCCTAGTCCTCTCAGTTACAGTCTAAACGAGTGTATGTACACTGGACCAGCACTTCAACCACAGCTTTGGGATATCATGATTAGAGCTAGAATGTCTCCAAACCTGCTACTTGGGGACTTACAAAAAGCATTCCTACAAAGAGGAATAGCAGAAGAAGACAGAGATGCCTTTCGATTCCTTTATAACATCAATGGTCAAGAGAAACATTTTCGGTTCACTAGAGTGCCATTTGGTGCAAAAGCATCTCCATTCATGCTTGGAGCTACACTGAAACATCACTTTGGAAAATATTTTGAAACATACAAATACACAGCAGAAGATCTCTTACAGAATACATATGTCGACAACTTGATGACAATGGGAAACACAAAGGAAAACTTAGAGAAGTTGAAACTTGAAGCTACAGAAATCTTACAAGAAGGGAAGTTCCCAGTCCACAAATGGGAATCGAATATGAAAGAGCTAGAAGATGAAGGAATGAAAAATCGAAGTAAAATACTAGGACAAGTATGGGATAAAGTTGAAGATACTTTAGAAATACAAATACCCAAGTTAGAGAACAATGAATTTACTACAAACAGATCAATCTTGAGTAGACTTGGAAGCATCTACGACCCGTTAGGATTGATATCACCGACAATGGTAGAAGGAAAGCGTTTATTCAGAGAAAACTGCGAAGAAAATAATCAATGGAATAAGGAAGCTTCTCCAGTCATAGCCAAGGAGTGGATAAAATGGACAAAACAATTGAGAAACATTAAAGGACCAAGAAGCCTGATCAAGGAAAAAAATACACAAGTAAAGGCACTTCACATACACCAGTTTGCTGATGCTAGTGAAATGGCTTGCTCAACAGTAACAATCGCAGTCATAGAACATGAAACCGACAGAGTTATGGGACTTTTAACGTCCAAGTCAAGAATCTCAAAAAAGAACACTACTATTTCGAGATTAGAACTCATAAGCGGTCTTATGGCTACCAACATGGTAAAGAAGTTATGTAGAGCATAAAATAACTTACCAATCGTGTCCGTCACCCTGTGGATGGATAGCATGGTGACATTATACTTGATTAACAACCCTGGTAAGGCATGGAAAACCTTTGTTTCAAATAGGGGACGAAAAATGGCACAAACAATAGAAGGAAAATCTTTAAACAAATTAAAGAAGGAAAATTGGTTCAATGGTCCAAGCTGGCTTCTAGATGAAAGTAAATGGCCAAACCAGCCAATATTGAACCTCTCACGTCGCATTAACAGTGAAATCAAACCAATTAAAGATATCGTTACATATACCCAAGAAGGAAAGCAGAATGAGTGGGATAGTTTAATAGGAAGAAAGAATTACTGGACTACATTAAGAGTGACAGCATGGTGTTTATGATTTGCAAAGAACTGTGTAAACAAACGTCATAGGAAAGAACTATTGAAAGGACCATTAACTACTACTGAAATCCAAGATGCCAAAGAACATTGGATACGCAAAGCACAAAGCAATCTATCTCAAAACTTAGAGAGACCAGGATGGAAATTAGAGAAAGACCCAAAAACAGGGATTCTCAAATGCATTGGAAGAATCCAAGGATACGAACCTGTGTATTTAGAAAATGGGTAGTTTACCGAAAATTAATCATACATGAACATGCGAAAGTAAATCATTTTGGGGTAACAAATACAATGGCAGCCATTCGAGAAAATTGGAATATATTGCATTTGCTAGCCCACGTCAAAAGGTGTATCCGCGAATGTAACGTATGTAAAGTGTTCTCAACGAAATCATATAGAGCAAACATCACAGCACCAATGCCAGAATTTTGAACACAAGAGGGCAGACTTTTCAAGTACACAGGTGTAGACTTTGCGGAACCAATTTTGTACAAAAATACAAAGAACGAAGAAGCGAAAAGTTACATTTAGAGCTTACAAGAACACAAACTGCCGAAGAGTTTCAAAGAAAAGTAAATGCCTTTATAACAAGAAAAACAAGACCAGAAGTCATAACGTCAGACAACGGCGGCGCATTTAAGTCGACTTCAGAGTGGATAAACAAAATAAGAAAGAGTGAAATGGTACACGACTACCTTGCAAAACAAGAAATAAAGTGGAAATTCAATCCAAGTAGATCGCCGTGGTGGGGAGCAATTTGTGAACTGAACTGATCATCTTGAATTAGGCTCGTTATGAAACTTAGAAGCATTGCAAAAAAACGTGTTGCGACGAACTGAACAGAGAGAGTGACTCAAAAATATTTCTATTTCTTAATGTTATTTTTAAACTCATTTAAAGTTATGTTATGTTGATTCATTAAAGAAAATATTCAAAATACATCGTGATTTGTGACTTCGTGTACTGAAACAAAGTCGGTACACGCGGGAGGCGAAACGCCCAGTGGACAGTGGACATTGTGTGATGCAGAGGACTGGATCGGGGCGGAAAACTAGAATAGAAATTGCGAATAGCGTCTTGCGTTCTTCGTGTTCTGCCACATTTTACGTACTGAATCATAAAGGTTTAAAATTCAAATTCATGTTGCATTCATTTCAAAAAACCTTAGAAATTAATAGACTGTCTCTCTCTGATAACCGTATGTCGGTTTTTTATTTTAACGTCCTTTGTTTGTGAGTATTTTGATTACTTTTTGCACAGTATCTTTGATATAAATACAAAAACAACAAGATACAAAAACAAGGCCAGAGTCCACAAGAAACGATTCAGATGTCTTCGTCTCTCAATATCTCGCAAGTGGCAAAATATGGCAAAAAAAGTTTAAACACATAGACTGACCATGCATGAGCTAACATTTTTATGCTGAAAGCGCAAACATTCTTTAACATTCCTGGGAGAAAATTGAAAGCCGCCTGCAGCTAAGAGTTTTGTTGTAGCTTAGGCCAACGTCTCGCCGTCGTACTAAAAGGGCTAAAATTCGAATAAATGTAGTTTTACAATTGTTAAACTTGCACAAAAATCAAAAGAAAAGCATAGTAAACCTAATACGATCAGTCAAAAAACTTACCCATCCCAGATCTAAAGTGAAAACAGTAATAACAAAATATCACCCTTCAATTTTACAGGGTCAAAAATTTCACGACACAGCTCGATTTCGCCTCGAAGCGCAATTCGAATTTTGCATCACACATCAGAAAACCGCATTTCATTGGTCGTTTCGCCTCCCGCGCTTCGCGCTCCAATTGTAATTTCGTCTAGAACAACTCCATAAATGATATCTTCTTCAGCATCCGCTCTTGACTGAGATGCTTTGAATGCCCTGACTGGGTTTCCAAAGGGCTGTTAAACAGCCCTTGTGATAACGGGCCTCAATAGCAATTAAATCACCCTCGCTGATTTTCGCAAGGAGGTTTTCATCTGACAAAAGCCCAGCAACATCGGGTATTCTTTTATCCAAGCAAAAAGTATGTGCTTGATGTAGATTTTCATTTGAATCAGATTTGTCACATAATATACCAATTGGCTGCAAATCCTCTGCACTGAAATTTGATCGAGTTTTCATAATGGAAAAAGTAGTTGATGAGTCGCTGCTTTCATATTTTAGTCTTCTTTTGCAAGCACAACTATAATGGAAGTTATCATACTTGTTTTTGCAACTTTTGTGAAAAATTGCTTTGAATTTTAATAAAATCATCTACCAGCTTCGGCCCAGGTAGTCGCCTCTTCAAAGAAAATAGGATCTCCCCGATTTCATCCAAGCGCCTTACATTCTCATAAACAGTTTGATATCCTGAATTACCATCGGGTTGCTTACTATTTGCAGGGCACACTAGCCCTCTTTGATCTTCTTCTTGGCAGAAAATGCTGAGATTCCAGTTGGTCTCTTTATCATTTTGTTACTGTGAGAAATGTTCTGATGCTTCAACAAGCTCTAAAGGTTTTCGTTTATATTTTGAACCAGCTGCTTTTATAAATTCAAACTTGTGTTTGGTTGAAAAAATTTATGATAACTTCCTTTAACACGATATACCTAGGTCAGAATCCCAGTTCAAGACAATTGATTCAATCTGTATGCATAAATGCGTCATTTGATAGATGTAAAAAACTCCTCTTCTATCAAGTTGAATATTTTCAATTCAAAATCGAAACAGCATATTTCCTGTCCGATCAACATTGCATTCCTTTAAGACGTTTCGGAAACTGGAAACGGAAACGACAACGCAAAGGCAAAAAGAAATGCATTTGTGAATTTTTTCAACGCATTCCTTTCAGAACAGATGTCAGGGTACTAACAAGGTTGCAATCAACTTTAGTGTCGATTTGAAGTCTGTAATTTAAAATATTTACCTAGCATAAGCTGTATTGTAGTTCACTGGCGATAGTATAATTATTATTTGAAATAGATTTTAAGGGAGAAAGTGTTTTAAAAAATAGATTGTGAATTAAAACATGCTAATATTATTTTACAGAAACTAAAATTAGCAAATGTACTGTGTTCATTCAATTTGATTCCTTTATATAAGATAATACCAGTAGATTTGGTGTATTTAGGGACCTTGGAACGAGATCCACGCCCTTAATTGTTCTCTAAGAGCCCTGCAATAATTATTAGAACGTTCAGCGGGTGAAAAAAATTGCCTAAAAATTACCTGTTCAGTGTGCAATGCTATTTAAGTGTTTATATTAAGAAATATCCGACGATTCCTTGTAAGAAGTGGCAGTGGACTCGGTTCGAGAAACCATTGCTATAAATATCACTAGCGGACCCTTTACCTATAGGGTCCCGTTCCTATCGTTTTCAGCATATCAAACGAGCCAAGTTTCATGCTTCCTTCACGAAAAGCATAATTGTTTTCTAATTCGCTTTTTTTGCCTTTACTATAAGGCTCTCTTCTACCTTGCCGACATGGCCTACACAAATATGGTATCCTCTCTTAATGCGTCTTCTTGTGGCTCCATCCGTCATTCTACGCCCTAGCCGCAACTCGTCTGCCTTGTTTTGGGCAGCAGTTCTTCGAATATGGATTATCTGCATCATTTATCGAAATAAGAATGGCAGCCTGGCGTGATTCAGCGATAAAACGGTACAAAACATATATTAACAAACTGTTTCTTTTATGTTCTACAAGTTATATTGATCCACCCTTCCATATCAACAGCTCTAGCATCCCTTACTTCATTGTATGAAAAAGGACTATCCTATAGTGCAATTAATATGCGCCCTGTCCTCATTTTGTAATTTTAATAGAACTGTTGTTCTCTTCGGTCAGCTACCTTTGGTAAAAAGTATGAAAGGTATCTTTGAACTTCGTCAATTTTTTCCGCTTGCAGCATCCCATTTGTGAACACACACACTTAAAGAGCATTCTCATTGCCTCGCTGTTTTGCTTTGTCTGCTTAGTGCTCAGAGTTTTCAAACAATCCGGTTTTTAAATGTCAACACATGCAAGTTCTGAATCCGCGTACACGTTTCATATTGTCGGTAAATTATAACACACTCTCCCAGGAGTCCATTGAAGACCGTTACGTTTTCTGAAATATGCTGCGGAACCTAAACTTTGCATTCATTTGCGCTTAGCAGAAAATTTACACCGTACTGACTCGTTTCGAGCTGGACAGAGTCAAGTGTTGTCCAGTTGTTATGTTCAAAGGACACCATAGCACGGTGGTGCCGAACTGTGTTGGATAAAGCTGGCATTGACATTTCCACGTATGGATGTCATAGCACTCGGGCACCCTCAACTTCGTTCCTTTTAAATAAAAATGTCAACTTGAAAGACATTATGCTGGCAGCATTTTGGACTAATGAACAAACTTTTTCAACGGCTCTATTATATTCGTAACAAAATGACTGTAATTTCGGTAATGCTTTGCTGTCTGTTGGTATATAACACTTAATCATGTTTGTGATTCTTACACGTCTATATTGCAATCTTGGGTTCTCCTGGGTTATCAGTCAATGTCTCAATGACGGCTCTTAACTTCTCATACTCCTGACGACCAAGCCAATGATGAAGTAGAATTCATAAATCAAACGAGACTTACCTGTAAGGTGATGTTTGATTGTATTCTTGATATCATCGGCGCGGAGCAACAGCGGGGTAAGCCAGCTCACTCTTCATTTCAGACCCACCCTGCCAAGCTTTTATAACTCGTCATTCATCCATTGCTGCTCTGAAGACTGATTGGCATGGACTACTGCGCTCTCTCGTACACCTCCTTCGCTCCGCACCGAAGATTCCCAGAATCCATTCCCTCATCCAATCAAACATCACCTTATAGGTAAGTCTCGTTTGATTTGTGAATTTCTGCCTAACCGAATTAACTGTTTTGCATGTGTGTTGGTTTTGGCTGTTGTGGCAGCAAACAGTAAAAAGAATACATCAGAATGTAGCAAGTTTTCTGTACTAATTTGCTAGATTATTTGTTTCACTGACTGCGCAAGAAAAATTCAAAGTAGTTGCTCACCTTTGATGAATCAATGTTTTTCCTAAGCATGGCCCTGTCACCTAGACTTATTACCTGAGTTGTAGTTATCGCTATTGAATTGAATTGCTGGACGCTCAAACTGACGACTCATTCAAATTCGTTTCCGAAAGTGGACTGACATTGTTTGCCTCGTTTCCATAATTCTGTTCGATCGAAGATACTGCGACCCACTGACAGAAATCTCTCTCGTCTCACTTTTTTGCTGCGCAATTCAAACTCGACTCGACTCTGCTCTGGAAAACAAATTTATTTGGTTGGCAATTAAAATAATTAAGAATATAAAACTAAAAACTAAATCATGAATTTTTCTATTGCAATAATCTTATTTCTCAAGTCAGACATGCACGTTCAAATTTTGTGCAATAGCTGTATAGTTTTACGAACGCGGACGGAGAAACCTCATATACGGCAAAAGATATGAAATATCAAAACAAACCAGAACAGGCCATGCAATTCTTGTTAACATAATTTCCACTTTACATTTTAAATTTAAGGGGTAGCACATCTTAAAAGGGCGGCTAAATCTAAACAAAAATATAACAAACAAAAAATCTAGATTTTCTGGGCGATTCAATGCGACGAATTTGCAATTTCGATTCGATTTCAATTTTCTAACAACGAACTATGTTAATATACTCTAGTTGGTGGAGTACCATAGGGTTGGGAAAAACCTTTATTATCCTAACTCTTTGTGGAGTACATTAAGTCTAAATTACGGATAATGCAACAACACGAGGGCTCGGGCTCGGGGCAGCTATACAGCCTTTGACGAAGAAAGTTGGAGAGCGGAGACCTTGGAACTTAAAACAAGAGAAAACTGTGGAGAATCTTAAAGAAAATGTCAGGGAGCTCAATCAACTTCAACTTTCTACTACAGGCACTTACAGTATCTACAAAATAAATTTTCTCGATGATACAATAAAGTTCAGAAATATTTACTGTTGAAGATAGTTCCTTTGACTTGACAGCTTTCAGTTCAGGTTTTTCGTTCCCGCTTCAGTCTGTGTTTGAATCAAAAGGTTTTAAAGGAAAAACTTCTTTTCCAAATTTAAACAGCGTAGAGAAATCATCTATAGAAAAACACTGCATCGCAAAGTTGAATTGAAAAATGCCTCGCAAGACCCTCAACGTTTGGATTCACATCATTTGTTGCAGAGCCTGTGCGAAGCTGCGATGAAGTTTTCCCTCCATTCCTAGCCAAGATCTCTTGTAATCCAGGGGGCTCGCTGTTTTACCCAAACAAACCGAAGTTTTTTATTTCGAAATCAGAAACGAATTTGATTGGCAAATAAAACAATCTTTTGTAAAAAACACAATCTTCTATTGTTAAAAACTCAAATACTGCTCTCTGATTGGTGCGCCAATTTTCTGGATGCAAAGTGGAAAATTTTTGCCACTTTCAGACACGCATTTGAACAAGTCTCTCACTGAAGCAAAAAACAACAGCATCAATTCAATTCAATATGAGCGAAAGTTAGGGACTTGGGACAAGTCTACCTGTCACCGTGCCACGTTCAAAGAAATCCGATGTTCGAAATTCGTAAGAAATGTCCTGTTGTTTCAGTTTTTTTCCCTATATCGCAGTGCTGCTTGTCCTAATATATTGTCTTACGCATGACTTGCGCAGGGATCGGCTGTTACAACGATTGTTGACCAGAGTGAGTGCAGAGAATGCAGCTGATTGAGATGTTTGCTTCAAGCCAGATGGATCTGCCTACAGAGATGATGCTCCCACACCATTGTTTTCCCTTGGGAGAGAACCTTTTTGATGGAAAAGAAGTAATTGCCATCTTGACGAAACAATATCCAAATGAATCAATTTTGACAGCTGTACCAATCAATGTTGCCCACAATATAGCCTTTTTGATAGACTTGACAAGGTTTACCCAACATCGTCCTCAGGCCCAAAATCATATTTCCTCGAATCTCAACCGTCAAATCGATTTTGTTTATGTCGTTGGCTGGAATTGTCGAAATAATTAAAGTTTATGTCATCTTAAAAAATCAATAAATGGATAATGCAATGTCTAAATTATTTATCGTCGTTCTCATTGTGAAATTTTCCCGTCTAATTGGTGGCTTCTGGGTCTTGTGTTTCAACTTTGAACCGTGGAAATTATTTTGGCTGTTCAATTTTAACAGAAGGATAAACCCTGGGGAGAGCTCGTAGAGGACGATCGGCTTATTGTTATTAACAGTAGAAATTTTTGGCCCAGATTACAGATTTTTAAGACGTGCTATGTACCTTTTCTCCAATAGTTTTCCTTGGGTATCCCACCCACTTGTTAGATTTTCTGAGATAGATTTATACTACCTCCCCTATTGGAGCATTCCCTTTCCGCCCCCACAGCAAAGAAAATATATGAGATACATCAGTGCTAATTTAAAGAAAAGTTTGATCTTGTTCACAGATGACAGTGGTACCATGCTGCCTGATGCATTCATTCAATATATATTTAAAGGAAAGGAGCACGATGTTTGCTCAACAAGGGGGAGGAAGGGAGATTACAAGGAAAAATTCAGTTACTGTTTAACACTCCGCAGAAATAGCAGCTCTCTATCAGATGGGTGGTGTATCTGGTGTAGAATTATTGAAAATGTATCCACAGTATAGCAAAGCCACGATTTACAGGCATGCCAGAAAACCATTCAGCATGATGAGTCACGACGCCCGTAATCAGAACACAGGTCGTCCTCGAAAGCTGACCAGTCAGGACAGGAGGCAGATCTTACACTCTACTCCTAAACTTCGAAAAAGTGAAGGCTCTTTTACTTCATGGCGAGTTGCAGTTGAAGCTGGTGTAGAACAAAAAATATCGAATCGAACAGTAAGGAGGCTTATGAACAAAGAAGTATATGGATATGGATACTTAAGGTTGCAGAAGAAATGCCTCATGTCTCAAACTGATTTTAAAGAATAGAATGAAATTTTGCAGGAAAATGCGTAAATTCGAACTGGGTCAAGATTTCTGGAATCGTCATATATCCTTCTATTTAGATGGGAAAGGATTTGAGTTCAAGACAAATCCCTTGGATCAAGCAAGGACACCAAAAGCCCGTGAATGGAGAAGGAAATGTGAGGGTTTAAAAATTGGTTGCACGTCTAAGGGCACAAGAGAAAGAGCAGTGAACTGCATTTCTATGGTAGCGATTTCTTACAACCATGGTGTTGTTTTATGCGAGCAATACTTTGGGGCAATAAATTGAGAGAAAATGGCAGAAATTGTTCACTCTTCCTTTCATGATGCCTTTGAGAGAAGCATTGATACAAAAGGAAGACGGTTCTTACAGGATGGCTGCCCAAGACAGAACAGTAAAGCAGCAAGAGAGGCCTTTAAATCTGTTAAAGCAAAGGTTTTCAAGATTCTTTCAAAATCTCCGCATTTGAATTTTTTTTCATTCTGTTAATGATAAGGTTTGACAGCGGGCTCTTGATGGTAACATTAGCAAGGAAACCTTCCAAGAGTTTTCAGCTCGTGTGAAGCAAACCATGATGAATTTCCCAGCAGAAGATATTGACAAAATCATAGAATCAATGGATAAGAGAATAGAAATGGTGTTAAAAGCTAATGGCGTGAGAATAAAGTACTAAAAGTAAACACTTCTCATATGCTTATGCCTTGTATCTATATATTTTTGTAATGTAGGTAATTATAATAATTTCCACATGTTTCCACAACTATAATAAAGGAATATATTATTCTTTTTTAAAAAAAGTGGAAAAATGTGGAAACATGTTAAATTTAGTACGTCACCCCTATAGGTTGAGTGGAAACGTGTATGGAAACATGTATGGAAACGTGCATGGAAACATTCATGCTGTAGCATTCTTTAAGCATAAAAGTTTTTGTTCCCAAACTGGTTTCGTTTCTTATATGGCTAAAGCATTTAATTGTCAGCAATGATTAATTTTGAATGAAAAAGTGTCTAAAGGTTGAATGAAATTTTGAATGAAAATGTGTATATTCTTAGTCTGCTCCCACAAAGACTAGTTCTGCAAAACAGAGCCAACAGGGTGGCACAACTTTCTGCTCCTCTTCTGAAAATCTATGTTGAAATTTTATTGTGTTCCAACAGACACTCATCATCGCATCCTCCTCAGCATCTGTTGTGATGTATGGACCTTTGTATGTAATGGGTGCTTTGCTTGTTGCAAATATGGCGACATCACTATCCAGGACAATATCTTCAGCATAGAAATTTTTCGGTGCTGGAAGCTTCACTGTTTCGCCTTCAAGAAGGAGCAACAGATCCTTCCATGCTATGCACTCCTTATTCCATCGGAAATCTTGTGGAATTAAAACAGAAGCTTTCTCTGCACCCACCCAGCCAAATTTGTCGTTTGACGGGTTTTCAAATAACTCATTTTCCTTGAAAATGCATTTCAGCGGTTTAAACATCAAAGTTTTCCCACATTTGGCCGGACCAACCAGCATCACGTTCCTGAACTTTCCTCTTCCGTGTTCAAGGCTCTCACACTCCTAGCGTAAACGTCGATGTCAATGTTGTTCAACCGCAAAACCTCCGTTGCACTGTCAAGCCACCGTTTGTTGCAGTCACCAACACACTCTTTTCTCAGCGCCTCCATCACCTTCTCAATTCGGGGGGTCTTTCAGCCTACTATTTTTTCCCGTGCATCTTTCATAAGCCACCCTTTGTTGGTGAGCTCCTTCAAATTCTTCTCAGAGCGCGAGAAAATAAATTCTGCGATATCATCTCATCTTGTCCATTCTCTCTTTTTGATTCTGCAATCGGAGGTAGCCCCGTGTATGTCTTAATCTCTTGTTGCCGGATAAAATTGGCTACCTCGGAGATTGTTCGACGCCTCCTCTTTGGTGGTACTTCAGCTTCTTTTCTCTGTTTTGCGGATTTTCTTTTTTTACCAGCCGCTTTGTTTGCCGCAATTGCACGGTAGGTCATTGGCAATGGAACATCTGCCAAGTTTGGATGCTAATGATGCTTAGTCACTTCTTTGCCCTGCTTGCATACATATCGATATGCTCTTATGTAGTGGTCATAACTATCGCTGAAGTTTAGGACCACGCCGTACTTGCTCAACACTCTGTGCTTGACGGAAACCCAGTTCTTTGTTCCCGTCAGCCTTATGGCACAGTGGTAATGAAAGCTACCATTTTCATGGGGCTCTCGGCAACAAGCCCAGTACTTAACCTTAGCCGCAGATGCCCCTGCATTGAATTCTTCTTCTAACATTTGAGCAAAGCTCTCTCTAGTAGGAAACTTTTCCAGATCAGCTTGCGAATATGTTGCAAGATATTGCCTACGGCCAGAAAGTGTATCAGAGAGAGTCGACATTTTGAGATCAATGTGCAATATGAGCCTACGAGAACAGTTCGAAGTTGGCGCCAAAAAGTCTTAGATCTGAAACTTTCGTTAATTATTTACAACGAGGCTGTATATCCACAAGAGAAAAATAAAAAAACATTTCCCTCTTTTTCTCTTATTTCCCCCCTACGGACTCCTCTACTACCCCCCTCTCCCGCATCCAAAAGTTTTGGACTATTTTTTGGAGGAACAGAGTACGGGCACACATTCATTATCGATGTATTCAGAGCAAGTAGAACAACATTCAGCGATGTACACAAAGTTCTGCTCGATTTTTCATAAAGACTGTCTTCGCTTTTTCGAAAATTATCTGTACAAATATCTTTTACCACTAGAAATTGTAACGTGTAATTGGGATTTCAAATGGACAGTTAGTTCATGAAATACTTAGGAAAGCTTTTCCAAACAAAAATTAGGACAGCAGCAACAACAACACCGCAACAACAACAACAACAACATTGCAAAAGCACTTAACATATTTGAAGATAGGTAATGTGTAATGGTAAATTTCCTCATTATTGAGGAGGAAGGGGATAACAAGACCACATGGAAAATTCAAAGCAGAGCATACCCTTCAAGAGAATTTTTCCAAGTGTAAGAGAGAAAATTAAAGAATCTTTGAAAAATAAACAGACAAAAATTGTCCTGTCGGCGTTGATAGGATATGGATGCTACCCTAGAAGACCAAGAGAGACAAGGCTGAACTGGAAGGATTTATCACAGAACGCAGTCTTTATCCCGATCGTCTCAGCAAGTGATCGTCAGCTTGTCGAACAAGAGCAATTTCGCACTGATCTTGACTCCTTCGCCGTCTTTGGTATAGGTCCAACGTTTAACATCTTTCGAGAAAACATAAGCTTGACAGTGACGACTTACAGAAATCTAAGGCTTCAAAAACGGGATACAGGATAGCCACCAGTCTTTATATCTGACCACTTCTAACGCATCAAAAAAAAGACTGGAAATCGTCCCCTTAGTTAGTAAACCAGTTGATAGTGGGGAAACCTTCACTCGAAGGCATGCTTGCCTGTGGAACAGATGGCGAACAGGCAACAATAGATGGGTTGAAGCGAAAATTCAGATACGCCACATTCCTTCGTTGCTCAATTCACATTAAAGAAAACATTAACAGAGAACCTTCTGCAAGAGGTGTGAATACAGAGAGTAAGAAGGTCATCTTGAAAGGAAATCTTTGGAAAACAAGAGGGTGAGATAAAGTTTACTTGCCTAATCGATTGCAACTCAGAAGAAGAATTTGACGATAAAGTTGTAGGGCTCAAGGAAATATGGAACGACAGGGAACAGGGATCAAACTGTAGCATTTCAAGGGGAATACATTTCATGATTCGTTTTTTTTTTTAACATAAGGTAACACTTCAGTCTTGAGTAGCTTTTGAGAAAACTATTTACATCTTCTTGCCCAAAGAAGTCACAACCCCGGACGTAAATAAGTTCAAAAAGGAATGTCCATTTTCGATAAAGATGGAAAATTCTATACGTTATATTTACCACGGCCACCCTTGTCAATCTGAGAAATGTTTCTTGATTTGTTTAGGAATTTTATCTTTCTAAAGTACAAAGGTTGAAGCCTGAAGCTTTGAGGCTACAGTATTTCTAACTTTGAGTCTCTTTTCTTGAAGATTTCTATATTCTCTAGCAAAAACTCCAGTTTAGTCAACAGTTTCTTATTACTATTTGTAAATATAGTGCAAGAAAAGTAGCTTGGGAATGCCTTTTTGTGAAATCAAGAAAATCTCTACCATCAACAGACATACATGCATTAACACTCTTGTCGGGATCAAAGGTGATTCCTCAAGTTTGGGAAAGATATAGATTTGCAGTGGGCCCATAATGTCCACGGCAAAAGCTTCTTTGGAAATAATCATTCTTCTTTGCTTTTTCAGAGTGTTGACATAAAAAAGCAACGTTGAAGCCAGAAAGGATAGATACTGGTTTATGAGATCCTCCAGGAGAATATACAAACAACGACACGGAATAAGCTAACTTTATGATCAAGTATTCTCTTGACTTCAATCCAAAAGAGCCTTGTGAGTTTATTGACATCAAGGAAGTTATCCATTCTCAGTTTCGAAGTGAAAACAGGGTGGTTTTCAATAAAATGGGATTACAGGATCAGTGCAGAATCCCAACACCTGGCCATTGATGATGAAAAGTGGAGCAGGATGACTCACGCTCAGAGACAAGCGCACATCTTAAATTTCGCTAAAACGGGAATGAGTGGCAGGAAAGCAATAATGGAAGACGTGCTGACAAAAGCTACAACAAGATTGTCGATCAATGATTCCAAGTCTGGTATAACATCAGTTCAAATTCCTATTTTTGAAAAAATGTTCGAGAAAGCGGACCAGTTGTTCAATAATGAAGGATTGGTAGTGCCTCAGCCTGGAGATACAAATGACACCTTTATAGAACCTGGATATGGTAACAAATTTTATTCCGTAACCCCAGGTAGTTTCGTGGGTCTATTTCGTGTGACAGCTGGTCTCGCGTGCAAAACAATAAGTTTAAGGGTCTTCCACTGAATGGCCCACGGTAAAATAGCATAATATTTCACGAAATACCGACCCCCTCGTTGTTAATTCTGTTTACAGAATGAAATCTCTCACTTATATTTCAGATCAAACAACAAAAACAGAAGATAAAGAACTTTGGGCAATATTGCGAAATATACAAGATAAATTTTTTATTTTGGAAATAATACTTGTACAAAACAAAACAATACAAAAACAAAAGTTAAAGTGATATATCGTTATCGTTTTTGTAACGATAAATCATGCAACAAAAGTGACAAATGTTTCTTGTTTGTTTCTTTTATGACGTAGAACAAATTTCCAGAAAGAGTGAGCAATCTTCATTCAGGGGTAAAACTGAGCCAGAGCAACTGAAATATTCAATTACCGACAAGAATCCCCAAATTCCAAAGTTTAGTGGTAAAAGAGTTCATCCATGCCCAGACATAATCAAAGTTACTGTCATTTGATGCTTGTCTGCAGCGAAGCCCAGTCTCAATACGCTATTATTTCCATTAGCTGTGAATGTCAGAAATATTATAATTATGGCTCACTGATAACATCGAACATTTATATCGTCGGTTTTATAATGGATTTGACCCCCTTAATTTACTGTAAATTCAACAAAATTGGAAAGATTCGAAATTCGCTGCCAAAGAGCTCTCGGATGATATATTTTTCAACGCTTTACTTCGTAGTTTTTACATTCTCACTTTTAGTGATTTGAAAAGTGATTCCCCTTTTGCGAAAATTGTTCTTGAAACCGTGATATTTCTAAGCAAAGCAGAGAAAAAGTTTCCAAGGTGCATATTTTCCATATTTTGAATAAAGTTCTTTTCATTGGTGTGAACGACTTTTTGGTATGATGTGCCTTTTTTCGTTCCCCTATTTAGAGATCCTCCCTTCCCCCGTTCCCCTGTTCCCCGTTCCCTTATTTAGAGATAGGGGAACAAGGAGCAGGATAACGCTAGCGAAAAAAACTCGATTAACCAATAAGAACAAAGCAATTGTTATAAACGGCAGGAACACAACCATTACAACATTACAGCAGCAACAACCAGAACCTCAATGCGTCTCCGCGTTTTGGTAATTAGGCCTAGCAAATTACTAATACGCGGACATAGATTTCGCGGACCTACGAAATTTGTTCACAAAATTATTATCAAAAACAATAAACAGGTTCTCAATGCTCTGCATTGCTTGTCGGTTCTATTTATCAAACGTTAAAAGACTCGAGAAAACCCGTCAACAAAAGGTTAGGCCGGTTTAAACCGTGTGTTGGCCTAAAGTCTAAAGCAGTGATAAAAGGAAACAAGAAAGTCCAAATAAGCTCTGTCAATGCTTGGTCTCTGTAATTATTCTTAAAAACTGACGTCAGATTTAAACTAAATATTGTTAAACCTAATATAAATATATATTCGTTAAAAACTACAAAGAAGAATCCCAAAGAAAATGTGCATTGGGACGTCTACCTATAACACGTTAAATTGTCTTCTAGTTGAGAAAGTCAGCGTTATCCTTCCTCTGCGTCTATCAATCAGTGAGCTCAATGTGAGTGATATTTTAATTGTTCACATTCCATCTTAATGCCATCGCTCTTACTTAATGCAAATAAACTATGCTGGTTAAACCGAAATGAAGAGAAAATTCAAGGTTAGACGATGATTTCTAATGCACTCAAATAACTAACAGGTCCTTTATGAATGTCCTTCAGGTTGATATCTGATGGAATTTTAATTAACTTTTTTCTGAAATATGGAAATCGATTCAGTATACGCTCTTTTTTTCAATGATATCTTGTTGTCTTTTGGCCTCTTGGGGAAGGTAGAAATTCTGGCTCCTTGTCATCTTTTCTATATCTGTTTGAGTTGTTTGAGTAGTTGTTTGTTGGACGTTCTTGTACAAATATTAGATATATTTATTAAGGTTGCCTCAGACAATTTAGTGATCTTAAACAATGATAGACTAAAAGTTTCAAAGTCAATAGAGCTAGTGAGGGTCGTTTTGGGGTTCCAGGGAAGTGGAGGTGAAGATAAATGCAACAACTGCGAATTTCTAGGTGATCTGATTGACACAGAAAGTGCCATCACAAGAAGACTATATAGTATATGAAGAAAGTACATTTCTTTACAATAGAGAGTGGAACTCATTGCCCAGTGCACTAAACGGTTCTCTTTCTTGAGAGTTTTATAAAAAGTCATATAGAATTTTTCTGATGAACAAGATTAAAGTGGAGACTTTTAACTTCGGGTGGACTTTATAATTGCAAAAAATCAAATCTGCAAATTTCCAACAAATTAGACGGCATACACAGAAAATTCCTTAGAAGGGTACTGTAGTAGGCAAAACGTGGACAAAGCCATAAGTAACAAAAGAGTATACAAAAAAAAAAAACAGAGCAAAACCCATGGAGCCAAGTTCAATTAAAGTACTCTGTATCCAGTAATCTAACCGTAAAGAATGAAAGTTACAGTACAATGATATGTGATCTAGAAGAGTAGTGTGCAGGCAGCAAACAATAGAACAGAGGAACATGAAGTTGTAATGTACGGCACATGCAAAGAAGAAGAAGAAACATAGCATTGAAGAGTAAAAGTTCCGGTCATAATTTCACAGGGCCTGTCTCAGATTTGAAATTTGCTCAAGTTGCAGAAGTGTGTTTAAATCTATGCGGAAAGAAGTACGATTGGGACACACTCTTGTGTGAAAAAGAAGTACAGTTCATCATATGCTCGATAAATTGGATGGAAGGGATTCAAATTAGCAGTGGACAGATGTTATCTAAAGCTTGAAGAGCCTGCAGATTATTTTTACCTCCATGTTTTAAGAGATGCATCAAAATTGGCATATTGTGCAGTTGTCTATATTTGCTTCAAAAGTCAAGGTACATGGAAATCTGCCTTGGTTACATCAAAAGCTCGTCATACTCAACTGATGCCGAGATTTCTATTCCTAGACTGGAATTAAAGCCTGGTTTCCATATAACCGTTGGCGATTGATTAGGACCGTTTGAGATCGTTGACGATCGCTTGCAGTCAGAATCGCCGACAATCGTTGAGGAACGTTCATGATCGTTGCGGATCGCTGAGATTGACTTTTGTCCCACTTGGTGCTCTTTTTAAATTCAAAATGGCGGCTTCAGAGGAAGAAAGGTTTTATTGGAAGCCAGTAACTTCGTGTTACCGATATTTGCGGATGGCTGGCAATCGCTGGAATAGGACTCATTTCTATCCCACCCAACGATCGCCTGTGATCAGATCGTTTATGATCGCTACAAATGTGAAAATTTGTTTCCAAATGATCGTTTGCGATCGCTACTAAAACCAATCAATCCTCAGCGATCGTCAGCGATCGTGAACGATCATATGGAACTTGAGAAGCTGTACCAGACTTGTCTGTTGTAGCATTCATCGATGAAATGTCTTAAGAGATATAACACGTTCAGGTAGCTACATCAAAACAGATAATATCGGACAATGCCAAAAGCGTCAAAACCTCAAATAAGAAACTTGTAAAATTCTTTAGTCATAAAGATGTTAAAGAATTTACCTGTCGAAGAAGAATTGAATGGAAGAATATTTTAGAAAAGGCTCCCTGGCTCATTGCTTTTAACGAAAAAATGGCACAGTTAGTGAAAACGTGTCTGCGAAAGATCCTTGGAAATGCCAAACTGAATTTTGAAGAACTTAGCTACTACGGTCTTATAGAGGTAAAAAGAGTATTGAACCCCAGGCCTCTAACTTGTGTCTCAGCAGATGATATGGAAAAGCCGTTAAACACACGCGTACCTCGTTATCGGCAGAAGAATTCCAACACTCTCAAGCAAAGAAGAACTTGACGAAGAAGATAACTTTGATTCGTCTACTTTAGAGAAAAGAGCATGTCACTTGAACACATTGCTTGGCCATTTATTGTCACGATGGAGTATCGAATATTTGCTTAGCCTATAGAATATCATTGAGTAACCGAGAAAAATGCTGATGAAAGAGAGATTCAGTCAGGAGATATTGTAATTGTCAAAGATGCAAACATACCTAGAGGACGATGGGAACTCGCATGCGTTGAAAATCTAATTTCAAGCAATGCTGGAAAAGTTACAGGAGCAATTATCAGAATGGTCGAAAATAAGGGAAAACCTACACTCCTTCAAAGACCACTTCAAAGCATAATTCCCTGTTGAAGTTCCACAAAAACAGCAGAATGATAATAAAATGAATCTGCAATCCACTCCAAGAAGCTCTTCCCAAAACCCCTGAAAACCTACGTTATATACCCCTACTGCGATGCCCTAATATGATTAACTTTAGCCAATAGGATATGTTACAAATTCTGTCCAATCAGAGAGTTCTTCGTGTTCATTCAATAACCAATGAGAATCTATAATCTAGGACTTTACTAAATATTTACTAGTTATTATTTCACGTGCTAGTTCTACTGCAAGTTTACTAGTGAAAATGTTCATATGATGTTCCTCGTGGAAACTTCGTGATCTTCTTGACTTCGGTCTTCGGACAGTAATACAGGAACGCAGGAACACAGGGACGCAGGAATACAGGAACGCAGGAACACAGGAACGCAGGAACGTAATAGCAATAACAACAAAAACAGCAAAAGCAGCAACAATATATAAATCATCGTTTCACAAATGTTTGTCCTAAGTTTCTTCCGGGATTTGGGATTTTGATACCCCCCGAGCCCTCTCTATATTTTATTTGTTACATGTTTAACCATGTGTGGTTAAACATATCTGTGTGTGTAATATATGTTTTTCATATGTATGTGTGTAATATATGTGTTTTTTTGCGTAATTTATAAACAGTGAGACGACCTGAAACGACCTGAAACGAGATGAAATCACCTGAAACGACCTGAAACAACCTGAAACAACCTGAAACGAGCCGTAAAATTTGGAATCGAGGCTGAAACGACCTGAGACGACCTGCTATCTTAGCAACGAAGTGTTAAGGTCAAGGGATTTGTATTGTTCTTTACGCATTGTCACATTCTTTTCTTATCACAATAGGAACACGTGTCAGTATCAAAGCGGCCATCCTTTCATCAGACACCTAATTTTCTGCGAAAGACAGTCTATCCGATCCGGGGTCATTGGGCAGGAGGGTTATGATGATGGGCGGTTTTCGGGTTTTCGACACTTCGAGAGCGGTTTTACCGAGGGGCAATTCACTCCTCAGAAAGGTGTACGAGATTTTTATGAAAACAAAAGGATCTCCAAGAGATTTTTGTGAAAACAATAGGTTTTCTAGCAAAGTTGTACGAGGTTTTTAAGGAATGAATCGCCCCTCGGGTTTTACGGTTTTACCTTCAAAAAGTACGGTTTTTCAATTTGTGATTTCCGAGGGGCAATTCACTCCTTGAAAGTCTCGTACACCTTTGCGGGAATTCCTATTGTTTTCTCGGAAGTCCCTTGAAAGTCCTTTTTGTTTTAATGGAAGTCTCGTACGCCTTTTTGCAGAGTGAAATGCCCCTCGGTGATTTCGGTGTGGTTTAAAAGAGTTTTAACATGTAGGTCTACGCTTCAACTATTTTGGCTAAAAAAATGTTTTTACGGTTTTCAAACCTCCTCCCCCCTATGCCTCCATGATGGAGTTTCGGAACCAAGATGTTAATCTAAAGAATTTGGCGTTAAACACAAAATGCCGTATAAAAACAAAAAGAAAAGGCGAAAAAATTCAGAAAGCCCCTGGTTTTTATTTAAAAAAGATACTACGCATAAAGCTTATACCGAGGGGCATTATTCACTCCTTGAAAATCTCGTACACCTTTACTGGAAGTCCTATTGTTTTCTTGGAAATCCCTTGAAAGTCCTTTTGTTTTAATGAAAATCTCGTACGCCTTTTGCAGAGTGAAATGCCCTCGGCTTATACAGTAAATGGGAATTTGTGGGAGAATGGCAACAACCAAATATCTTAATTGAAAACAGACTCCTCCTTTTGATAAGGAAATCATATGAAGTCAATCAATTTCAGCTCCAACAGTAATTTTTTTCAACAGATTAAGAGCAATACCTTCCCAGAGGGATGGCCGCTTTGAAACTGACACGTGTTCCTATTGTGATAAGAAAAGAATGTGAGAATGCGTAAAGAAGAATACAAATCCCTTGACCTTAACACTTCGTTGCTAAGATAGCAGGTCGTCTCAGGTCGTTTCAGCCTCGATTCCAAATTTTACGGCTCGTTTCAGGTTGTTTCAGGTCGTTTCAGGTCGTTTCAGGTAATTTCATCTCGTTTCAGGTCGATTCAGGTCGTCTCACTGTTTATAAATTACGGTTTTTTTTGTCCAGAAACATTTAATTGCTTGACAAGAGAGAAGCAAAAGTAACAAAATTTGTAGCGTGATGTTTTTGAAAAAGTTCAAAAACATTTTTTGCTTGGCGCAAACAAAAATGTTGGATAAGCAATGTTTTAGGGCGTGGCAAAACGCCCAACGGTCAAACATTTGCTTGACAAGCAAATCTCAAATCATGCTCTTGGCAGGCCAAAGTGTAGAATTTTGGCATTCACCAAAGTTTATATAGTTCTTTTCTTTGAAAGAACTTCGTAACGGATAACTCTGTTCAGAGAGGACTGTATAATTTTCTGTGTATAATTACTAAATAATATCATGAATTCTATAATAACATAACATAACATACCTCCAAAGATTAATTCAATAGATTAGATTTCGACATCAACTGAGAGCGTTCAAAAGAGTACCTTTCAAGAGAGAATTCTCCAAGCAAGATAAAAGACACAGATCACAAGACTTTACGAACACATGACAATGACATCACGACACAGAAACGAGGCTAAAAAATATTCAAAGTCTAAATTTCTACACTCCCCCCTTGACCAGTTATGAGTCCCTTATCTCAGTTATAAAACTGGTCAATAAGATGTCTTTTTTCATCTGCTAAGATCGCAGCAGTTCTTCTCGTTCTTTGATTCAAGTTCTTCGTTTCTGATTCTGTATTTGAATTGTTGGAGTTCTTCTCTTCTACTTCTTTTACATCTTGATCAGCAGTAACTTCCAAAGGAAATAATTTCTGAAGTGGTCTTGATAATTCGTTTCCATTACTCATTCGAATCGTCGCTCCGCGAATCTCATTATCTGCTCCTCTGATGAGAGATTTCACGAGTCCTAAGCGCCATAAATTTCTATTCGATTTATTTTCGTTCATGACTGATACAACGTCACCTTCTTTTATCACCGGTAAGTTAGCCCTTTTGTTGACGTTTCGATGAAATTCTCTAAGAGAGGACAAATATTCATTCTTCCACCTGGCGTGAAAATGGCTTAATACAGTATCAAGATACTTTGCTCGTTTTTCGACGTCCTTCTTTGCGTTGAATTCAGTATCTGTTTCTTTGTGATAACTTGGCAGCGACAATAAACGCCTTCCTATTACGAGGTGCGATGGCGTTAAAGGTTCCTCAATATTATCAGGATAAATATGAGTTAATGGTCGAGAGTTCAAGATAGCTTCGACTTCAACAACGGTGGTTTGCAATTCATCCAGACTCAACTTCGCGTTCCCGACGACTTTCTTCAAACATAGCTTGACACTTTTGACAAGTCTCTCAAAAATCCACCCACCATGGGGCCTTAGCAAGATTGTAACGCCAATTTATCTTATGCTGCGAGAGATAAGACGTGACTTCGACAAGATCAAACAGTGAAGTTAAACGACGAGAAGTAGATTTAAATGTTTTCGCATTATCAGACACTATCAAAGAAGGAAGTCCTCTTCTTCCTACAAATCTTCTGAAACAACGCAAGAAACTATCTGTATCTAAATCGTCTACCAATTCGAGGTGTGTAGCTCTTGAAGTCGCACATGTGAACAATGCAATGTAGATTTTTCGCATATCTTTACAATCTTTGTCATTGTTCTTTCGTACATATAAAGGACCTGCGAAATCGACGCCGACAGAGCTAAATGCAGGACAATCTGCTACACGAAAAGATGGTAGATCTGCTGTAGAAGGAATTCCATAAGACTGACCTTGAATTTTCTTACATTTGAAGCAACTCTTGAGAACAGTTTTAACTCTTTGTCGTCCTTTGGTTACCCAAAAGCGAGATCTTAGCTCCAATAATGTTTCTTTAACACCGTTGTGGTAGACACGTTGATGACAATCCTTTATTATCAACTCTGTGAGGAGACTGTATCGTGGTAAAAGAGCTGGAAATTTGAACTCATATGTAGCTTCTACATTTCGTAACCGTCCACCACATCGAATGATACCTTTATCATCATGAAAAATACCGAGTTGATATTTTAATTGTTGCTTTGTAGCATCGGAGATCTCATGTTGCGAGAATTTGATCCAGAGTGTTTCTGCGTTAGTTAATTCTTCGGTTGTAATTTCTCCGTGAATCCTTTTCTTGTTTCGACAATTTCGAATAAAACGTTGAACATACGCCGTTACACGATAAAGACGTTGCAGACTGCTGAAGTTTTCCAGTCGAATTATTTCTTGTAGAGATAGTGTGTTCGTAGGTTGTATCGTTGTAAGAAGCGTCGAATTCTCATGTTGAATGATCTCTACATCTCTTCGAAATTCTTCCTCGCATTCCTTTGGAGTGTTTGACACATTTTTCAATTTCGGCCACGTTTCTTCATCCTTCTTAAGCCAATTGGGTCCATGCCACCAATTCTCGTGTTCCATTAGTTGTGATGGTGTGGTACCACGTGTTGGCAAATCTGCAGGATTCTCAGTTCCAGGACAGTGTGACCACTGCTCTGGTTTCGTAAGACTTCGGATTTCTTGTACTCTATTTTCCACAAATAGTTTCCATTCCTTAGTGATTCCACATATCCAATACAAAGCTGTCACTGAATCAGACCAGTAATTTATCTTCGAAATATTTACAACAGGCTCTAGTGATTTCTTTACGCTGTCAATTAATCTTGCCAAAATCAAACACGAAAGTAGTTCAAGTCTAGGTATTGTTAATTTCTTGATTGGGGCAACTCTGGTTTTCGACATAACCAAATTGACTGCAACTTTATCTTCCGCTTCAATTCTTATATAAACCGCTGCTGCATATGCATTTTGAGAGCTGTCACAAAAACCGTGCAACTGAACAGTCACTGGCCTTTCGTTTAATTGATGAAAATAGTATCGCGGAATTTTCAGTTCATTCATTTTATTGCAATCTGATATCCATTTGTACCATACTTGCTTTAATTCTGTTGGTAGTGGTTCATCCCAGTCGATCTTTGTCTTACATATTGATTGAAACAATACTTTCATTGGCGTTGTGATTGGTGTAATTAGACCTAACGGATCAAATACCTTTGCCATCGTCTTTAAGACATTTCTCTTTGTATCAGACTGATCTGACATGTTTTCGGTTATTTCCCAGAGCTTGAATACAAGATTATCGTCATGATAATTCCAGATCAAACCAAGTACTTTCTGTTCTGTTGAGCATAATTCAGAATTCTTCCCCATGGTAGATTTGGCGTAAGTTTCTTGATATTCTTTCCCTTGATTAGATGAGAGTTTTTCTTCACTATCATTGATTTTCTGCTGTAAGATTTCAGAATTCGTTCTCCATTTTCGAAGGTTGAAGCCTCCATCAAACATTATTTTTCTTGCCACATCATATATTTCAAGACCTTCTTCTTCTGTGTAACTCCCACTGTTTAGATCGTCAACATACAAAGAGTTCAATATATTCTCACATATTCCAGGATATGAGTTTTCGTATAGATTAACATGGTGTTTCAAGGTTGCATTCAGTAAAAAAGGGCTGCATGTTAGACCAAAAACAACTCGACAGAATCTGTAGGTAGTGATGTTAGGCTCTTCTTTGTTGATATCGTCATACCACAAAAAGCGCAAAACATCTCTGTGGCTGGCGTCTATTGAAATCATTAAGAAGGCTTTCTCGATGTCAGCTACGAGAGCATATCGGTATAATCTGAGTCTAGTCAATATTTCTACAACATTGTGCAATAAACAAGGGCCTGGATATAGACATTCATTCAAAGAAGGTCCAGGTCCGGTCTTTGCCGAAGCATCGTAGACCACGCGTAGTTTCGTAGTGTCTCTGTCTCGTTTGATCACTGGCTGGTGAGGGTTGTAGTTTGTTTTGCCCAATGGAGACTCTTGTGCAGGAGATACTTTCTCTATTATCCCTTTCTTCAACTGATCAGTGATGATAGCGTCGTATTCTTTCAGAGTTTCAGGATTTGATTCCAATCTCTTCTTTAGACTTTCAAGTCGGTTGAAACTTAACGTATAGTTGTCTGGTAATAGTGGATGTTGCTGTTTCCATGGGAGTTTGACCTCATATCTCCCATTTGCAAATTGGATTTCATCAGTAAAGTTTTCATATACTGAGTCTTCATCTTTCGAAATTCCCAAGCCTTCTAGTTCCCAAAATTTGGATATCTGTGATTCTAAAGAGTCTTCTTGAGATTTCTGTTCTACACCTACTCTTAAAACATGCGTCTGAGTGAGATTAGCTTGTGTTGTCGCATCGCTTGGGTCGAGAGGAACAGGGCCTGACAACACCCAGCCTAGAGTTGTTTCGAGTGCCACAGGGCCATGCTCCCCCCGTACGCATCTGCCGGTCATGAAATGCCAATAGTAATCCGCACCAATTAATACATCAATCTCTCTTTCGTTTTCTGTGTCAGAATTATTGTCGGCCAAGGGCAAATTAGAGAATTGCGGATACCGGCTGACGGCTTGACGAATAGGCTGGTTGTTCAGAGGCGCACAGACAAGAGGAACTACGTAAGCATTCACATAAAGATTCAAACCACTGTAGGGACTTCTAATGCAGATTTGAGATAGATCATACGCCTTTAGAGTGCTTTCGTCGGAACCAAAAGTTTTTATTGATAGAGTTTCTCGTCCAAAGGTTGGTAGGGCTAGAGAGTCCTTTAGCCGCTTCGAAATGTAAGACTTCTGGCTTCCTAAATCGAAAATAATTCTTGAAACAATGGAATGCTGAGGGCTGAAAGCCGCCGAAATGAAGGCCTTTGCTGTTTGAAGTAAGACAGAGTTCTTTGCGTCAACAAACATTGTAGTCGCAGTAGGGCCAATATTGTGAGGCGCCGGAGAATTTTGGTTGTTGACAGCCGACTGTGCTGTTGAAAATTGCCTTTGATTCGAATTTCGAGAGGAATTATTGTCCTGTGAGTTATTTTGTGAATTATTCTGTGAGTTTGAGGTTCCAGAAAAACCGGGGGTGTTCTGGTCGCAAACACTGGCATGGTGGCGTTTGCTGCATATGTAACATTGAATTCTGCTTTGACATTCCCGCGCGACGTGTGATTTTTTAAGACATGTAAAACAACGGCCTTGTTTTCTAAGACAATCTTTTCGCGCGCTAATATTTGTAACAACTGTGCATTTCGCTGATGGGTGTGAACCTTTGCAAAACGTGCATGTAACAGAACCCCCGTTCGTAAAAAGGGCTGATGTTGTTGGGGCGGAAATTCCTCGAGGTTGAGAATTTCGTGCTGGAGGATTTATGCTTGTTATATTCACTTGTGAACAAAGTTCTCTGGCTTCTAGTTCGGTTTTAAACAGTTCAATAATTTTGTCTAATTTCCAATCCTCCTTTTTAAGCGATTTTGTGATACTCAATCGAATTTCATCAGGTATCTTAGACATAATCACAGGAATCAAAAGAGTTCCATACTGTTCAGAATCAACCCCCAAAGATTGTAGACTACGAATATTTGTTTCAATGTTATCAAATATGCGCCTTAAACCTTTGATATCTTTTATAGATGGTATTTCAGGGCTCATTTTGAGAAGGGCTTCCATGTGCGAATTGATTATTACTTGTTTTTGCGCAAATCGATCTTTCAAAAGTTCTACGGCTTCCTTATAATTTGCTGAAGTAAGTTTCAAACCCGAAATCGTGGCTGCTGCAGGGCCCTCTACTAACGATCTTAGATATTTCAGTTTGTCAACCGGCTGTAGAGACGTATTTCGATCGATCGCAGACTCAAAGGAATCCCACCATTCCTGCCATTTTTTAGGATCCCCGTTGTATTTTTCTAATTGCAGTTTAGGCAAGCGAGATGTTTGGAAGTTAGTCGCAGCAGCTGCAGAATTAGGATTTAACAACATAGAAGGAGAAGATACATTCGACACAGTTTCAGTTTGATTTTCATTTCTCGTTCTTTTTAATTTAGAAATATATCTTCTTATTTCCGATCGCAGTTGCTCACATTCCATAATTTGATTTGGAATTTCATCTTCGTTTATTAATAATAAAAGTTCATCGTCCAATTTCCTTAGCAGGTCAAGCTTTTCCTCCAAACTTATTATCAACACCTCAACGTCGACACTAGAAGGGTTTTCATTTTCAATTAATGCTTCGGAATCTGTAAAAAGTTTCGTGACATGACCACGATGGCCTGCCCTTATCCTTTTCTTTTTGCTCAGCTCTTGATCAGTCACAGACATTTTTTTTTGAGCAATGAGAATCAAATAATCAAATTTGAGATCCGGTTCTGTTGGACCAAATGTAGAATTTTGGCATTCACCAAAGTTTATATAGTTCTTTTCTTTGAAAGAACTTCGTAACGGATAACTCTGTTCAGAGAGGACTGTATAATTTTCTGTGTATAATTACTAAATAATATCATGAATTCTATAATAACATAACATAACATACCTCCAAAGATTAATTCAATAGATTAGATTTCGACATCAACTGAGAGCGTTCAAAAGAGTACCTTTCAAGAGAGAATTCTCCAAGCAAGATAAAAGACACAGATCACAAGACTTTACGAACACATGACAATGACATCACGACACAGAAACGAGGCTAAAAAATATTCAAAGTCTAAATTTCTACACAAAGACGCTCCTTCTAGAGTTTGAGTTAGTTTCGTTGATTCCCAGAGGCTGGCATGCACGTGCAAATATAAGGATTACGATTACCCCGACCGAACAACAGACTGCGAAAAAAAAGGCGATGGAGGTTCAAACCAGGGTAATTATCGCTCTTGTTTGTAGACTATTTCTTGCATGTATAGACTAGTAATGTTAGGGTAATGCATTCGGGAACCTGGAAAACTCGGCTCCTGGATCCGGAACTTCTAAGTTCTGCTAGGCCCGGCCGCTTTTACTTGGTTGGTCCTATTTCTGGGTTCGGGTTCTAGTTCAGGATTGGAGTTCAGGATTCGGCTTATGCATAGTGGCTTAATTGGCTAGAATATCTCTGTAAAATTATTTTTTACCAATTTTTAGGAGTCGCGTAAGATATGGCAAGAAATATTTAGATATGAAAAAGAAATTTCACAGGAAAAAAAGTGGTATTTACATTAGGGCTTGAAAAATTATGAAAAAGATGGTTAAACTATGATTTTTTTCCCATTTTTTGGACATTATGTCTATGATAAAAGGTTGACAACACGCTGTTGCTCTCTCTTTTACTGCAGGGTGCCATGGAAGTAAAAATAGCATTCGCAAGGCTGGAAAAATAACGAAAAATATTTTTGGAAAAATTTCTGTCCCAATTTTGAAAATTTTGAGCAATTTTCCTATTTTTTCAGGCTTGTTGAAAACAACCTCAGATGTCAATGCAATGTTTTGTCTGTTTTGTCAATTATTACAAGGGTTTCACAGTAAGGCTTCGAAAATTATGAAAAAATATTTCTGAGATACAGTGATTTATAGGGCTTTAGTTTCGGCTGGTTTCAGGTGGTTTCTGAGTCCCCCCAACTTCCACTTTACCATTTCTCGAACATTTTGTCAGTCTTAGTTTTCATGCTCATATGAGTTCTTGATATTCATTTAATAATCATGGATTTGTGGGTGGAGTCCTCAATGTAAACAAATAGGCAATTTACAACAAACACAAAGTAAAGCTGTCACTATCATTTTGTTTGTCATAGACAAAATGACCAGAATCAGTTGGGCAAAGTCTTTGAGAAGGTGGAGCATTAATTAAAATTTTGGCAATAGAGGTTCTGCAAAGCATCTAGAAAGCATCTGAAGTTTGTTGAATAAATTTCAAAGTTTTATATTATGATGTTATGAAGTTTATCAGCCCCAGTCCACTCAAAGTTTCCACAAGCTGTCACTGCTACTTGGTCTTGTTAATTACATATTTGATTTATAAAACAATTGTTGCCAATTTTTGTAAGGCTACAGGAAACAAAAAATAGGTTAGTTTCTATGAATTTCTCAGTTGCGGATATTCTAGGGGTTGATGATTGAGTTCAGGATATGTGATTTTAAAGCATGATGGGTAATAACATCTGAACGATTCCTCTAGAAGTTTGAAAAAAGTTACCATTAAATTCACAATGCATATCTCTACCAGTTTTACTCTTTGCAACAAATTAGTTTTAACAGGTTTTTGAAAAATGGCTTCGCCAACTTAGCAGACTTTTGCCTGAAAATTTTGCCTAGAGAAGCAAAGTGTGTCCATGTATGGTAAATAAAATTGAGGTAGAATTGTCAAAAATATTGAAAGTTAATTTATGGACAGGACACATAGAGGGTGTTCCTGGAACGCATACATGCAATTAGGCATATAGGCATACAGACACTTTTTACTGCCAAAATGTAACAAAAGATACACAAATACAAGGTCTAAACTTTGAATAAGCCATAAGTGTTGTCATTAAGTGGGCATCATTAACAAAATGCAATTGCTTGCCTAAACATCATCATCATAATCATCATTATTTTAATCATTGTCAACATCACCATCATTGTTGAAGGCAAGAAAGATCATGTTGATGATGATGATGATCATGTTGAAGATGATAATTGATCATGTTGAAGATGTTGAAGATTGTGTTGAAGATGACGATGATCATTTAGAAGACAGTGTTCTTAAAAGCTATGATAAAAAGGAACTAACGCAAGCACCAAGTCCGTTTGAGAGAAAAGAAAGGGACTCAAGAGGTGAATAACTTTCGATGACGTCTTGAGATCCGCTCTCAGAATGTTTAGTTGATCCCGTGTCTTGTGCCCTAAATTATAATTCAGAAGTTTCGTTTTTATCACCATTGTTTTTGACTCATGCAATTTATTTTAATTATTATTTAATTTCATTACTATTACCTCAAATATTTTGCTGCCCATTGGCAGCCTCATCAGCGAGAACAATGAGGTAGTAACGCTGCAGAGCGATGAGAAAACGAAGCAAAAAAGACTAAAATTTTTTTAAAAGTAAAATAGGAATAAATTAACAAACTTTAACTAAAATACCCACAGTCCAATAATGAATGGATGGAAAGGTCTGCGCAGCCTTATTTCTATAATGGTCCCTCCAGCTGTAATGCAAAAAAAGTTTTTGGAAGCAAGGGAAGATGAAGGTTTGTGTCGAAAATGTAAAAATTGCAAAAATAATTGGATATGCTTTGTTTATTGAACGTCTGCATATCCTATTAACTTCTCAATAGTAAAAAAAGGATTGATATATTGATATCATAGGAACAGTATTAAAAACTTTTTACCAGGTTTACTTTAAGGACATTTTCTCGGAGACCACCTTAAGGGCTTTACTGTTTCTGAACTTCCACCATGCCGTACTAATGGCAGTGAATTGTGCAAATGTGCAAAATCAAATTTTCAGCTTTATGAGTTGATGTTCATCTCCTTTCGTTGTTGTGATAAAAAACTTTGTTTCAAAGAATACATCTTAGAAATTGATTAAGTTTTTTTAAACTCGGCATTTTTTAATTTTTTCCTGTACTGTTTTGTTTATCTTGAATAAGTATGGCGCCGTATCCCTTAGAATTGGAATTATGTTTGAATGGAATGGCAAACATAAAAAAACTGATGGCGATTATAGAGAGGGGGCTAAATCAATGCCCATCCTAATTTTCTTTTAGCTGAAAAGTCCGGTCTTGATTGGGTCAAGTATGGGGAAATTTAGCTCTGATTTCACCTATTTTCAATGTCTATCAAGGTAATGGCTTCACAATCTTAAAAATTCGTTGGAAAACATTTTCAAATAGCTATAGTCAAGAATTTTTATTCAACGTTGGAAAATTTATACTACAACGAATTATTAATACCCCACGTAGGATATCATGTTCACAATTTGAATGGCAGCTGCTTACTTGTTTTCACCCGAATGGTAAACTGGATAGATGATTCAAACTATTTGTTCGTATCTGCGTTACAAAGGCAGAACCAAGAAGCACGGTTCCCGAAATCGAGGGTGAAATGTGAATGCGAAATCTTTCCGTTTAAACCCTGTTGAAAATCCCCTTGACGACTTGGTCCCATCGGCTGTAGACTGTGCACGATAAAAATGATAATTGAATTTACGCTTTTAAAGGACTGTAGAAATAACAATATACAAATTTAAACTATAATTCTAAAGTATATACAATGATTATCAATAGTAAACCCTTTAGGTTTCATGCAAGGAAAAAGGCTTATACTAGCTTCAAAGATACCATGAGAACTGACATCAATTCATTAAGACTTTAAATTTAATTTACTCCTTGTTGCCTTAAAGCTTGGTCGTTCGCAACCACAACCCCGAAAATTCCGAGCCCCCATTAATTTTGGCCATGTCCCTCAGAGCTGTTGAGTGTTGAGCCTTATATGTAACATAACAAGTTAGCATGATGGCCTGTGTTCTGTCATCATAGGAGCAAGTTGGGCGAATGTACAAAGGCCCAATTGCAAATAATCCAAATTTCAGCCCAAAGGTTGGGGTTTGGTGAAGAAAAACCTGTTTTCCCGCGGGCCTGTGTACAAGGCATGCCAGAAAGTTATGGCCAGTAACAATCCAGCACACAGGAATGGTAGGGCGAGTGGGAAATTTTTGCAAATATGAATGAGAAAGTTCCCAACAATTTTCAGCCCTTTATAAACATGACAGCCTCGAGCTGGCAAAGAGACCCTGGAAGAGGCCCATACAGGGAGACCAGAACGCTCACTCCCGCTCTAACTCAAATTAGAAATGCTTTCTAATTTTCATTATATTATACCTTCTGGTGAAGTGCGGTATATTTACGTTGCCCATATGTTCTACCATAAATCCTGCTGCATCAAGTTTGCTTTAACACCTATTGAAAGTGATGAAGTTAAAAACCCAGATGAAACTTTTATGTAGTATGTCGGATGAGTTTTTCCTGCAACTCTAGAGAAGCACAGGATGTTCCAGAAAAAAGAACCCGGTAAAGAAACCAACGTCGATTTAATTCAATTTTTGAACATCAAATTTGGTACTCATGTTTTTGAAGGAATGAGAAATATACTGACATCACTTTGAAATGCTTTACTTAATGAATAGCACTAGCAAGAAACAAAACCTTTGACGAAGTATTTCTGTAGTCAACACAAAGATAAGTCAAATGTGTACTTCAAGAAAGCACAACTCGCAATAAACAATTTTTAAAAAATTCTGTCTGTTTAAATCAATTATTTTTCAAACCCTTGGTCTAAAGCACAGAATAGGGATTATTCAGAAGGGTCACTCTATGTTGACGTCTTTGATGTTTAGCTGACGCGCTCTTGAAAATTTTCACTGACCTAATCTCATTTTCATGTGAATGATTTCGAGATTACTTTCAAAACATTACAGAAAGCAGAAGAACAGAATGTCGCTGCTCGGTGTCTAGCTGTGTTAAGTTTGAAGAGGCAAAATAAAACAGGAATCAGAAAGCCAATATTTACCACCGAAAAAAATTTTACACTAAAAGATTAACATTGAGAAATACTTTGCGATATTTACAAGGTTTTGTTTAAGACTGCCTTTCAGTGATTCTGCCTTTCTTTCGTCTTGTGAATTTTTATCCCGCTCGATGAAACTGCACCAACCAACTTTTGAAGAATTTCACGTTTCTTCGCTTGAAAATCAATGATGTTAGAGTAAATTGTAAATTCTGTGCAAATTAGATAAACTAATTGTCCAACTTCAACTCGACAAGAAAGATAAAATAGGCGGTCAATGAAACTCAAAACAAACTAGCTTTCGGCATGACTAGCTTTCGGCACACATCACTTGTAAAAACTTTACAAAATCTCACTGTGTGACGATCGTTTCCACTGCTTTAGAGGTTGACAATAAAGTTGAAGGTTCCATTCATCTTAAGCACTACTTATTTAGTCTTCTTTTCGCTTCCTGTTTGTTTGAATCTGACTTCAAATTGAAGATATTGATATTTCACAAACTGAGACCTTACAACCTAACGTTACAGCTTTCCTTGATTGCATGCACTACACTAACTTCGTACTTCGTTTTGACACATGCATGCACAAGAAAAATGCCTCAGCCTTTTTTGAGGAGAGTGACCCTTCTGTGTCTAAAGTAAACAATGGTGGTATCAATAACCCTTTGCTCAACCTTATCCCATCAACAGAACCTCCGCAATAGTATGAAAACTTATCATTTTACTCACAAGCTTGTATGTACACAGTGAGTATTATGAGAACATTTAATTGGCCTAAGCTACGGTTCGAAAATAAAAAAAATTGTTAAGCGGTTTCCTTTTTCGGAACACCGTGTATATTTCATCAAAAGTGAGCATTTTTATGTGCGAAGGATGAGCACATTATGTGGGGATGCGATGTCACGGATACAGGTATAGACCTACCTACCTACTTACCTATCTACCTACCTACCTAAGGCGCTCTTTTTTGCCGAAATGTAACAATAGATTGACCGCAAATATACGGAAGTAAACTTTGAAGTCGCCGTAAGTGTCGCCATTAGTGGTATCATTAACAAAAATCAATAACTTGACAATGAACACCAATAAGCAGCATTTGCTACTGTTTCGCACTGGTCTAAACCACCGCCTTCTTGAACTGGAGGTCTGAAGATCGATCTCCGTTTCACGGTACTCTCATTATTTTTTATGCTGGTTTGGTTTTGATTTTCATGTTTTCATACTCGAACTATTTATTGTAACAACTCTATCCGTTTATGCCCTTCAGCAAAGTTTTTTATTTTTTGGTCTTCAATTTCAATAGTTTCGTTTACTTTTTTATGCATTCGCGGTCCGCAGATGCATAAACGCGAATGACTACCATGAAAGAATACATATAGATTATATTAGCATTTATTTACTGGAGAGTTGTCCCTCAATTTTGGATAAATAATTTTCAGGCTGATATAATTATGACTATCGTATAGTATTTCAAATACATTGATTATGATTGAGCGAAAATGACGGCTAGGCTTAATTTACATAAATTGTGCGTGAAAGTCGACATAAGCATGTTTTCGAATGGCAATCAACTGTTAAAGTAGCGATTAGTGGTGATTACTCATTGGCAATTAGGTTGGGAGATAGATTGTTCGTTTATGCAAGCCAGCCAGGGTCTCGACAATCTTCAGTTAAGATGTCGATAAACTTGGCAAGAGTTTCTATTACGCCACAAGCTCTCTCCGCTCTCTACTCTTGAAAACAACACAAATTCTTAAAACTATGTATGCAAATTTGGGAATCGAGAAAATTTAGAGCAATCAGTTGATGTCTGCAAATCTCAAAGATTCGATGCAATAGTCAAAGGCAAATAATTCTATGAAAACTTGAAAACATAAATATCTAGGATTTTTTAGTATTTCTAGAAATACTGTTTTTCAAATTTGTTTAGAAATAGCCGAAGTGCCATAGTTGTGAAAACAAACGATTTGGTGAATCGTAGTTGTTTACTTCATTAACGTTGGCATGTTGCCATTTAGCATAGCAAACGTTCTTAACACCACCATCAAGGAATCTGGTCCAGTGCTGTCTAGAATTTAAGGTGATGTGTTCGAGAGAATCGAGCGAACGAAACTACGATCAGCAACACCATCAATATCATCATAATCATAATCATTGACATCATCACCATCAGATTCAGCATGTTATTATCATTGTCGGTGTCGTTATTGTCATGCTCATGATAATTGTGACAATCATGGTCATCATCATCATCATCAGCGTCGTGGTCATGATCATTGTGATAATCATGATCAGTTTTGCTGCAGCTCTTATACTGCTGGACATGGATTCATTTGTGAAATCATTGTTTCATTGTTGCAAATTCTTGCAAACATTCTTTGGTAAGCGTTGTACCGCCATCTTTCGCACATTGCGACAGCATTTCTATGTTTACTTAACGAAAGACCTCGTCTCGTCAAAATGCTTCAAACAGTAAATTCAACTAACCTTCATTTCCACCAAAGAGCGTTGTTATATTGTTAACGAGAGGGAGTCAAAGAGATGGTTCACATCTTGCTTCGTTGCTGAACTGATTACATAATTATTACACACATTCAAATATACACATGAGGAATTACAAACAATAGGCAGGAACACGTTACGGTACAAAGGTCAACTAAATATCATAATACAGAACACTACAAGCGTAAAAGATTGTTAATCAGCCGTCTTAATCCTATAGGACTGTTTCAACCAAGACAGTCGTGATAAACCTCAAGTGTGTACCAGGCTTTAACTATTCACTTTCGTGGCACTAAACCCTGTCAATGCTCTGTTGCGAGTTTGAATTGCTTTAGTTTGAGGGACAACGATCTGTTTAAGACATTTGACAGTATGTGGAAGCGTAAAATCAAAGAATGTAAAACTGTAGAACATTTTTTGCTGAAAATGCAGGAAATACACACAGTGCTCGTGAAAGGTTCACAGAGGAACTCTTTAATGCGATTTTTGCTTCAATCAATCCATATTTCATATCATAACGGATCATGTTTACGCATGGTTACGCCCTGATAAGCGATTTGTAAACTGAGAAGTTGATTTCTTCAGTCCCATTAAGAAGGACAACTTGCAAACGGGACTCAGAAAAGGAAAATTGAGAACCAGAAGATCTCAATCTTACATGAAGATCAGCAAGCTTTAAGTTTCTTGGTGAAAGAAGCCGATGTGTACGAATATTTTCAGTATCGAATCACCCGTTACCCTCGTAGTATCACAAATTCCTAACGTATGGATCAGTATGTTTAGGCTAACTTATAACCAATCGATTTCTCTCAGGGTCTGCTACAGGAAGTTTTCATATTATTTTCCCCCATGCGATTATTTATCTCAGAAAACTAACTTCTTACCCTGACGCCTGTGTAGTCCGGTGGCCAAATGCGAATTTCAAGGATGACCTTGACATCGAGTACATATGGGTTTTTATTTTATTTTCTGTTTATATGGTCATAGAAGACTAGAAAAAGCCAAACTTGCCCCTTCCAAGTGTTGGGCAAATCTTTTTATGACCTGCCGAAGATGCGTCATGTCCAAGGTGAAAAATTCATCGAAAATTTTTTTGTAAATTGTCAAAACATGGTATTGTTGGGTGTCATTCGAATGGAAATTGACTCTAGATTTTGAATGTAGCATTCAGGTTTGTTTCTGTATATATATAGATCAAAAGATATTGCTCAAGACATTTGATTTTTACAACAAAATCCAAAAAGTAAAACTAAGAAAAATGTTCTTTGAAAAATTATCTTTAGTTTTTTAGTTAGCATAGCTTGTATGTTAGTAAGTTAGCTAGTTAACTTTGGAAGTTAGTACGTTAGTTAGTAAGCCAGTTAGCAAATTAGTTAGTTAGTTAGTTAAATTTAGTTTTTTTGTTAGTTTGTTAGGTAATTAATTAGTTGGTTTGTTGGTTAGTTAAATAGTTAGTTTGTTTTATTAGTTAGTCTTATCGCTAGTTAGTTACGTATAGTTACTTACTTAGTTAGTTAGTTAGCCAGTTAGTTATTTAGTTATTTAGTTACTTAAGTAGCATAGCCTGTAAGTTAGTCAATTTGTTAGTTAGTTGCTTCAGAAGATTTTAAGTTAGTTATTAAGTTAGTTTGATAGTTAGATAGTTAGTTAGGTTTTTAGATAGTCAGTAAGTTACTTGGTTAGAACACCTTGTAAATTTGTCAGTTAGTTCGTTAGCTACTCTAGAAGATAGTAAGGTGGTTAGTAAGTTACTTTGTTAGTTAGTTAGGTAACTAGCTAGATAGTTGCTAGTTAGTTAGTGAGTTAGTTAGTTAGTTAGTTATTTAGTTAGTTAGTTAGTTAGTTAGTTAGTTAGTTATTTAGCTAGTTAGCTAGTTATTTAGTTAGTTAGTTAGTAAATCAGTTAGCAAATTAGTTAGTTAGTTAGTTAAATTTAGTTTGTTTGTTAGTTTGTTAGGTTATTAATTAGTTGGTTTGTTAGTTAGTTAAATAGTTAGTTTGTTTTATTAGTTAGTCTTATCACTAGTTAGTTACGTAGTTACCTACTTAGTTAGTTAGTTACATAAGTAGCATAGCTTGTAAGTTAATCAGTTTGTTAGTTAGCTATTTCCGAATATTGTAAGTCAGTTAGTCAGTTAGTTCGTTAGCTACTTTAGAAGATAGTAAGTTAGTAAGTTAATTAGTTAGTTAGTAATTTAATTAATTAGTTAATTTAATAAGTTTTTTTACCAGATTGTTAGTTAGTTAACATAGCTTGCAAGTTAGTTAGTTAGTTAGTTAGTTAGTTAGTTGGTAAGTGAGTTAGTCAGTAAGCTGGCTTCTTAAGTTTTTAGATAGTCAGTAAGATACTTAGTTAGAATACCTTGAAACTAGTCAGTTACTTCGTCAGGTACTTTAGAAGGTAGTAAGGTGGTTCGTAAGTTACTTTATTAGTTAGCTAGTTAGTTATTTATTTAATCAGTTAGTTAGTAAGTTAGTTAGTTAGTTAGCTAGTTAGTTTCTTAGCTACATAGTTAGTTAGTTAGTTAATTAGTTTGTTAGTTAGCTAGTTATTTAGTTGGTTAGTTAGTTAATTAATTAATATGTTAGTTAGTTAGTTAATTAACAAACTAGCTACAATGCCTGCCAGAATTACTTGGAACACCCATCATATTTTTAAGCTTAACTAAGTAACTTGAAAGCTACGCTAACTCGCTAACTAAATAACTAACTCACTAACTATTTAATTATCTTACTAAGTTACTAACTAAGTAGTTATCTAACTAACCAACTACTAACTAACTGACTAACTAACTTAGTATCTTCCAAAGTAGCTTACTAACTAACTGACTAACTTACAAGCTATGCTAAGTAACTAACTAACTTACTAACTCACTAACTTATTAACTAACTAACTAACTAACTAACTAACAAACTAACAAACTAACTAACTAACTAACTAACTAACTAACTTACTATCTTACAAGGTAACTAACTGATTAACTAACAAGCTAGCTTAATAACTTACTTAATAACTAACTTACTATCTCCCAAATTAGCTAATTAACTAACTGAGTAATGTGCAAGCTATGCTAAATAACAAACTGACTAACTAACAAACTAGTTACCTAACTAACTAACTACCGTTTCTAACTAAGTAACTAACCAACTTAATATCTTCGAAAGTAGCTAACTAATTACCTGTCTCACTTACAAGCTATGCTAGCTAAACTAAAAAACTAACTACCCAACTAACTAACTAACTAACTAGCTAACTAACTAACTAACTAACTAACTAACTAACTAACTAACTGACTAACTGACTAACTGACTAACTAACTAATTACCTAATTACCTAACTAACTCACTTACTAATTAATAAACTTACTAAATTTCTTACTATTTTAGTAACTTTCCAAAGTAGCTAACTAACTATAACTTACTAACTATGCTAACTAACCAAGCTATGCTAACTAACCAAAGATGATTTTTGTAAAAATCAGATGTCTTGAACAATATCTTTTGATCTATAATACAGAAATTAACCTGAATGCTATATTCGAAATCTAGAGTCAATTTCCATTCGAATGAGACCAAACAATACCATGTTTTGACAATTTACAAAAAATTTCTCGATGAATTTTTTAACTTGGACATGACGCATCTTCGGCAGGTCATAAAAAAATTTGCCCAACACTTGGAAAGGGCAAGTTTGGCTTTTTCGAGTCTTCTATGACCATATAAACAGAAAATAAAATAAAAACCCATATGTACTCGATGTCAAGGTCATCTCAACTGGCCACCGGACTAGTGATGTCATAACAGATTACCATTAATACCAGATCAGCCTTGGAAGGACAAGGCTCCATTCAATGCCTTTTACTTCTCATTCGATGCCAACCCATTTCATCATACAGTAAATTATCTTTGAGAAGGGGTGAAAATTACGTGACGTAAACCGCTATTTTACTAAGTTAACATCCCTGTCTTATCTCCTCAACGTGAAGATATTTGGAATAACAGTCTTAATATGAAATAATTAGGAATTTAGCTAAATCGACCAGTTTTTCTAATGGCAAGAAACATGGCGATCAAAGACAGTATCTTATCTTCTTAAGAATCCCTCTGTTTTTGGAGACAAAGCTTGACCCAACCACGACTCTGGCAAGGCTGACAATGTGAAATCACGGCGCAACCATTAACCTATTTTACTTGCTCCAGATACTTTTTGCATCTCGATGCATTATTTTCTCTCTTTGCAGATGGAATTCGCCGTTGACATGAAAGATGCGACATGTGTGGAGAATGTAAGAACGGTAATCTTAGATCAACCAGGTAAGCAAAAGGAATGAAACTATCTAATTTGAACTTTGAAGTCGGGATGCTGGCGACATGATCTTCTTGCAATTTCAGGGGTTCTTTTTAAAATTTGGGTAAATGTGTTCATTCTCATTCAAGTTGGCCGTTTTTAATTTTCTTGTGAGGCGCCCCCAACACGATTTTATATTCCGTGCGAGGTTGACCTGTTTTGCTTCGAGAGCGCCATTTTTTTCGTCGATTTCAATGGAGAATTTTAATGAACAGCCGAATCACGAAGCAAGACACTAATCCAGGGGAACAATGACACTTTCCAATGTCGACGGGTGTCAGCACCGAAAATTGAAAACAACTTGACGTCAAAACGCAAGGTAAGACGTGAAACGGGTGTCTAATTTATGCTTATAATATTATAGTCGGTTGCATTAACCCGACTGAAGCTATTTAAATGCCCATATTATTTACAAGCAGTTCAAAGTGACTATAAGTGAATCGTTGTATAAAGCATGGTATATATCGTAAAATAGGCTACAGTATCAGTAAAATATTTCTTGCCTATAAAGAATGATTTCAATAAAAGTTTATTAACAATACCTTATTCTATCAAATTGCGCATCTCTCATTTTTGCGCTCTCGGTTTGTCTCACCCTAAAATTTGCCTGCATCACTCGAAAGATCAATTCGCACAGCCTTAAATTTTTTCCCCAAATCGGCAATCGGCAACTTCCATGCCGATTGCCGATGTCTTCGTTTTGGTTTCGCTCGTTAGCAAAACAGCCGCGCCGACGTTGCAACAAGTGCAAAGCGCGAATTTTCATTGCCATGCGTTCGCGCTGCACCTTCAATGCGGCTGTAAGTAGGGAAAACAAAAAGAAGGCAAGCTGTACACTGCATTTGATCTTCAAGAGCCTCCAGTATGTGCGTAAGCATGTATTCTACGTGGCTATAGGTGTGGGTAGTGCATTGATGGCTTTGTGTTGAGCGTGCTTAGTTTTGAGAGAAAGCTCCTTTTTGGGCTGGTAGGCATGGTCTATATAGTTCTTTGTGGTGATTCGAAAAGAAAGTATCATGCGATGTCTGTGAATTAAGGTTCTAAATTGGGCGATCTTTTAAAAGATCCTTAACATGTGCGGAAAAGCGTATTGTCGGTGATTATAGGACATGGCTAAGTTTCTATTGATGCTTAGTGATGTGAATAGACACGTGGCTTCCAAGACGTGGACTCATTTAGATGCTTGACCTTGTGGTCAGATGCAGGCTTTCCCCTGACAAAAAACAGAAATATTCAAAATTTTCTTCTGAAAATAAGCCAAGATTGATAGTTAATTCAAAAAATTCAAACTAGAATACACTTATCTTGGCAAATATGCATTTTTTGGATTGACATTGCATTTCATCTCGAAATCATAGAAATACACCAGTTTTGCTGAGTCAGCGCCCCCTGAAATATATTACGTAAAATCCATATTTCAGTAACCAAAATTTGACAGTCCCATGTCATTCACCTATAGTAAACCCCCCTGGTTGCTGAATTATCCCTCTAGGGTGCAACAAAAATTCATTGGAAAACGCTGGTCTGACTGAAGGGACGACTCGGACGCACTTTTGTACCAATTTAAAACAACGATACGTGATTTCTGTATGGACTAACACCAGTGATAAGAGAAAGTAAAGCTCTATGGTCGGAAATGTGAATTGAAATATTTAAACTATAATAATAAGGACCGCGCGGTGTTAAACCACAAGATTAAGATTTTGCATCGTTGCTGAAATTATACGCACAAAATCTAAAATTCGACAGTTTGTGACACTTTGCCTCACATTCATGATCCTTAAGAGCCATTTTATTAGCGGAATTTACGTTTTTTATTGAAATAACAAGAAATAACAATGTCATTCTGATGCACTTCGGTTGGATATTCTTAGCCTTTCATAAGCAGAGTATTGAAAAAGTCTTTCGTTTATATTTTGGAAGCATACAACAGTGTACTTGGTCTTTTTGGTTGATTTTAAGCCTGAAGAAAGAAAGCTGAGTTTTAAATGACTATCTGTATTGATATCGGTATTGTTCAGTGTTCTCGTGTGCTTTGAAACATATCTGGTATGGTAATATTACCTAATCATAAAATATAACTAAATTTACCTGACATGATTCAGTCGCAAATGCAGTGTGACAACATCTTCATGCGATATTCTGGATGGATAGGTTTCCATTGTATCAAGATACCAAGATATATAGGGAGGTCCTCTTTCACTGCATGACATCACGAAACAAACGTTTTTGGGGAGGGAGGGCTCAGGTCCAAAGTTCTTCTCAATTTGGGGAAACGTTTCCAAAAAATTTATGAAAATTTGCTATGAATGAATATCTGGAATAATTAATCAACTGGGGTCAAGTGATGGGAAAATTTTCGAGAAATTGATTTTGACACTTGAGTTAAAGTTTGGTACCATAAATTACAGTACAGAAAACCCGTGAAACTGAATACCCTTGCGATAGAACGTCCTTGACATTATAAAATCTTTAGAAGCAACCAGGGGCGGGGATAGGTTAATGAAATTGTTTTACAAAAATAAGATTGGACAATGTAAGCCTTAGAGACCTTGCCCTTTGAGACTGAATATTGAAATCTGAAATCCTATTGTGTTATCGTAAAAGGCTTTCATTAAGAATGAGCACAAGGCAGAGTAGCTATTTTAGTGTAACGAATGACATTACAGTAACAAATGATCTGATCGCCTGTCTGAGGAGCATGAAGTTTACAACCTCATCGTACAATTAAGCATTCACTTATCCATGTAACGTTTTTCCTGATGAAACTCGTTCATGTGACGCCACTGTTTATTGTGCTACGAAACAATAGCAAAAACAATAGGGAAGATTCTTCCCCATTTTTCAGTGAGATTGTGATAGCAAGGGTGGGAAACCAAGTGATTACATTATTTTACCCTTGCATCTGGCGCAAGTCTGCTGCCCGGGTACCTTCTTGAAGAGCAGGAGTGCTAGGGCAAAAAGAAAAAGACAATTGACTTGGAAGGGTATTTAGTTTATAGAATAGCCCTTGCCCATCTCTGACCACCACCTTGCAAGGAGAGCCGTCTCCAAAGGACTCTGCTCATTAAGATCTCAACCTCCAAGAGATGGGGCATTTAGTGGCTATACTTGCTCTGTTTCGTAATCTTAAATTTAAATCTTAACCCTGATTTTATTCTTGATCTTAATCTTAATCTTAATCTTATTGTTAATCTTAATCTTAATAGTAATCTTAATCATAATCTTAATCTTAATCTTACAAACAGGGGAGCTTCAAGACTTTTGTCCTGGCCCCTTGTTTTCTGATTTACATCAATGATTGGCACTCCCTAAAGCGTTCTCCAATGTTCAGATATTTCCATGTATGGTTATTATACTAGTCTCTGCTACCGGTTATCCAAAATGGCTTAGCTTCAGGAGGTTATTTACAATGATCCCAAGAAAGCTAGATCTGTAGCTGTAAACTAACAGTGTATGTTGCGAAAATCGTGTCATTCTTTTTTTCACTACTTCTAGGACAAAATGTTTTGGCATGACAAATTTTGAAACAAAAATTTCTCCGAAAACGTTTTTTTATGAATATTTTTACTTATAATTTTCATGGACGTGAAATTGATAAAGACCTCCTTCATCTTTTGAATTTGATGAAATCCTCTTTTGTTTGCTGCATCCAAAAATAATCAGAGACAATCAAGTGGGGGGACAGATTGCCTTTCTTTGAAAGATTCCACGCCGCTGCTAGAAACCTCTGTAGGCTCCATTTAGTTAATCGAGTAAGTCAATGGTGCCCACGTTCCCCACCTTCCTGATTTAGTCATAAATAAGATTTCAATGAGTTATGATGATTTCTTTACTTGCATGCCACGTTGTTTTTACTTCTCTGGATCAATAATTGCAATATCATAAATATCATAAAATATAATCAATATCTACTCAATCAACATGCCGATAAACCATAAAGCTTTTCAAAACAAGTAAAAAGGGTTTTCCATCTAAAAAAGTGAAATTAGTCAGCCTTCTGTTTTTTTTTTTTTTTTACAGAGAATGGAGTGCAAGTCACTGAAAAAAAAAACAAATTGCTGAGCATTTCTTTTCATTCTTCAGAAACATAGCTATCAAAATTGCAAAGGACTATACGATATCTTACTTCGTTAATTTGGATTCAAGGTTATTTAAAACAGTTAAAGCAGACAATCAACCCTTAAAATCTGTTTTTTCTCTTTCAAAGAAGTTTCTCCAAAGTTTCTCGTGACAAACTGCTACTTTTCCTAACTGCAAAAAGGTAGCAATAGTTTTTCCTAGTACATATCTGGGAGTAAATCTATTTTTGACGACTACCGTCCAATTTCGGTATTACAAGTATTGGCAAAGGTAATTAAAAGAGTAGTACATAACCAGCTATATGGTTACTTAAAAACTTATAATCTGTTATCGCAGTACAAATTTGGCTTTAGGAAGAAACGCTCGACAACTCATGCAGTTACTTAATACACACACTGTATTAGAAAGCAAATGAAGGAGGATCACCTTACAGGCCCACTCTATCAAGATTTAGCTACGTAAGGCATTTGACACGGTAAATCATAACAGATTGCTGTTAAAGTAGGGAATTATTATGATTTGAGAGTTACCTTTTCGGTCGACAACGACGTGTTTGCTTTGAGCACATCTACTCCAGCAACCAGTATATCCCACCGAACCGGGGATGATATTATACGAACCAGGGATGATGCGGTTAAATTTAAACTTCCGAAGGCAAAACTTGAAGCCTTTAGAAAAAGCATTCAGTTCCAAGGGGCCTTGCTGTGCAACAATTTTCCGAACGAGCTAAAAGTTGAAAACTCACTTCTATGTTTTAAAAATAAATTAAGAGAACATTTATCAGATAATGCATGGAAACATGTTTCACTTTGTTATGCTTTTAAACTTTATGTATATATTTTTACGTTTTTACGTTAATTTTTATTTTAACAGGTCCCAGACTGATATCAGCTTTCTTCTAGCTGAATCTGGCGACCTGTATAAATATAGTATTATTATTATTATTATTAATTCAAACATGTCTTAAATCTGGATTCATTCACATGTAAGAATCTTTCGAAATTTCTTTTTTACTTCACTCTTCGTCGTTATCTTGTAGCTTTCTTGCTTTATTCTATCTCCATGTTTCTCTGTATACATGATAGGAGACTTATTATATAAACTAATTTCTGTTTAGAAACTGTGACCCTTGTAAATATACCCTTCACGACCTAATGTCATTCCATCACGACCTAATGTTATTCCATCCATTATAAACTTCCTTACCTTTGCAAGAACGCTGGTTAAACGTATTGTATAGCAGTAATGAAGTGATCATCATATGGCTGCTTTACAGCATCAAAGTTCATTGACTTGAAACGCAGAGTTTTCTCACTCGGACTTCTCAACTAATTTAATGGGCAATATGCTGAGCTGGACTTTATTTGGCGGTATAGAACATTGCCATGTTCATGATTTCCCTCAGCACTTGTTCAAATGTATTCATGCAGCAGATGCACTATTTCTTACGCCTTCCTTGGATTTTGTGTTGTAAACGAAACGTGGACATAGAGTATTGCAAATATTAATTATTTTTTGTTTTAGGCTATCAAGGTAAGTAACATTAGGAGCTATAGAGACGTGTATCGATGAAAAGAATTCCTCTGTCCTGTCTGAAATATTTTCATTATTAGTTGCTAGATTTTTGCTACAAGAGATAAGCTATTTAGCGAAAGAAATATTATTTTCCCCAAATTAGCGATTGACTGCAGAACCTTTTGCATCTTAGTCAGGGCTATTAGAGGAAAAATTCTGTCGAATCGTGCATTTTATGATACCAGCAGGAAACTTCGTGAACCTACACAGTTCGTGAACCTACTACTGCGCTGAAAAGATGGGGTCGGGACCTCAACTCAAAAATGCCCCAAAATGCTATTTTTAGCATGAGGTACTCGGTCCCAACTCTTTCTGAAGGCTCTTACTATAAATAGCGTTCAAATTACGATATCAGCATGAATATCGGTATTCCAAAACAGTTTGATGCGCTGAAAAAGATAGGGTCGGAACCCCACCTCTAAAATGCCCCAGAATGCTATTTTTTAGCATGGGGTACTCGGTTCCAGCCCTTTTTAAAGGCTCTTACTGTAAATTCCGAAGTTTGATGTGGTGAAAAAGATAGGATACAGACCCCACATAAAAATACCCCTTTTTGTTCTATTTTTAGACTGGGGTTATTGGTACCAGACATCTCTACGTAAGCTGTAACAGTAGTTCTAATATAAATTGTAATACATGTATCAAACTAGTAAAAAGGGATAGTTTGACAAGCTGAGAAAGATAGGATATGTACAACGATTGAGAAATGCCCATTTGTACTATCCTTAGACTGGCATGATTTGTTACCAGACCTCTATATAGGTTTTAACGGCAGTTTTGTTATAAAGTGTAGTGCAGGTATCAAACTGTGCGAAAAGGAGAGTTCGGCAGGCATTGTAATACAGGCATTTCGGACACTGTTAGTGCAATGTTTATAATGATAACATCAAAATTAACACGAAAGTTAGTACAGTTAATATATGCTTAGAACGATGAGACGGATTACGATTTATCAAACGGCCAATGGTTAGCGTTTTGAGCAAGTTAATTTTTTTAAATTGTGATTTTTATAGCTGTCAAGCGAGGCAAAGTAACCCAAGACTGACTCATCCTTAGTTTCGGGTCCACTAAGGATCATTTTCTTCTTCAAGTACCCTGTTTGAAGACCTCGACGAGTCCTTCCATCATAGCACACACATAGGAAAGTTACTGCAACGATTGACCAGTCTCTGACTTAATCTGTTCTAGTCAGTTCCTGGACAA